>JARWKJ010000008.1:20747598-21060098 GCA_029959095.1 Rhinichthys osculus
ATCCTTTGAGTTTTTAATGGTCTCTGTGTTAAACACCATCTCAAATTAGCATCTCAACAGAAGTTGCTATTTCCACTCCAGTGAGCTCTGTTTATTCCTATCAGTTACTAATTAAATCAGATGTGGTTGGACTTGCGCACCACTTGTATCATGCCGTACGCGATAGGATGGATTACGGCCTTACTTAATGCAAGCGGGCACAATACGCTTATTCACTGGTGCACGACCGGGGACTTTACATCACATAATCAAATAATCAAGTCCCAAAACTAATTACAGTACAGCTATGCATCTTCATTCATGGAGGACTGCCTTCACACTCTATGGCGTACGCCGTGATCCATGCAAGCATTTTTATTACATTTTTTCTCTCTCTGTTTGGTGCAGAATAACTGTGTTAATTAACAACGTATTTTAGCTTCAGTGGTTGCAGATTCCCAGAAGGCTTTGATGCCATTGTGGCATAAGGGCTATCAGGATGCACAAGATCTTGCACATGCACATTCTGGAAGCTGTTCATCTCTTTATAATGCATTACATTGCTGGCTCAGTAATTAACCTATACAACATGCACATCATGGTGAAAACTTTCCATTTCCACAGCTTGCTATAAATGTACTGTAGGTGATTTCAGGTTTTCCTATCAATGAGGACATTTGACAACGTAGGCAAACCTAACCCATTCAAAAGGGATTTCTGACACACTTTCACTGTAAATGGAGTTATAAACCGAAAGTTGAGGAGGAGCATGTTCATCTAATCCTGTTATTCACAACACATGGGTTTAACAGGCGCTTAACCTGTGATAAATGTATCCCACCATCAATGACTTACCAACTATTAATGTCAGATATGCAAACCTAAAAAGAAATGCAAGATAAACAAGTTAAAAGCATCCATGGCAAGACAAAAAACCCCGAAAGAAACCGAAGAAGAGAGAAAAACCCTCACAAAACTAGATTTGGTTTTGTTTTATGTGTATGAATATGAATAATGAAAAAATCAGCATTAACAATATGATTTCCAATCAATCCTATCTCAAAAAAAAAAAAAAAAAGAAAAGAAAACAGTACACACAAAGCCGTTCAAACGTTTGGGGTCAGTAAGATTTTTTTAAAACAAACTAATACTTTTATTCGGCAAGGATCGAATAGATCAAAAGTGACAAATACATTTATAATGTTACTGTCACGAGTGCACCGGCCCTCCTTCACTGCTACACTCCCTCACTCACACTCTGGACTACAATTCCCAGCATCCCTCCTGGCTCTCACCTGCACTCATTCAGCCATCACCCGCACCTGCCACTGATCATCACCTCATCAAGACACAAAGCACACACCTAGCCTACTTTCATTGTCTGGTCTCGTTCAGAGAAAAGATTACTTACTTGCTAAAGTGTCAATGGTTCGCCTGTGTGCGATTTCCTTAAATCAAAGGGAATAAAATAAAGGTTTAAAATAGAAAAGTTATATCAAATTGTAATAATTTCACAATGTTACTGTATTTTAGATCAAAGCATATGAGGGACTTATTTCAATAACCTTACGGACCCCAAACTTTTGAACAGTAGTGTAGAAATTAACTGATGTCTTAAGCTGTCACATCACCTTTGTCAACCCTAAGAAAACACATTTTGTAAAATCAATTTTATCTAATTTTCTGTGGACCCCCATGCACCCTCTTACATGGGGTCCCCAAACACCATTTAAAAAAAAAACCCAGGCTCAGAATTCTAAGTTATGTTTATTAAATTTATATCAGGTGTATAGTATGTCTTAATATTCTATAGTATATAAAAATAGACATAAATTAGAAAAGGTATAGTTATAAAATAATGTGAATTATTATTAATGTGAAACACTGATAACTCATCTCAGGTTGTACTTTCCTATGGAGAGAGATTGGGAGTGAAGCAGACAGACCAGTCCTGCTTTGTGAAGACTCTAATGAACAACGCTCCCCAACTGAGTAACAGTAATCTGTTCTGACTCGTTCCTCTCTCTCACACTGTTATGCTGATACAGCTCAAGGGACGCAAACCTGCAACAGCTGCTCATCACAGGCATAACTAAACAGCAGAAAGGTCAACATTAATCTAAGTCCACTTTTCAAGAACTGCTAGAACATCTTCCATTTAGATACTTTACCCCGAATCCCTTCAGGGCAACCAGGACATGAGATGATCCGTCTCCTCCAACCGTTGGATAACACTTGACACAAGCCTCAAGGGAGCTGTGGGTTTACAGAAACGGCTTTCTTCTTTTACAGACAGATATCTGGAGGTATCAGGTTTCTTTGAGAGTTAAAGCAGTGGATCTCTTTGTAACATGTAGACTGGTAGACCGTCTGTTACATGCCACTTTCAATAGATGAAATTACAGTTTACAAACAGAGACTCGCTGGTGACACTTCCGGGTCAAATTGAGCTGAAAATGAATAAAAATGCTTATGTGATGTTGAAACACCCCATTTCCAATAGATTGGTGGAGTTTGGTAACCTGGCCCTAGCCAGATGAATTTCGCTCCGCCTAGCTTCACTCACATCCATCTGGAACCTCTTCCATTGAGAGTGATTTCTCCAACCAACTTTATGGTTTAGCCAATCAGGACGCAGGGCGGGAGTTTCATAGATGTGACGTAGTGGAGAAGCGACCGTGAGACTGTTTTGATTCAGACAACAATGGCGGCTCGCATCGAGGAAACAAGCGTTAACATTGATGCTGCTATTTCATCCGTGTTGTCCAATCTACCTAATATTGTTTCATTAAAAGAACATCAGAGAACGGCTCTTAAGGTTTTTGTTGGTGGAAACGATGTTATAGATCAGTGCCTTCCCCCGACCGGATTCTTCAGCGTCACGGGTTGGCTTCGGTGTGAGTGGTTGAAATAGCACGTCGATAAAGATGACAGACAAGTGGCTTATCCAATCATATGCAAGGATTTTTGATAAGGCCCAGCCTTCTGAAACGCCATTTCAATGGATCGGTTCCAGATGGATGAGTGAAGCTAGGCGGAGCAAAATTCATCTGGCTAGGGCCAGGTTAGGAGTTTGGGGCTTCTTGTAGATTTCTGTCATTTCCAGTGGATTACACAAACCCTAACATTTTAAACAGATGATTTTAACCTCAAACACAACCATGAAAAACCGATAATAAAACCGGACCCAGAGTCTTTCTGAAAGGTTATGCAAGTAAAAACTATATGCAATATGGAAATTGTCATTTCTTTTGAATTTATGAATTAATTGTTATATGTATAAACGTTACATATGCCATCATGTAAAATCAAGACCAGCAATGAAACTCAGATTAAAGTTAAATATTATACTCACACTTCCTTCCAAAAGTTTAGTTTCGGTATGATTTTTTTAATTTGATGTAATTAAAAGTCTCTTATGCTCACCAAGGCTGCATTTATTTGATCAAAACACAGTAAAACTGTAATTTTATGCAACACAGGCTCATTGGAAAAACTTTTTTCTATTTTAATATATATTCAAATGTAATTTATTCCTGTGATGGTAAAGCTGAATTTTCAGCAGCCATTACTCCAGTCTTCAGTGTCACATTATCCTTCAAAATGATGATGATTTGGAACTCCTGAATTTCTTATCTATCTATAAATTACAGGATCGTCTGTCTGTCTGTCTGTCTGTTAATCGAATATCTCTTGAACCGTTAGTCCGATGGATTTCAAACTTGACAGGTGTCTTGCTACGGGCACGAGTAAGTGCAGGGCCGAGTTTGACATTGTTTGGATTAGAAATGCAAAAAGATATCGTTAAATATATCTGTAAAAGAAGCACACATTGAAGTTTTGGTTTAAAAATAAACATTTTGACATTAGAGAGGGTTGTGGTTTAAAAATTGTGGTTTAAAAATAAACATTCTGTCAGCTAAACATTAAGTCAGCTGTTTACTTCTGAAGTAAAAAAGTAGCGATTCTTTCCGAGAAATGTAGCGATTCTTTTCAAGGTTGTTATTATACATTTATAACAATGTAATTATATGTTTATTACAATGTAATTATACATTGTTTACAGTCTTATTATACATTTTTTACAATGTAATTATACATTTATTACAGTGTTATTATACGTTTATTACAACGTAATTATACATTACAGTGTTATTATACGTTTATTACAATGTAATTATACATGTATTACAGTGTTATTATACATTTGTTACATTATTATTATTATACATTTGTTACATTTTTATTTTGTTAAATTATTCTTTTTGAAAAAAGTAGCGATTCTTTTTGAAAAAGTAGCGATTCTTTTTGAAAAATGTAGCAATTCTTTTTGAAAAAGGTAGTGTAAAAATCTTTTATTATATATTTGTTACAGTCTTATTATACATTTATTACAATGTAATTATACGTTTATTACAATCTAATTATACATTTATTACAGTATTATTATTCATTTATTACAATGTAATTATACGTTTAGTACAATGCAATTATATATTACAGTGTTATTATATGTTTATTACAATGTAATTATACATTTATTACAGTGTTATTATACATTTGTTACATTATTATTATTATACATTTGTTACATTATTATTGTTACATTCTTTTTGGAAAAAAGTAGCGATTCTTTTTGAAAAAAGTAGTGTAAAAAAGTAATACATTTGTTACAGTCTTGTACATTTATTACAATGTAATTATACATTTGTTACAGTGTTATTATACATGTATTACAGTGTTATTATACATTTGTTACATTATTATTATTATACATTTGTTACATTATTATTATGTTACATTTGTTACATTATTATTATGTTACATTATTGTTTTTGAAAAAAGTAGTGATTCTTTTTGAAACGCTTAACGCTATCGCTTTCTCAGAGTTTAGGCTCTGTGTAATAGTAGCCTATGCTATTCACCAACTCAAACATACCAAACCAACAATTACTAAAAACACACAAAAACTGATTTTGCACGGGCATTGCACTAGTTATTATCAATGTTGAAAACAGTGCTGCTTAATGTTTTTTTTTTTTTGTGGAAATTATTTCAGGTTTTTTTTTTTTTTGTAACAATGTAAAAGTCTTAACTGTCCCTTTTTGGTCAATTTAATGCATCCTTGCTAAAAATAAAATAAATAAAATAAAAAAGCTTACTACCCAAACCCTTGAACAGTATATGAGGTCAAATTAGTTTTTAAGTAGTGATGCGGCATACCCCATCCCATGCCTGCTGGGTATTTTTAATTAGATATTTTTTTCTAGTTTTAAATTCCACAATTCTCAGAGTTGTGTTTCATTATGTTTGAGAGTGTGTGTTAATTATCTTTTTACACATCCAGCATGTACAGAATACAGAATAAAGTTGAAACGTTTTGTAAATTGTTATTCCTTGTCTATTCCTGACTATAAACTGTATGAATCACTTTAGACTTTTTTATAAACATTAACAAACATTATATAATGCTTAACACTATATTATTGCACATATCCATCACTAAACAATGCTTGTTTGAAGAACCCAGAAACATGGTCGATGAACGTCACAATAATTTAATCTATAAAACACACATAGCTACATGGACAAATGCCAAAGCAATTTTTCACTGTGGTCATTCAAACCATAGCAGCAGGTTACAATGTTCCCTTTTTATCTTTTTAAGCCCTGCAGAATAATGTTACAGCTAATACAAATCAGTTTTTAAATGAGATAGGTAAAGGTTGCCATGGCATCTGTTGTGCGTTACCAAGGAGATTTTTTTTCACCACATATTTTTCACCACTGAATCCTTTTAACACCCAGGTTAAGACATATTTTAACTCCGTCTCCTTCTCCATGGTGACAGTGATTACCTTACATTATGTCATATAGCTGAGCTACAGGAAGTGTGGAACTGCAAACAAAATGACGTCAGTCCTGTTTAAGATTAGGACTCGTCCGTCACACCTGCTAAAGAAATGACAGCGAAGACAAACGCGAGTCAAGATCACAAACGTCAGCAGCTGCTTCAAGCCAAACTGTATACTGCTATAATTACAGAGGAGTGGTATCCGTTACACTCAGCAGAAAATAAGCAGACTTTTTCAAACGTAAAAAGCGGACATCTTTCATATATCAGCATGAAAATTACCGCAAGACAGGAAAAAAAAATAGGAAGACTTTAACTGAATAGACCTGTTATTCTCTTTCAGAGCTTTTCTTCCTCATATGATGGAGAGTGGGGGGTCAGGAGGGTTTCTCCCTTCAAGCTTTCCTCCATTCCATCTCTTTTCTTTCCACTCCGTTTCAGAGAACCGTACTTTAAATGGCAGCCATTTGTAGCTATTCAGTCAAGAAAATAGCTGCTTCATGGAGGCACATTCAAAAATCTTTAGTAAGAAAGAGAGACATTGCGACAAAGAGGTGAGAGTCTAAGAAAGGGAGGGAAAGTGCTAAAAAGAGCATGCGAACATACATTTGCAGTGGGCCAAACTTCATGTCAATCCATTGGCTGGAGGTGACCTCCTTTGCGCTGGGCCTGTGGTTTAACCCGCCTACCTGGAAGTAAGAGCCGAGGGAGGCCAATTGATCCAAATGCTGCAGATTACTCCGGATAAGTGTTTCAGATCAGCAGATCTTAATGGTGGGAATGAAAAGCCCGGTCCGATACGGCAGGAGATGCTATTGATCACTGATCAACATGCGGGTGTGGAGACGAGATCCGGGATAAACAGTTCATTTAGAGCAGGGGGTTAGAAGTATCGAACTGCTGCGAGATGGAACAAAGAAAGAGGACGACAGACATAGAGAGAGAGTAAAACACTCACAGTGCTACTTCCTGTACTGAGGAAAAAGTCCTTAACCTGTATTGAACAAGACCAACTCACTCCAGAGAATTTAACTCCATTTAGACTCAAGCTGCCAAAAGCTTGAATGCTGCTCAAGTGGTAAAACAAGTGCTGGTAACACCAAGGTAATGGGTTCAATTCCCAGGAAACATTCAAAATGATAAAAGATATACCTTGAATACAAATGCAAAAATACAATTCTCATTATATGGAAAAAACAATGTCTTGTTTTTAGGGGGTCAACAGAAAAGTTCAGAGGAATCTGACATAGCAGTTTCATTCTGCTTTCTAAACATTGATCAGAATCACGAGATTAATCTTAAATATTTTTTTCTACAGACAGACATCAGTTTAATGTTTCTCTTCTAGTTTATCTCTGTTCATCAAAAGTTTGGAGTTGGTAAGATTTTTTAAATATATTTAAAGGACGTATTTATAGTGCTCAAGGATGCATTATTTGATCAAAAATACAATATTAAAACAGTAATATTGTGAAATATTATTGCAAATTAAAGTAGCTGTTTTGTAATTTGATGTATGTTAAAATGTATTCATGTGATGCCATTGCTCCAGTCTTCAATATCACATGATCCTTCAGAAATGATGATGATTTGGAACTCCTGAATTTCTTATCAATGTTGAAAACAGTGCTGCTTAATGTTTTTTTTTTTTTTTTTTTTTTGGAAATTCTTTCAGTTTTTTTTTTTTTTTTTTTTGTAACAATGTAAAAGTCTTAACTGTCACTTTTTGATCAATTTAATGCATCCAAAAAATATTTCAAAGTGCTGATTTGGTGCTCAAGAAACATTTATTATTATCAATGTTGAAAACTTTATATTTTCTTTGCAGAATAGAAAGTTCAAATGAACTTCCAAATTTATATCTGCAATTTAAATATTTTAACATTATAAATGTCTTTCCTGTCACTTTTGATCAATTAAATGCATCCTTTGCTGAATAGAAGAATTACTGGTAAATTATTTTTAGTTAAAAAATTCCAACTTTGTCAGTAGTATGTAGACAACAATGCAGCTCAGAAGAATTTGGCTGAAGCAAGAGCCATAACAAGCCAAATATTGGTACTTTATAAGCATAAACGAGTTATGTTGTTTAACACTGGTTTATCTAGTAATTAAAGCCAATTTACTTCTCACACTACACATTGAATTATTTTGGCCAACAGCAGCAGACTTTGTAGACCAGTGCGGATGTTTTAAGAACATTTCAATTTATTATTTCATCTTAACAGAGAAAAGGAGAGAGAGAGTGTGAACATGAAGCTGGAGGAGTGTCTTTTTCAACTCTCTTCCATCTGCATCAGAAGAAAAGGTTAAGGGTCCAAAATGTAATAAGTACAAAATGGCTCCCTGTTGAACTAAGAGGCAAATAATGTGATTTGCATGAGAAGTGGAGCATTACTCAACACAGAGGCCATAAAGGTCACTAGTTTCAACTAATATTAGAAGAGAGACTGATAGGTTTACACTACACTTAAAATAGTTTGGAAGTTTGTTTCTCTCTGCAGTGTTTTGAATATAAAACAATTAAGTGAATCAAATGGGTGCATTTGAGAGAGATGACAGGTAGTCTGTCACACTCCTACCGGACCAGACGAACGACACAAAGAGAGCAGGATGGACAGATTTGGAGAAAGACAGACTATTCTTCATCGTTTACTGCCGTCCCACTGAATCATGTGGCACGGAAGACAGCCGGTCTGCTTTGAGAGAGAGTAATAGCTGCTCTTATGTCTTCTTTTAAGTGTTATGAATTTGTTCGACTGCCATTTTCTCATGGTAGCTGTCAGCTTCTCATAGAGACCTGGATGAAGAAGAAAAGATGAACAGAGCTGATGGATCTTCTTTTGGCTTTCAGCTGCCAAACAGACTCAAAACAGCCAAGTTAGAGTGTCAATTCTAGGATGACCACCTTTGATAAGCCTCAAACTGAGGCACACAGGGGTAGAAGGTATTGCTGGGATTTTTTCCTTTTCTTTTTTGAGATTCCCACCCACTGCCAATTACAAATTATATGAATAACAACAGTATTTCTAAAAGATGCACAGTAAGGTTCAGGAGAACACAACATCTGGATCTTTTTCGTTGAAGCTTTGAAATAAGCAAAGTTTAAAAAGTTTGTGAAATTTAAAATTAGTATTTTAATCTTGAGGACATGATCTTTAGGTTTCACAGAAACGTGTGGAGTTCATGCAACTTGAGTGCTGCTGTGAAATTCTCAAAACGAATGTAAACGTTTTATTAGATTTTTCATTGAAATTACGCTCTACTCTAAGCTACTTTTAATGACTTCTGCAGTCTCAAAATTATTCAACCCCTTCATGGCAAGCATCTTTAGTACTTAGTAGAACACCGTTTTGCTGTAATGACTTGCTACAAATGAGATGTATAACCAGACACCAGCTTCTGGCAGCATTTCTGAGGAATCTTAGCCCATTCCTCATGAGCAATGGCCTCCAGTTCAGTAATATACTTGGGTTTGCATGCTGCAACCACCTTCTTCAAATCCCACCAGAGATTTTCTATGGGGTTCAGGTGACTGTGATAGAATCTTCCAGGACTTCTTATGCAACCAAGCCTTGGATCATTGTCCTTTTGGAAGGTCCAAGCTTTAGCTTCCTCACTGACGCCATGACGTTTTCTAGGATTTCCTGATACTTCAATGAATCTATCTTGCCTTCCACACGCTGCCGGTTTCCAGTGCCAGAGGATGCAAATCAGCCCCAGAGCATCACCGAGCCCCCAACATGTCTTAACTGTAGGCTGTGTTCTTTTCAGCACATGCTTCATTCTTCTTCCTCCAGACATACCGTTGATCCATAGGGCTGAGAAGTTCCAGTTTTTGTTTCATCGCTCCACAGAGCAGAATCCCAAAACTTCTGGGTCTTATGTGTATGATTTTGATCAAATTGGAGCTGACTTTTCATCTGCTTTTGGGTCAGTAGTGGTGTAGTCTTGGAGTTCTGGCATGCGTTTAGTACGTGCCTTTACTGTGCAAGCTGAAACCTCAGGGTCTGTTGCCACCAAGTCTTGCTGCAGGTCTTTTGCAGTCACTCGAGGGTTTTTATGAACCTGCCTTCTCAGAAATCTGGTTGCAGCCGTTGATCGCTTCCTTTATTTTTGCCCCGTCCAGGTAACCACTGTACCTTTTACTTTGAACTTGCAATCTATGCTTCCAAAGGTGCCTCTAGGAAAATTTAGTGCTTCGGTATATTTTTGTATCCTGTTCCTAGTTTGTTAAGGGCGATGATATCTGCTCTTAACTTTTTGAACCATTCTTTTGACTTAGTTCAAGCACACGTGGTGCAACTAATGAAGCCCTTGATTAGTTGCATCTGGTGTGCTTGAGACAACTGTTTTGCAGATTTGTGCTGTTGTGAGGGATTATTTTCAGAGGGTTGAATCATTTTGAGACTGCAGAAGTTATTAAAAAGAATAATTAAAAGTTGCGTTTTTAGTTGAATTTGGCGAAACCACTTGAAACATTTGTTGTGTTGAGCTATTTCAATTACTTTTGTTTGATCTGTTCATTGCAAACAGCTGAAAGTCAGTGTGAACATAACGCACGCACGCACGCACACACAAAATAATCCTATTAAGAAAACAAAAAACAGACATATTTCACTATAGTCATCCTTATTAATACCCATATACACATGTCACTATAGTGTCAGAAAATAACTTTTCTGAAACTTTAATATGCTAATTATTCTGATGTTATAAATAATTTAGTTTAAATCCTCAATCCAACAAACTCAGTGGTGCCAGGTGCTGTCAAACTCTCCTACATCTGTCTGAATCTCAGAGTTCCCTTTTCCCACACAACTATTGATAACCAATGACAGCAGCTGTCAGTGCATATTCTCACTTCATTTCCTCTTTCTTCTGTTCAGAACAGGGCAAAACTCAGTGCACATCACCCAATGTGGCAAATACGCTTGATCGTCTTTCCCCATGAGAAAGAAAACTCACAAATGAAATCTCTTTATCTCTCAGTTGTTCCTATTAGACAGCAATGACATTATATATAGACCAAATGGAGACATTTGATGAGTTTTTTGCTTTTTAAACTTTTCCCCTAAAAACACTCACAGTATTCTCAGTTTCTCGAATTGTGCTCAGATTCTTCTGCAACAAAACATCAGAAATCAATGCAATATGAAAGCAAACATTTAAAAAAAAAATCGAATTCTTCAAGAGGGAATATAAAAATGTATGCTGTTCATAACTGTGTTCAAAGCATTCTGACTCTGTCGTTCTCATTGTGTCGGCTGTCTTATTGACATTTGACCAATTTACACCATGACGTGGTTTGATGGAACAATGTCTGGTGTTCAATTTCGTATTTAACTTATGACATTTAAATACACTTTTATAAAACTAAACTAAAATGGCATGTCATTATTTGTCACACATTATGACATTATTTCATATTTGCGAGTACCATATCAACCTTATTTTGGCACCTGACAGGGAACCTTGTTAGTCACTGAGACCAACCTGGGACTGTTTTTCTGTTTTGCATGCATCATATGAAGTGACTCATATAGCACAACACTGTTTGGATTATGCAGTTTATCGACATTTTCTGTTATGACGGATTGCAGCATTTGTTAAAAAACCACAAGAGACACCACTGGGTTACCACACCAAATGCAGTAAGAGTAGCGTGTGGCCAAGTGCATTGAATCCAATATACAGTGTGTCTGGAGTGTCTCTCTGTATGATATTGGATTATGGCTGCAATAATCCCAGACATCCACTGGGAAACATGCTGATAGCACAGATTGGGAATTTTTTCCACTCCACACAGTGGAACTGAGGAGAATGAGCCAACCTTGTCAGCATTCCAGACCCTGATTATCGGATTCGGTTACTGGATATGGTACCCAGCTCCTGCTGCCAGAATTCCAAACCTGGAATTCTTGTAAGCGGGCTGATTTTCACAAGGCCACGGATGCATAAATGAATCAGGACAAACGAAATGAGTTGCTGTTTTTGTGTTTTTAGGATTAAAATAATAGTTCATGAATAAATAAACACTCATCATGTACTCACCCTTATGTTGTATTCTATACATTTCTCTATGGACCATAAACTAAGTTGTTGTACACACTGCTCTTTATCAAACTATGAAAGCCCAAGCAGGCCAAAAAACAAACAAACAAAACATTAAAGCATCATAAATTGAGTCACTATTTGGCTAAAACAAGAAAAATCCTGCATAAATCAGCATGAATTCCTTGTTGGCCCAGGTTGGTTGGGAATTTTAGAGCTGGTGGACCAGCAGGTTAGAGCTGGTGGACCAGCATAGTCATGCTGTTCTCAAGCAAAACAAAGCTGATGTAGCTGGTCCATCAGGTCCATCGGGTCCATTAGTCATCCCTCCCATACTCACCTGCAACCAGCATCCCATGCTGGTCCCAGCATGCAAAACATACCTTATGCTGGTGACCAGCAATGCTGGATTTTTCAGCTGGTTAGTTCTCAAATCTCATTTGTATATTAATCAGCTCAAGACAAACAAGAACCAATGGCATATGACATCTTACTTGGCATGACATTTTCACACAGCGATACTGATATCACTGCAGCAGAGAATATGAGAGATCTCACTATAACTTCTTTAATATCACATGCAATAAAAAAACTGATGCCGGAGGGACAACTCAGAATTCAGAACTTACGCTTGACAGTTAATTATATTATTCCTGTTGCTTTGTTTAGTCGTAAACACCTCATCACTCATTTTATGAACAACAACAGCCTTACTAATTCTCAGAAAACAAATAGAAATGACAGGTCCAAAATTACATCTTGAAATGTGTATCTTGTGAAGCCAAGGAAGATGACAGGTGACTGTAATTGTTTTAATTGTTATTGCATTGTTTTCAGTCATCAGGTCTGATTGTTTAAAGTATATTCATATAAACTAAATAAATAAAGCTTACTAATAAAATAGTACTTGCACGAGAACAAGATTAAAGGTTAAATAATTCTGCTAATTGTTTAATGTGAACAGACTCACTAATAACAGCTCACACTTATTGATATTACAAAAGGTTAACATATGTTTTAGTTAATTCAACAATGAATATGAATTTAATATTAATATAAAGTTGCACTTTAACAAAGCAGATCAGCTGACCCCAATAGTTTATGAATGGATATGATCATTATAATCATCTAACACTGATGACCTAAAATCTTCACAATTCATGGTGTTGTTTCAATTATAAGTATTGTCACGTCTCTTTTAATTATTCACAATCCCCAAAAGCAATTTCCTCTGTTCTCAAGTCCTGATGAAGTATACAGATAAGCCTGCCTTCCACAGAACTGCAATGTCATGGGGAAAGTTACAGAAAAATTTGAGAAAACATTTGAGATTTTAAATTTGAGAGAATATATGGCATGAGTCTTATAAACTATTAATGGACAGACAAAAAAATATAGTTCCTGTTAACATCAGCTTTTTACTATTTGACTACAATGCTCAGTATTTCATTTCATGTTTTGACAGTGTTGGTTGCATTTACAGATAAATAACATAAGATAAAGCGAATGAAGGATGATAAGGCTCTCAGTTATATAGGGCACGTTATTACATTCTTAATGTCATGCAGTTATTTATCCTAAGGTAGGATTTTAGATTTTATCGTGCGTGTCTGGGTGGATTAAGCAAGCATGACATGTTTTGTGGTGAAGGTTCAGAGACATAGAGAGCAGGAAAATAGTGCAATACTCATTCAAAATGAAAGTGTTGACTGAAGATCTGCTATACGGGGAATCATTAAAGGAATACTGGGTTCAATACAAGTTAAAGGGATAGTTCACTTTGAAATTAATTTTTGATATGTTTTAGCTTACCTCAAGGGCATCCAAGATGTAGGTGTCTTTGTTTCCGCAGAAGTTTCAATTTTGATATTTTTAGGTCAAACCGTTCTTGTCTGTCAGTCATATAATGCAAGTCTATGGTCACCACCTAAAGAGCATGCACAGAGAAGTCCAAATTAAACAGGATTTAATGACTGTTTATTGTAATGTAAGTACACATTGATGGCCTAAGACACGAAACGAGCGGTTTTTGTGAGAAAACGAACAGTATTTATATCGTTTTTACCTCTTGTAACCACACGTCCAAGTGATCTGAGGGCACGGGTGCTTTGGTCTGTGCGTTACAAGAGGTAAAAACGATATAAATACTGTTCGTTTTCTCACACAAACCGCTTGTTTCGTGTCTTAGGCCATCAATGTGTACTTACATTTACGAGTCGTTAAATCATGTTTAATTTGGACTTCTCTGTGCATGCTCTTTGAGGTGGTGACCATAGACCTGCATTATATGACTGACAGACAAGAACGGTTTGACCTAAAAATACAAAAATTGAAACTTCTGCGGAAACAAAGACACCTACATCTTGGATGCCCTTGAGGTAAGCTAAAACATATCAAAAAATAATTTCAAAGTGAACTATCCCTTTAAGCTCAATTGACAGAACTTGTAGCATAATGCTTATTACCACAAAAAAAATATTTAAATGTGTCACTACTTTTCTTTAAAAAAAAATGTGATTTAATTTGATTTTAGAGTGCAGGGAAAAATGCTAACTTTCTGAAGCAAATGCTGTCAACTGAGTGGAGAAGACTGGAACTTTCCTTGAAAGTATATTTCTATACTGTCGTGCTCAGAATTAATGGCACTGGTAAATATGGTCAAAACTGGCTGTAAAAAATAAATCTGCCTCGTTTATCCTTCCTTTTGATCTTTTATTCAAAAAATTGCCAAAAATCAAACCTTTCATTGAAGTAAAAGAATTGAAAGTGGGGGGGGGGGGGGGGGGGGGGGGGTGAAATCACATCATGAAATAAATGTTTTTTTCTCCAAAACACGTTGGCCACAATTATTGGCACCCCTTTATTAAATACTTTTTGCAATCTCCTTTTGACAATAACAGCTCTGAGTTTGCTGATAATGCCTGATGAGTTTGGAGAACAACTGACAAGAGATCAGAGACCATTACTCCATACAAAACCTCTTCAGATCCTTCAGATTCCCAGATCCATGTTGGTGCTTCTTCTCTTCAGGTCACTCCACTCATCAGGTCAGGGAACTGGGACGGTCATGGCAGAAGCTTCATTTTGTGCTCCGTAACAAATTTTTTTTGTTGATTTTGATGTTTGTTTTGGATCGTTGTCCTGATCGAAGAACCAACCACGGCCCATTATAAGATTTCTAGCAGAGGTTGTGTGGTTTTGATTTTTTATCTGTTGATATTTGATAGAATCCATGATGCCATGTATCTGAACAAGAAGTCCAGGACCTCCAGCAGAAAAATATGCCCACAACATTAAAGATCCAACGGTTTATTAAATTGTACACATGGGATACTTTTTATCATTGTGTGCACCAAATCCATCTAGCGTGTTTGTTGGCAAAAAGCTCTTTTTTTAGTTTCATCTGACCACAGAAGCCTGTGCCGTTTGAAGTTCCAGTCGTGTCTGACAACTGAATTTGCTGGAGTTTGTTTTTGGATGAACGAGGAGGATTTTTCTTGAAACCCTCCCAAACAACATGTGGTGATGTAAGGGTTATTTGATATTTTTTTTATATAGGCTTTCTGACCCCAATACTCAAATAATATCTGCAATTCTACATCTGTGATCCTTGAAGAGTCTTTGGCCACTCAAACTTTCATCCTAACCATCCGTTAGGGCAATATAGACACACGTCCTCTTCCTGGCAGATTGGCAACATCTTCAGTTGATTGAACTTCTTAATTATTGCCCTGATGGTGGAAATGGGGATTTTCAATTCTTTAGCTATTTTCTTACAGCCACTTTCTATTTTGTGATGCTCAACAATCTTTTGATGCACATCAGAACTATATTCTTTGGTTTTACTCATTGTGATGGATGATTAAGGGAATTTGGCCTTTGTATTTCCTCATATTTAAACTCCTGAGTCTAGACAATTTCATGTCCCTAGTCACCCTGGTGTGCTATAAAAAGGTAAACATTAATGGGAATATACTTCAGAGATATTTTACTCATAAAAAATTCTAGGGGTACCAACAATAATTGTGGCCAACGAGTTTTGGAGAAAAACATTTATTTCATAATGTGATCCCCCCCTCTTTCAATTCTTTTACTTCAATGAAAGGTTAGATTTTTTTGGCAATTTTTGGAATGAAAGATCAAAAGGATAAATGATGCAGATTTATTTTTTACAGACAGTTTTGATCATCTTTACCAGGGGTGCCATTAATTCTAATTCAGCCAAATGGACCAGAAGAGGCCCATCTAAACAAGCAACCATAATAAATGGGACCCGTCCTGAGCTGTGCTCAGCAGGTGGGCCGTATGACAATCTGCACCGTCTGTGGCCCCGACTCTCAGTGCAAAGGGTCCATGTGCCATTGATCTTGACCCCCCGCACCTCCTCGTCCTCTCTAACAACACTCTATGGGACTTAAGCGGCTCCTCAATCTTTAATGTCTGCTTAAGCCAAAAAGAATGCTAATTTCTGTGGCCTGCCACAAATTTCCTCCCTTTTTTCTTGTTTCTATGGTTCTCTGAAATTACAAATCTCATTTCCCTAAGGTCCTATTTAGATCTGCACTCTACAGCTGGGGACGATTACACATAGGAAGCCAGAGGGGGGGAAGGGTTGCATTTTGAAATCGCTCAGGAAGTTATGAAGGTGGCGGTTGTGAGATGGAGGCTATGGAGGTGGGGAGTGGCGGACCTCATTCCCAGAGGGGGGCTCTCACTCTAGGCATGGCCTGACCTGGGGTTCCCCGACCACCTCCAGAAGTGAGAGCCGCGGCACGTCTGTGAAGATCAGCCAAAACAAGGAAGAAAGGAAAGGCGTGGGATAAAAGAGGAAAAGAAAAGGAGGCGACCACCCTCCCCAAATCTGCCTCACCTCCTGCAGTCAGGGAGGAGGCAGTGGGTCATCTTTTTTTTATTTTGTTATTTTGTCTGTTTCTACTTGAAACAGGAGCCATCTTACTTTGTGATGGTGGTTTAGTGATATCATTATGTTCACCTCACTGGTATCATTATATATATTATGTTATATAATATTAAAAAAAAAAAACATGTGAAGATAAATTTTACTTAAATATATATTTGGGGTTTATATTTGGAGTTAGTAATATTTGGAGTTAGTAAGACATTTTCATGCTTTTGAAAGAAGTCTCTTATGGGCTAGATTTATTTAATCAAAAATAGCTAAAAGATTCAATAATGTGAAATATTATAGAAATTTTAAATAATTACTTTATAAGTGAATATATCTTATAAAGTCATTACTGCAGTCTTCATTGTGTCACGTGATATTTCATGACAAACAGCACTGACTCGTAAGAAAAGTGCCATATTTATTTTAGCAAAAGTTATAGTATAAAATATACATATTTGTAATGTTTATTCCTTAAAATATGTATTTTGTGTTCAAAGGTAAAAATAACAAACAGCACACAGGCTTGGAACAATAAGAGGGTGAGTAAATAATGACAGAATGTTCTTCTTTTGTTTGAGAGAGAGAATTATCTTTTTAAGCCTTGGCTTTCAGTAATTATTCATTCACCAAAGGGGCTAACTTTATTACCAGCCTGTCCAATTAGAATATTAAGAAGCAAGCAAACCAATTCATTAATGACACCTTTTATGTTCCTGTGTAGTGCTGGAAGTGCTGCAGGTGGTGCATTATAGGATATCAGTATAAAAAACATCAAGTGAATGAACATTGAGACAGATATAGGATTGCATTCATCTAGAGCTGAGGAGTCTTTTGTTTTTTAAGTGCCCCCTGCACCTTTAATAATTCAACGTCTGGTTTTACCTCTTCTACCCCCCTCCCCTCCCGTCCCCGTCCCCGTCCCCCTCCGCCTTCTCTATTGCAGTATAAACGGTGTCTATCGTGTGGCACTTAGGGAAGGCGACACAAACGTGAGTCACCCATCTCACAGTCTGTGTGAGCGTATAGTGTTAACACCATATTGGCAGTTCTTGTTTTAGCTGTCTTCTTGGCTCTCAACAGCTAACATTAATGTTCCTAGCTAGTCGACAGCTCCTCTATTTTTTTCACACAATCAGATCTTCTCGTCTCCCGAGCCGCAGTGACTAAATTAGCCCTGGGACGCCCACTGTACGCTCTCCCGCAAGCAGAGATCAACCATCAATCACTCAACACCATTACCAACAGGTCAGCCCAAGCCATGTCCTCTACACACACGATACGAGAGACCGGAGCTATTAAAATGATTGATGTATCCATCCGCACACCTCTGAGGTGGTTTTCCACCTCATTTCAATAACAGCACGTATGTTGCAGCTTATTGCGTCGCTTATATTAAAAATGCAGTCGTTGTATTGCATGCACCTTAAATAAATTATACAACTTGGCACTTTAAAGCTGCGTATTTTACAGCTCTTAGAGCGCACAAATGTGCCACGACCTCTCACCTGCTGGGATCGTCATCTCCCAGTTCAGAGGCTGACCTGTGAACCCAAGCTAGCATCCTCCACTGCCCGGCATTTATCAAACAGATAATTAAAGCTCATGGAGAAGCAGGTTCCTCTAGACCTCGTGGGGGCCAGGGGTGATACCATTATCCCAGGAACAGAGCTAATGGCGCGAGAGAGCTTTGTGCGCTGATTCCTCCTGGACCTGGTCATTAAAACAGCCTGCCTTCATGCATTATGAATGTGTTGTGTGCTCGCTTAGGCCTTTGTTCGCTGTCTGCCTCTGAAGAGTCGAAGCGAGAGTGATGGGAGAAGAAGGTGTGTGGAGACGAGAACGAGACAGCGACAGACTCAGACAGACAGGAGTGTCTGCGGAAGTGGGAGGAAGGTAAGCACGAGTTAACAGTGTTGTGAAAGCTAACAAAGCTAATGTCAAAAACATCATATAGTACAGGGAGATGGACAGGTGAATGATTTTTGTGAATATGTTTACTCACATGAATGTCCGAACAAACAGACTCACTAGAATGAGAGAGGACCGTTTAGGATGATTAGATTCACTGCAGTTAATCAAACTTTTCAACTCTACATACAGTATGAGAGAGTGGACCATTTAGGATGAATCAGACTTTCATATGTTAAATGTAAGGTCAACAAAGAGCTCTCTTAGTTTATAGTTGGTTACTGTATGTCTTAAGTGAACGTAAACAGTCGAGAAAGCCAATGCATGTGTTTACTGTATACAGTATACTGGATCTGTGCATTATGTCTTAAAGTGACAGCAGCCTGATATTGCTGCAGCTGTCTGTGTTTTTAATGTGAATCAAACAACAAAAGACAAGAAAATCACTCACTGCTCTTGCCTGGATAACCTTTTAATCTTTATATAATTTATACAGTGAAGATTATGCTGTGTTATTTTACATTTGATTACTTTATTAAATTTCTACCTGAAATATACTGTCAGATACCTCCAAAGCACTGTTTATTTTATTTGTATCTATGCTCTATTGTATTTATTTACGCTACTGCTTGAAGTTAGATCATTTGTTCCGTGATAAACCGTGATACATTTGAACTGTTACTCCCCTAATAGTTAGGTTATCGGGTTTGTTTTCCTTAACTCGAACTCATCAAAAACAGCAATGTAGTGTTGTCGCACTACACCATTACTCATTATAAACAGTAACTAGCTATAAGAAAAACTACACTGTTATGAAAGATAGCTGAACTACTGCCTTGCAGCTAAAAAAAATCTAGTTAAACTAGTAGAGCTGCTATTTTTAGTTAGCAACTCCCTAACACCAGTTATGAACTATGAAATTCCTTCTGCAGCATCCAGGAAGGAATTACGAGCAGCTTTATTTACTGAAAAACAGTTTAGATGAGGTGTGAGAAGCACTCGTGCCCCCAGTAAACGAGATCGATGGCCCAATCAAACCAAATTATGGGGCTTCTGGGAGGAAGAACGCTCACATATAACCATTTCCAGCCTCAACCCTCCAAATCCCCCCCTTTTATTAATAACAACACAGAGCTGATCTTAGGTCAGCTTTACAGCTTGTAATAGCCTCATAACATCGGTGCAACGCTCAAAATGCTCCCCCACTGAAATGAGATAGAGGCCTTATTACATTAGTTCCTGTCGTGTGGGGAATAACACGTGTCCGCCAGTTAAATTTGCTGCGGTGGCAGCGGCACAACGGTTTAATGGGGATGCGGTGTTGTTCTGTGCAGATAAACTGAAGCGCCATTGTTTCCATGACAATCAGTTATCTGTAAATGCAGCACAATTTAATTTGTGATTTTAATGGGCGGCAACGGCATAGACGATCACTAAAGTCAAAGGAAAAGGCCGTGAAGACGTACATATAGTCTCTCTCTCTCTCCTCCTCTCACAGTAATGAAATCAGATCTCCTGCGCACTTCAACTGTTTTGAAAATGACTCCGTAGAGGACAACACAAACGTTTCCACGAGTTGCGTGAAATCAGAGATAGATGGAATCACTTAGTGCTGGCATTCACAATTCGCCACTTTAGTAGGAAGATAAATGGTCTGTGTGGTGTGGGATCTGTCCACCTTAGCTAAATTCCCTTGCTCTCTCTTGCTCTCTTCTCGCTTTTGTTTCTCTTCTGCTCTGTTCTGCTGACATATGCAGAACACAACAAACTCCACATGCAAAGGGAGAAAAATTGAAGCTAATTTCCATTAAAGGATGACAGTTTTAACGGCAAATGAACACGCGAGACTGCCGATAACGTCTCGCGCTAATGAACAGACTCAGCGTTTTCTTTTCCTTTTTTTTTTTGGATGGGGGGGGGGGGGGGGATGGGGGGTGGTTTGACTGGCAATTACCAACACATACTTTTCTTTCCTCTCTCTTTCCCACATTCTCTCCTCCCAGAGGAAGTTGTTTTCCTTCCGCTACTCCAATTTGTTCCTGTGACTTTTGAACTTTGACTGGGAGGAGACAATTTATCAAATCGTAACCGTAACAAAAATGTAATGAATTTAAGGTTTAAGCAAATCTGAAAATATAAAACAAAGAGTGAGTTCCTAAATGTTTCAGATAAAAATTAAAACATTTAAAAAATGTAAAAGTTAGCATAGCAAAAAAAATTTATTACAGACATTTTTAGCGGGTAATAGGGACATACTAGGGCTGGGTGATTAATCAAATTTTATTTTCAATTACAATTCTTGATTTTAACCGTTATAAAAACAAGATAGTCAAGACAAAACTATTATAATTCTCATTTTGTATTGTGTTATAAAGCCAGTGCCTCCTTTCCTTAACAGTGGTGCACTTTTGTCCCTCCTTAAAAGCCAAAATAGGCTCACCGGGAAAAAAAACGTGCCTCAACCTACATTTTTGCAAAACTCCAAAACCGTACCTACACTTACAGTTAAAGGTGCAATGTGTAACATTTTTGAGTATCTATTAACAGAAATGCAATATGACATCCATAACTATGTGTTCAGTGGTGTATAAAGAACTTACTTAATAAACCGTAATGTTTTTATTACCTTAGAATGAGGCATTTATATCTACATAGGCGCGGGAATCCCCTTCTATGAAGGTCGCCATATTGTGACGTCATGTTTCTACTGTAGCCGACAGCGAACAAACAGCGTTACAGAGCGCGTTTCGTCACTACATTGAAAGAGAAGCCGCAGGAAGCTAGAAGAAGCTAGTCATAAACACCGTGAGTAGTGACTTTTCCCTTGTCAGTGGTGTAAATATGTAGTTGGATTGTTTCATGTAACTTAATTCTTCTCCCTCGCTGTGTTATGGCTTTGCTATGTGGGGATAAATGTGCTGGCTAAGTTCGTGAGACAGCTGATTAGTAGGCTACTCTTGTCATTGACCGTAAAACAGTTACAGGAATCACCAACCAGTCGATCTTGGAAGCATTTTAAGTCGATCGAGTTTCCAAAATCAGAGAAAAAAGCCTATTGTGTGTAGTAAGTGGTGTCTAGGGGATGCGGAGGCGTGCGCGCTGTCACAATCACGTTATTTTTGCCGCACGCACCTTTGGGCTCATGCGGACGCGTCGAGTTTAAACAAGGCTCAGCCACAGTAACAGTTCATATTAGCCAGCTAGACTTTTACTACCCTGTTAGAAAAAATATATAGTTGCATAGTTTCATGTGGTTCTTCTCCCTCGCTGTATTATGGGTTTGCTTTGTGGGGAGAATGTGCTGGTTACGTTCGTGAGACAATCAGCTGATTACTATTATTATATTATGTAAGGTGCATTGTGTAATATTTCTGAGGATCTATTGACAGAGATGCAATATAAAATCCATAACTATGTTTTCAGTGGTGTATAAAGACCTTACTTAATGAACCGTTATGTTTTTATTACCTTAGAATGAGACATTTATATCTACATAGGCGCGGGAATCCCCTTCTATGAAGGTCTGAAGGTATGTTTCTACCGTAGCCGAAAGCGAACAAACAGCGCTAAAGAAACCTCATTGCTTGACTTACTACTCTCTGCTGCTGACTCAGACGACGACATATTTTGTCTTACGTCGGCCACCGTAGCTTCTCATTCGAGTTTGAAAACCGAGGGATAGGCCGCGAGTGACTTGCTTTTTGCAATTTGCAAGTTTCACCACTAGATGCCGCTAAAAATCCCACACTGCACCTTTAACTGAATTGACCACTAGTGGCAGTAAAACCCAACACCTTGTATTTCTTTTCACACATTCACACACTCCTTAACTCAATCTGCTCGCAATCATATAATTCTCTATAGGGCACATCTGATTGGTTCCAGCTGTATCAATAGCCAATGAGCTTGCTGTTCAAATAATTGGTCAGTATTTTCCGTAGTTACAGCGCACTTTCAGACACCTTCCCCAGCTCTGCCTGCAGATCGGCTATGGGTAATTCATGTATGCTATATTGTACAGCAGCAGCATATTTTACAAGCTCAAAGCAATGTGTTGTGTATGTATTGGCAGTAGCAATAACAGCAGCAGCAGCATAGCAGATCTATTCCACTAAGACCAACCATATCAACATTGTCATATCCATTGCCATACCGTACCAACACTCTAAGAGTTGTCATGACAGAATTACATTTAAATTTCAAAGAAATCTCAAAGACTTTGTCATGACAGGGTCTTGTGCTGGAAGATAATTTTAGTGAAAATAGGTATACAGCCAAATGTGTCAGACAACAAAAACTAAACATTTGAAATGGGATTAGTAGTCACATGAGGCTCTACCCTCAAAAATATCTATGAAATCTTCTATCAAATGGTCATTGGAGACATAGATGTTAATATGTAAATACGATGTAAACGGCAATCACCCTATCAAAGTGATCTACAAAATACATATTGTCAAATAGATGAACAATTATTAGCAAATATACTGTACATTTGCTTATGCTCCATATGTTCATACAGGCTGATCAAAGATAGGCTGCTGGAGTTCCTAAATGATTATAAACATAGCAACTTCAATTAACCCTCGATCAGTCCTCTGCTTCTTTCTCTCCCTTGTGATATCATTCCATCTCGTCTAGCCAAAGTTTTGACAGCTCAGTTTGAAACCAGCAGCATTACAGATATCAGATTCCTGCTGATTGGAGGGGGATTTCTTGTTTGCTGTTCTGAGTCAAGTACTGAGGCATTTCTCAACCCATTCTCACAGCGCTCTAAAGTTGGAGATAAAGCGTCCGCACCCTGTCACAGTTTTTTGCTGTCTTACTACTGTCTTTTGAGTCAACGTGAGTTCTCTAAATAAAAGCTGTCAAGCTTTATCTTCTGTTAAGAGCGTGATGTATTTGTGGTTTGGTGTTGAAAAATGGAAAACACACATATACACTCACCTAAAGGATTATTAGGAACACCATACTAATACTGTGTTTGACCCCCTTTCACCTTCTGAACTGCCTTAATTCTACGTGGCATTGATTCAACAAGGTGCTGAAAGCATTCTTTAGAAATGTTGGCCCATATTGATAGGATAGCATCTTGCAGTTGATGGAGATTTGTGGGATGCACATCCAGGGCACGAAGCTCCCGTTCCACCACATCCCAAAGATGCTCTATTGGGTTGAGATCTGGTGACTGTGGGGGCCATTTTAGTACAGTGAACTCATTGCCATGTTCAAGAAACCAATTTGAAATGATTCGAGCTTTGTGACATGGTGCATTATCCTGATGGAAGTAGCCATCAGAGGATGGGTACATGGTGGCCATAAAGGGATGGACATGGTCAGAAACAATGCTCAGGTGGGCCGTGGTATTTAAACGATGCCCAATTGGCACTAATGGCTTGTTTCCACTGAGGGGTACGGTACAGTACAGTACGGTTCGGGTCTGTAAACCATGAACCGGCTAGCGTTTCCACCGCCAACAGTACCCTTACTTGATAGACGTGGTGTTTGCCGGAAAGAAGCGATCGACGTCATTTTCGCGCAAAGAAGAAAGCGACATAGTAAACAACTTTGGATGACATACTGCAGATCTTGTTCTTGCTTCTCGGCATGTTTGTCACAAGAAACAAGCGCCGGCATTAAGCGTTTCTCAATACCAAGTAGCCTACGCAAAGTCCGACTCAGGAGAATCCCGAGGATGCGAGTCCAGTAATTCTGCTAATGGAACAGCGCGTTCTTGAAAGCGCCACTCAGCTCGCTCTGCTACTCTGGTTATCTCTGTACGTACATTTTAGGCAACAATAAAACGAAATATGTTATAAAAACACCACTCTGCTTCTTTTCGATTTCATTTAAATACATTTTAAACATTATAAGCACACAAATGTGGTTCAGGCAACGCATATCCTATTGATTATATTCACTGCATGTATGTAGCCTATATTTATAACAAAACTAAATATAAAACACAACCCTGCCTCTTTTCGTTTAAATTTAAAAATATGAAACATATTCCAGGCAATATGTGCATTGGTACAAATGTTGCAATAAACAACATTACAGATGGTCTTGTAATAAAATAAAAAATGACAAAACTCAACCCTATCTCTTTTTGTTAAATTTTAGTTTTATCAATAATAGCCATTATAAAAGTATAAGTAAAAGGTACAAAAAGCTATAGTGTAAAGCTTTAATAACATAAAGCAAACAATTCAGTCAAATATACAAATTCAGCGCTAAAATATATGAAACTTCACTTAGCCTTCTGCCAAAACTATTGGCCAGGGAACGAATTATAGATTCACGAGACCAAAGATCGCCTGTTAGGTCTATACAAGACGAATTATATCTCATGTTTAACCACTACAGAGACGTCAGAGTCAGCGGCAAACATCAGAACGGCTAGCCGAGGAAAGGCTGTTCCAGCCAGGCGGGTTACTTGAGCGCCGAGCACCCGGTGATTGCTTGGAATGGATCTCAGTCAAATTATCATAAATCTTTAAATAAACCACAGATTTGGGCTTTTAAAAACTACATTCTCACCTGAAAAACTCTTAAAACTACATTTCGTGACACAATAACTGTAGTATTATATTTCAACTGTATATTAAAAAATGGCGCTTCTAATGCCCTTGTAGCACGCGCAAGTGACGATACTCTGTCAACCAATCAACGTTCTGCAGTGAGTCTAGCTCCACCTTTTAGTACCGTACCCCTGTGCTAGGTACCCCAACGGAAGAGTACCCAAAAAGTGGTACGGTACGGTTCGGCTTTTTGGTACCATTCACAACTTTTGACAGTGGAAACGCAAATAACTGCGTACCGAACCGAACTGTACCGTACCCTACCGCTCAGTGGAAACGAGCCATAAGGGGCCTAAAGTGTGCCAAGAAAACCTCCCCCACACCATTACACCACCACCACCAGCCTGCATAGTGGTAACAAGGCATGATGGATCCATGTTCTCATTCTGTTTACGCCAAATTCTGACTCTACCATCTGAATGTCTCAACAGAAATGGAGACTCATCAGACCAGGCAACATTTTTCCAGTCTTCAACTGTCCAATTTTGGTGAGCTCTTGCAAATTGTAGCCTCTTTTTCCTATTTGTAGTGGAGATGAGTGGTACCCGGTGGGGTCTTCTGCTGTTGTAGCCCATCCGCCTCAAGGTTGTGCGTGTTGTGGCTGCACAAATGCTTTGCTGCATACCTCGGTTGTAACGAGTGGTTATTTCAGTCAAAGTTGCTCTTCTATCAGCTTGAATCAGTCGGCCCATTCTCCTCTGACCTCTAGCATCAACACGGCATTTTCGCCCACAGGACTGCCGCATACTGGATGTTTTTCCCTTTTCACACCATTCTTTGTAAACCCTAGAAATGGTTGTGCATGAAAATCCCAGTAACTGAGCAGATTGTGAAATACTCAGACAGGCCCGTCTGGCACCAACAACCATGCCACGCTCAAAATTGCTTAAATCACTTTTCTTTCCCATTCTGACATTCAGTTTGCAGTTCAGGAGATTGTCTTGACCAGGACCACACCCCTAAATGCATTGAAGCAACTGCCATGTGATTGGTTGATTAGATAATTGCATTAATGAGAAATTGAACAGGTGTTCCTAATAATCTTTCAGGTGAGTGTAGAATTCACAGAGTATTAATTTAATGTTAACTTATCCACACAGACACGGGTATTTTTATAACCGTGACTTTTTTTACGCGGTTCGGCCATTCGTCCACACGGAAACGCAGTATCAGGACACTGAAACCGAACATTTTGGAAAACCCCTGCCAGGGTGAGGACAGTGTTGTCGTGTAGACAGTAAAACCGGGGTTTTTGCCTTGCGACGTCAGAGTGTGCGCCCACGCTGCGCCGTTATCCGCCTACCGGAACCTGTAATAACTTTTTGTTAGACTTCTGATTGGCCAACGTGGCTTTGTGGTTAGGGTTATATCGCCGCCTGCTGGTGTGGCATGCTCTTGACAGCGCTTGTGTTTTTGCGTTTTCATGTGTACGGGATTTTTTTTTAAACGCAGGAGGAAAAACTCCGGTTATAAAAATACCCGTGTCTGTGTGGACAAGGCATTAGTGTCAATGAAAAAAAACCCAGTTAGACAAAGAATAACAATTTTTAAATCAAATGACCATATATATATATATATATATAAAAATATAAAAAATTTCGCTTATATAGATTATATTGAGATGACTATCTGTCCATGAGAATCACTGGCCTTTAAAATTATATAATTATATTAGATTTAATCTGATAGATAACAAAAAAAGTGTTTAAACACATTTGGAGCAAATACTGTGGGGACCTGCTTGTCAGCATTAGAAATAATCCACCCAAAGTAACAGATTGCTGCAGACAGAAGTCGCTGGTCTCTCTCTCTCCTCTGTATCCACAGAGAGGCAACAAACCAATGATTGGTTCTCAGGGGACGGATGGAGTGGAACGCGTCCCAGCCGGCACACTGACCTGATTATCATTGTCAGATCTCTTCCTCGACTCTGGGACTGAGTCTGTCTGTCCCCAGATCTGTCACTTGTTCATGTCTGTGCTCACTCATCCTCTTTCCTCCTGAAATAGAGTAATACCCGATACTCCCGCTCCCGCTCCCGTTGACTATTTGTGTGTTTTACTTGTGGTAGAAGCTATATATACACTCTGCGTCCATGATAGAGATAATCTGAGACAGAATCAAGATATTGAGAGTTCATTAGATGACGTTGACAAGAAGCTTCCAAAAACACCCCCATCGCCTGTGGCCAACGCAAACCTTGCCCCACCACAGCCGATTCTAAATATTTCCTTGGTCAGTGCAGTTTACAACCTAAATCTGACATACAGTCCTCAAAAAATGACTACTTCTCATCTTTTAGACTCTCTCTCTCTCTCTCTCTCTCTCTCTCTCTCTCTCTCTCTCTCTCTCTCTCTCTCTCTCTCTCTCTCTCGCTCTCTCTCTTACACACACAGAGAATCCATTCTCGGTGGGGTCAGACTCATGCTGTCAGCAGCCCCATCAGTTGAGCAACATCCCTTTGAAAAATTGTCTCGCTGATTTTTCTATTTACGAGCTGGCTGTGGAACAGCATTTATCCCGTAATTACACCACTGTCACTGACAATTTCCATACAAATCATCAGGAAAAATTGAAAACGGACCCAAAACTCTGTAAGGCAACATTTTCACTCTGTGAGAATCTTGCCAAACATCTCCTTCACTGCTTTTCAGCGAAACAGCAGGGGAGGATGTCCAAAGAGAAAGATGCATAAACGTCTTTCAAAGTTAACAGGAGAGACGTTGAAGTATTTGGATGTTTTAAATGACCCAGTTAATGAGGAAAATCAGCGATCTCTTAGCAGGGGACTTTCCATATGGTTTGCATATAATGATACAGTGGGTAGTTTTTATTGATTGCACATGAAAAACACATGTAAATGCATATTTACAGCCGTACAGACATGCTTTAACCCTAAAATGTAAATGTGTATCTATAACTTTAACATAGATGTGACTTTTTCCAGAAATCCCTGAAATTAGGTGATCATGTTAACTGCTTGTTTCCACATTTAATTGCCTTTCAAATAAATAAATACATACATACATAAATAAATAAATAAATAAATAAATAAATAAATAAATAAATATAGTTTTTAGAGTTATAGTTATGTGTTAATACAATAATTATAAAAACCTTAAAAAAAATATTGAGGTTGGTAAGATTTGTAAATGTTTTTGAAGGAAGTGTCTTATGGTTTTTGCCTTGCGACTTCAGAGTGTGCGCCGTTATCCGCTGTGTTTGACGTCAGATTTGCGCTTCTGATTGGCCAACGTGGCTTTACAGTTAAGGTTTATATCGCCGCCTGCTGGCGTGGCATGCTCTTGACCGCGCCTGATAGCGTGTTTTTGCCTTTTCATGTAGACGGAGACCGAGCATGTGTGGACGGGATTTTTTTTTTAAACGCTGTAGGAAAAACTCCGGTTATAAAAATACCCGTTTCCGTGTGGACAAGGCCAGTTTATCCTCATTCATCTCATGTTCAGTTCCCACCTCTCCTTGGTTGTCATGGTTTCTGTCAATTATGAGTTCATGTGTATCAGCTGTGTATCGTTCACTACCTCGTTTGTATTCACTACTTAAATGTCCCCTTCACAGTGTGTGTTGCATCCTGTTTGCCCAGCCCGTTCTCATCCCAAGGCATGTGACGCTTTGGACATTTCGTTGAAATCTTACGCACATGGCATCCTTTAGCATCAATATGAGACGCAGAACCCAAGGCGTCATACAGGTGACGCTCGTCTAAATCCGACACACATGGCATCGTTTAGCGTGAATATGAGACGCAGATCCCAAGGCGTCATAACCGTAACCCTACCCCAGACCTAAACCTACCCATAACAGTGCGTGTTATATTGACGCTAAAGGATGCCATGTGCGTAAGATTTCGACGAAATGTCATATGGCGTCACCTATATGACGCCAAATGATGAGAATGCGTTGGTTTGCCTATCAGTTGGATTATTGTTATTTAAACTTTGTGTTGGAACTCTATCTCCGTCTTCATCTGCCTTCCTGCAACCACCCGTTACAATATATTTAAAAATTTCTAAAATACATTATTCCTGTGATGGCTGAATTTCCTGAGATTCCAGAATTGTCAGCATCATTACTCCAGTCTTCAGTGTCACATGATCCTTCAGAAATAATTCTAATACACTGATTTGGCGCTCAAGAAACATTTCTTATTGTTATGAATGTTGAAAACAGTTGTGCGGATTGATTTTTTCTTCTTCTATTTTGTGGAAACCGTGCTACTTTTTTCAGGATTCTTTGATAAATATAGAAATTTCAAAAGAGCAGCATTTATTCGAAATTAATCTTTTGTAACATTCTAAATGTCTTTACTGTTATTTTTGACCAATTTAATGCATGCTTGCTAAAAAAACACATACAAATTACTGACTGCAAACTTTGGAATAGTAGTGTTCATATAACTCTTGTGTGTTTATTAAATATTTAAACTAATTTGATCATGCAAAATGTGGCTACCAACCACCAATTAGAGGCACATTAATATACATTCTTCCAATTTCCAACAAAATCAGTGCAGAAAAAGTCCTTTAGGTTCTGGCTATGTTCAGTCTATAGTCTAAATACACTTATATATTTTTAAAGAAAACAATGGCTAAAGTCAGAATTTTATTCATCAATATTCTCTACTTGAAATGTTTTATTTTGTCTTACATTATATCTGTGTTTGTTTATACTATGCGATCATGCATAAAGGCCTGATTCTTAATCCTAATAAGATCACGATCTCTGACTGCTCCCTCACATTCCTGCTTTTATTCAATTACATTCCTCTCATCTGTGTTTTTATCACTCCTCCCTTCTCTGCGTTTTATGTTTTTCTCGCTTCCCCTCTCTATTACTCTTAAACGGATTTGTTCCTGTCAAGCAGACTCGTTTCTATACCATATATAATCTCTTTTGTTCCATTCCTCCATAATCTATACAGTCCAGTGCTGTGATAAATGTGCCAGGATGAGATCTACACACAGTCAGGGCTCAAATGCTTTATATAATGCTGATGTGCCTCAGTGTCATGTTTTGTGACAGGTTTACAAATAGTCAACAGACAATATAATGCAGATAAAGAGAGCAGTGAAAACTATTGGCAAACCTGCGACTTGTAACATTATGCAAAGAAACTAGCCAATCAAAAAAATATGTCTGCATAGAAGTCCTAAAGGTACAATAGCAAAGTCTAAAGCTCAGAGAGAGCGAGGAAAATGGTGAAAAACTAAATGATGACCGTTTTCGCTGGCAAGAAACCTTGACAAGTGTACCTCAAGGAAGAAATTTAAAATGATATGACCCTTAAAATCAAAGACTTGCATTGTGTAGTTGGTAAAAGGACATAAAGAACAAGTGAGAATGTGAAGTGTAAGGGAACGTGGGTGAAATGAAAGTGGCGCCTTCATTAACCATTTGCTCTCACTTTGTATTAGTGCTTTTTGCATAACTGTCACAGCATGGTGACAAGATAGCTTGAACTAAGAAGAAAAGTAAGCCTAGCAGATGGCTCGCATTAACACAACAGCTCTATGACTCTATGGTAAATATTATGTGATAGATATGATATCCAATGGAGGCATACTTGAAAGATAATAACATTTTGCAAATAAATGACTGAGGTGGAAAGTGTCAATAAAGAATAGAGGCTGTGTTAGCATGTTTAAATGAACATAAAAACAGAATACTTACATTTATTGTTCAATATCTATAACATCAACTACACATTATACCACACACACACAATTTCTGAAAGATCATGACACTGAAGACAAGCCATCACATTTATAAATGACATTGTAATAGAAATTACAACCGAAAACAGTAATATTTCAAATTTTTTGTGTTTTTGATCAAATAAATGCATCCTTGTGAGCACAAGAGACTTCCTTTAAAATTAGCATTCTATTTTTTACATCCTGAGATGTTTGTGTGTGTTTGATGATTTTTTAAAAAAACTGCATTTATTTACATTATTACAACATCTATGTTACAATGTTCCAATCCAATGAATTTAAATGCCACATTTTAGCCTCTCAAATAATGGATCCTTTCTAACACTGACAAGTATAACAGTTATCTTTCATTTCAAACTATTGACAGAAAAGAAGAGCTTGTCTGCGACATCTCGATGTCTTATCAGACGCAGAATTAAACAAATCCCGGCTGATTGAGCCATTTTGCTGAAACAATGGCTCCATTATGCATCATGTCACAGTAGCATCATCTAGACAAACCCCACATGTTACAGCAGATGGGTACCATTAATCTCCACTGAGAAAGAGAGAGAAAGCACATTTCGAGGGCACCAGAAAGGAAGAGAGAGATGAGAAACTCTACTCTTGCCTGACATTTAGCAGATTTCACAAAACAGATCTTTCTGAGACTTGACCTTTGTGTATGTTGTAATATGAGCAGTTGTACTGTTAAAAAGCTAAATATCCACTGTTAAGATCCATTCACACCAAAAAATGAAGGCCTTTTCTAGAAATGTGATTGGTCTGATTTTGCTTGGTGTGAATAGACCATAAAGCCCAATTAAGTCATGCATTGAATAAATTAAATTGAGAAAACATCCTTGTGCGAAATATCTTTTGACAACACTGTTTAAAGGTCATATTTTGAGTCTGCAAACATGTCCAATTGTCACTTTGACTCATGTCTGAGTTCAGGACTGCATAAGATGGCGTGACAGCACATGATTAAATCTATCCTTTCTTATTACATACTTGCTGCATGGCGGTGACACAGATAATCAACCTCAACCATTGTGAAAATAGTGCTTTGCATTGCACTGTGCAGCCATGAATGCATAAGATGACTGCAGTTGTATGGTGTGCATGATTAAAACAGACCAACAAAGGAAAGATTAATTGAAAAATACTGTTTAATCAATAGCACAGATGCCCTTTGCATTGCTAATATGATGTATTGCTGATGAATCAGCTACTGAAAATGGATGTTGCATGGTGTAAATAGTTTGAATATACTAGTGACCCCTGTGTGTCAGTTGGTCTGTCCCAAAGTTGTACTTCTTTTACTGTGATGGCGCATACATGATTTCTTTCTTACACTGTGGTGATGTTGAGTGCTTGAATCTGATTGGTTGACGAACGTTCTAAGGTGTGCAATTATTTTCAGGGAAATGCACGGCTAAAGTAGTTCCAGGAAGGTCTTGTTCAATTACGTTTATATCACTTCGCCGAATTATTTCAATTATTTCAAAGGTCCTTACAGCCTACAACAGCAAAAGAACCAAAACCCACAACAACACTGACCAAGCAAATAAATATAGTAAACAATAGGATAAAAACGACAAATTATTTCCATGTTTATTGCCACAAAATTACGTTTTATTATGTACGGAAAACACATACTCTATTTCTCCAGCTCTCTCTCCTACTCATAACTCAATAACGGCGCTGTTCTTGGAGCAGATAAACTTACAGTAGAGATGCTTTCTAACACTGTTGTGAGACGCACATCTGCTCTCTCTCTCTCTCTCTCTCTCTCTCTCTCTCTCTCTCTCTCTCTCTCTCTCTCTCTCTCTCTCTCTCTCTCTCTCTCTCTCTCTCTCTCTCTTTCTCTCTCTATAACTGCATTACTCTGATATCAGTAACTCAAGTCTCCGTTACTAGCTCTAAAATGGCATTTTGGAATTAGCAACGGAGACTTGGGAAGAGATGCGTAAGAAATTAATCCTACTTTATACCGTTACAAGGACAAAAACCTGACAAATGTCTTAAAATACATCATCTGAAGAATGTTTTATGGTGTGGTAACCATAGTATAAATGTAATAAATGACTCCGGGCCGTCGAAATATTGAAAAATAATGCACACCCGAGGTTTAACTGCATTACCAACTCGGGTAGGAGAGCACTGCTGCCCTGACACACTGAAATAAAAAATAAAACATTTAAAAAGTGCTGTGCTGTAAAATACTAAAGTATTTTTTAGAAGTATTTTACAGCACTTTACAATGATTTCTGAAGGATAGTGTGTGACACTGAAAACTTGAGCAATTGCTGCAGCTTTTCCATCACAGGAATGAATTATATTTTAAAATATATTACAATCGAGCGTTGGTGAGAATAAGAGACTTTTTTAACATTTCAAAAATCTTACCGACCCCAAACTTTTTAATGGCACGATTGTTGCAAAGCCAGATTTTTTACTATTGGCTTCCAGTCTTTGCAGTTTATTCAGACAGTCAGTTGAGACTACCTGGAAAAAATATCCAAATATTCATGACCATAAATAAAGAACAAGCAATTATCAAATAAACTGTGGAAAAATACTAGTGAGATTTAAGTGATGTGGGGTTAAATGACATTCTCACATTGCTTACTTTGTAAAACTGTAAAACCTGCATGAAATTAACAGCAATAGTTAATCTATCGACTGATTTTAACAGCGTTTTAGTGTGAAGTAACACTATAGTATTGTTACTTATCGCAGAAGTCAAGTGACCATTAGCTTTTCACAATGCAACGCTGTGTCATCGAGTTCTAGTGTCTATTTGTTTTTGCGCCCTGCATGCTCTCTATGATGTTTCACTCAGAGTCTGGTTCACATTAAAATACTCATCTAAGTAATGCGGAGCAGCTTCAGTGAAATTGAATTAATTACCTGATGAATTTAATAATGATTCTGTCCCCTTTTCTCTCAGATTAATCTAAGATAAGGGTTTTGGGTTTCAGGGCAAGACCTTCTGAGACTCAATACATGAACAAACCTTTCAGATTAATGTTGTCTTGCTTGGAATCAGTCCTAAAACAACATGTAAGTAACAGATACCATAAAGAAAACTTATAGTAGAGTTTTTAAAGCTGTGTTTATGGAGTCTTGTAGTTTTTGACATTGGGTTAGGAACACAAAATGGGATTAAATCTTTCTTTCTGATGAATATCATTGGAGAAAACAGTGCTGCAATAAAAGTTGATGCCATTAAAATGATACCATTGTAATAATTAGAATGATGTTCAAGGGTAGATATTTATGTGGATATGGTGTATAACTAGCTAACATAGACACACACACATACAATGGCAAAAGATAATGAATAGCAGAGGTAGGGATTCTACAGAAAGCGTGAGAGGGAATCAGACAGTCCTGTGAGCTGAAGTGCTCTACTCGAGAGCTCCACAATGGCGGCCCACCCTTGCCTGTGCACTGAGAAGGTTGTTTCCTGGGCAACAGTGAGCTGAGAGCAGGGCATCGGTCTCTGAAGTGTGTATGAAGAGCTGTGGACCCAAGCCAATAGTTCATCTCAGGAACAGAAACACTGATGGAGTCACACTAACACACACGCCCACATGCACGCACGCAGATACACACAGGGTTAGAGGTATGTTGCCATTTCAAAGACTAAGAATTTACTTCTGCATCCAACAGACATCACAGAGTCTACAACAATGTGGAACATTGATGGTGGGTAGACTTAAATATTAAAAATATTGTTTAAGCCGCTTGCTTAAGTCCCTTGAGTGAGCTAATGCAACAATTCCTGAATGCTGAAACGTAACTTCATCCATCCATCCATCCGATTTTGTAAAATTAAATGTTTTTTACTGACAATTCGGATCAATTTAATGCATCCTTGCGTAATACCATTATTCATTTATATACAGTGTTAGCAGTATTTCATGGGAAAATAATGATGTTTGATTATATGCTTTATGATGCTTTAAAAAATACTTTGCAAATAACAGCACCGTGACTAGAGTAAACTCACAGAGCACTAAACATTGTAAGGTAAAAAAAAGGTAACATTTTAGATGTCCTATTACTAGTTAGCAATTGCATTTTAATCAGTTATGTATTTGAGTTCACAATTTATTTGAACCTCAGGAAAACGAATTTCCAATGTTTCCACCATCTACAATTAAATTAAATTCGGCGAAAGAAAGGTTTTCTAGTTACTTCCAAGACTTTGTTCAAAGACAAGCAGATAAGCTGAAAAACAACATGTCTGAATGTTTACACAAAACAATCAATGTCCTGACCTTCAAATCATTATTCAGGACCCATCTGCTTTATTCTCTTTCTTTTAGAGATCTTTACATTTCATTTTCCTCACCAAAATGTTTTGCCAACAGCGCTGGGTTTAAAGTTCCCTCAGCAATATCTTGACACCAGTCTTCCACATTGACGCATAACATTCACTGCCATGCGCTTCCCTTTGAAATTTTCTCACTTTTTTTCAAAGTGGGAATGTGTCATTGTCATCTTTTGCCTCCATTGTTTACTTATTTATTTTGGGTCTGAGTCGGACTACATTACCTTCCATCCTGAAGTGCAAAGTAGCACTTTCACACACGTATTTCTCTTTAACACACACACACACGCATGGACAAAGACTGTCACCTTCCACACATTCTACCATTGGGGACTGCATTAGTGAGCAAGGGAGATATTTATAAGCCTCCTGGAACCTTCCAAGATGTATGTCGGTGGTAAAAAACATATTTCTCTCTCTAGCTAATACTCACATACGCACACACTTATTAGATTAACAGGCTCTGACTGGAACTGACATTCTTAAGAAGCTCAGTGTCAGCAGAGACGTATGTTTGAGCACTTTTCATGCACTCATCTCCCATAATGATGTGGTTAAAAGAACCAAAACCATCACTCATTCTCAATGGTTATCTCAATGAAGTCATACAGTCCTGCCATACATACATACATGCACACACAAAATAGCTCTTGAATTAACGAAGGTCAAAATGCTCTTATACATGTGGAAATAGGCTATGTGAGAAGTGATGTCTGAATAAACATAAACCATATATATATTGTCAGAGTAAACTGTACATATTCTTAAGAATGTGTCATAATACATATTCTCGAGAGGAAAACAATAATTTCCATACATTTGATTTATAATTTTTCAAATTTAAAAAAATGTGTGCCTCCATATGTAGGCAATGTTAACATAAATGCATCTTATTGAGGATTAGAAGAAGAGTAACTGCATGTACTGTATCAAAAAATGTCCACAGATACAAATATTCATAAGATCTTTCAAAATGACCTTTAACTTGACAAGAAGAGTAAATGTGTTTAAACTGATATCAAAGACAGATCATAGATAGAACAGGATATTTCCCCTCAATGAAAATCTCAAACATAATAAGATTTAAGGTTTAGCCAGATGTTTATCATTTTGCCAATATATGCACTTCAGAGATAAGCTTTATTCTCAGCCGGGAAATGACAGAACTAGGACTAGGCGATATATATTGAATATTCATGATATATTTGCCATGGCTTTCGGGCAATAAAAAAAATACTCAACTCATAATGATTTGAATGCACTTAAAGTTTTTGAAAGTCTTTTATGCTCACCAAGGCTGCATTTATTGGATAAAAAATACAGTAAAATATTATTACAATTTAAAATAATTTTAATATGTGGTTTATTCGGCAAAGCTGATACAAACACACACAGCTGACACACAGCTGACAGACACACACACACACACACACACACACACACACACACACACACACACACACACACACACACACACACACACACACACACACACTGGAATGGAAAAGCCACATTGTATGAAAAAGAATGTGAACATTCTGTCAAACATATACTTTGGCTTTTCTCATTAAACACATTTACTGACAGTTCAACTCAACCAATCAAAGAACAGATCAGTTTCATCATTACTCCACCAATAAAACACATTGATGCCATTCGATAAGGAGAAAAAGGCCAGACAGTTATGGGAATTTTCCAGCTGAACAAAGGTGCCCAGACATCTGTGTGCATTCACCACTGAGGCTCAGGCAGTCACAGTGACACTGAACATCGTAATAAGAGTTTTTCAATAGTGCAGGAGCGAACGAGCTGTGCCTCATCAGCACAATGATAATAGCTCTCTTTTCATCCAAATTATAATTACACATTAATAGAGTGTATAAAAGCAAAGCCATTCACTTGTGCTCTCATGAAAACATTAAGCATTTTATCGTTCCCCTGGTTGGACTATGAGTCAGACACGTATAAAGTAAATGTGCACGCATTTCTAGAGTCTCTCTCTCTCTTTCATAGACTTTGCTGGCCGATGGCATTCAAGCGGCCCATTATTGTCTTGCTGGTGCTTTGTAGGAGATTAATTGCAGACATTCAAAACTCAATGAGACAAATCTGCAAACATTATACAGGACAGTTGCAGCCAATCAGGATTCAGAAAGAATGGACAGGAGACAAGGTTTATGACAGCGTTATAGATAAACACCAAAGCAGAGAGGCTGATATAAGAACGAGAAGATCAGAGTAAAGTAAAACAAAAAAATGGGACAAGGTGATCATATATCCCATACTGTACCAGGGGAATGCTTGCATCTCTCCTGAGAAATCGTCAGGTTCTCTGCTCTCCTCCTCTATAAAGGACAATAAGACAGTATTGCTCTTGAGGAATATAAAGGGGAAAAAAACAATAGAAGATCACATTACAGAGTGATTTCTTCCACATGATTTATGGTGTATGGGCAAGTGAATATTTCCTCTGTTGTTATTAGTCACCACTAATAGTACTAGTCACATTTAGCAAATAAGTTTTGTTTTTACTATTTGTTTTTTTAATTATCAAATTGTAAATTCTATGTACACTATTTTTCAAGTTCATATGATTTTTTTAAAGGAATCTCATGCTCATCAAGTAAAATAAAAATATACACTGTAAAAATCATATGATCAATATGTTTGACAACATAAGTTTTTACATTGCTTTAACTCATCAAAATAAGTTAAGCAGTTTTCAAGTTTTTTACAAGTTATACAAGATTCAACTAATCTTTTAAGTCAGTTTAATGTAATTTAAGTTGAAATGACTTAAACATCCAAGTTGATTGTACTTCATTTAAGGCAGCAACTTTTTTAATACAGTAAAAAAGTAATATTGTGTAATATTTTTACAATTTAAAATAAAAGCATAATTTTCAGCTTTTTTTTCCTGAGAAATTGATTTCCGAATTGATTATTGAATGGTTCACATCAGCCCTGTTAGTAAACACATTTCTATTAGTACCGATACGGCTCAAACTTACGGTGACCGGGAAAGGACATGTTCGGTTCACTTAGGGTGTATTCACACCAGGAAAGTCCGATAGTTCACTTGCTTTGGTCCGGACCAAATAATTTTTATTTTTTATTTTTTTGGTACGGTTCGCTTTCACACTGCTCTTTTTGCAAGTGAACCAAAATTTGTAAACAAAACCACACGTGTGCTAAGGTCGTCCATTCATTGGACAAGGATTCTCAAGTAGGGAAATCAGGAAGTGCAAAAAAGGCTCAGCATGGAGATATTTCGCACTGCAATATTTGTTATTTGACTAATTTTGTGTTATTCTGTACAAACGCAATATGAAGAAACTGCACAGAAGACGGATAAGGTATAAAGTTTTGATTCATAGAGAGGGGCTATGTTCACACATTCAAATAATGAGATTCTTATGGTATATACTGCTAACAAGTGCTGACAATGTTAACGCTTGCGATTTAAGTTTGTTCAGTTTAACGCAGCATCATCCTTCGTTACATTATATGAACTGCAAAAGCTTTTTTTGCATCTATGCGCGATTAGACTAAAGAGAACGCGCTGTATGTGAATGTCCTGATGCACACACTCATTCATTCATTCCATTCCAATGATGCACACAGGACGCGCAGAAAGACGCGCAACAGTATCGTGTGGCCAGACAGCGCGCCGGAATGGAATTCTCTTTCGCACTTGAACAACAATAACACAAACCATTATGCCAAAATCTCCGACTACGGAAGCCTGTTAACTCAAAGGCGCAGTGCTTTCTTGCAATTGGGTCGGTTCGTGTTCACACCGTAAACGAACCGTACCAGAGTTCGTTTGGAACCGTACCGAGATCACCTCTTCAGCTGGGTCTCGGTTCGGTTGTTTGGTCCGCACCCGAGTTCGATTGCTGTATTCACACCTGCCCAAAAAGTCCGCACCAAGGGGGGAAACGAACTAGAGTTCGATTCAATCGAACCAAACAAGGCAGGTTTGAATACACCCTTAGTTTTGTCGTAACTCGTGGGAACGCGATAATATGTCTTGTCCACAAGATAATTTTGTTGTTAACGACATCCTTGTCGTTAACACGCAATGTAAAGTCAACTTAACAAAACGAAGTGAACTGAATGTGTCACCTCACTGGCTGATTCAAAAGTTGACACTTCGGGCTGTCAAACAAAGAGGGCAGTGTTTTGAAAGCGCGACAGAGTCTGTGTTTACATTCTTCCAGTAGTCAATCTACCAATGGCTTACTTAAAATTGACTTTGCATATTAAACTGACATAGAAGAATCAACATCCTTCACCTTAACAGTTGAATTGATTAAATGTGTGTTAAATTCAAGTGTGCAAACATTCACAGTTCCATCGATCTCCTCCTGAAGTGTGTGCGAAGGTCTCTTTGAGTGTGGGCTCACCCCTGGAGAACTCCAGCAAGTGTCGGACTGAGCTCTGTCTTTCTCTGCCTCATGCTAATGAGCTTTTCAGTGTGAGGGGTGTTCTGTGATATGCGCACAATTTCCACTTTGAGCAGAGAGAAACTGCTCTGCCCTTTCCACTTAATGTGATGTTAACCTGTCTTCTCCCCCTGGACCCACCCCACTTGCGTCCTCTCCCTCTCTGCAATTCTTTCCCTTTTAGTTTATTTTTAGAGGGAAGAAGCAGAGGGTCACCTCTAGCCCCCTTCTCCACACACACACACACACACACACACACACACACACACACACACACACACACACACACACACACACACACACACACACACACACACACAAAGGTTCACTCAGGGGATGGGGTATTGTTGTCTTTAGAGGAAGTGTAATTAATTAATTCAACCTGGTAATTAAGCATTTGCTTGGTAAACAATACATTTAAGTGCCTTTAAAGCACTCCGGTCTCCTAAAGGACCTCGGCTCTTTGTCTATAGTTCACTGCCTGCATAAAAGAGAATTAAAACCAGCACAATAACAAACATTTAGAGCCTTTCAGACATGAATATAGTTTACACTGTCATGCTAATTACACTGGCGCCAGGTCTCAGGTAAAAAAATGTCCTTCCTGAATACAGGTCATGTCACAAGGGAGTTCTCAAAATTAGATAGGCCTACTTAACTGGAAATTTAAATGCTGAAATTCTGATACTTCTGGATATATGTTATCATCTTATCTTTAGATATGAACAAAACACAAGTAATTTGTTGATACCATAAGTTCTGTGTTCTGTGTATCCTATATTTTGTTAAAAAATGCTGAAAACTGCTGCGATTAGATCCTGTTTCAACTTCCTTTGCGACCGCTCGTGACCGTGACAGTGTGTGATCTTCCCCATGTGTGACACCAATGCCCAGTTATATATTAAATCTCTTTTATGAGCCATGGTTGGATTATGCATATAATATAAAAACACATCTATTCAAAAATATTCTCTACATAATATTCAGAAAACTTTCAGAAATCTTAAACAATCAGAAAAAAAAGCTCTATTCAAAGTCATATTGTGACTAAATCGTATTAAAATCAATATAAGAGAGAAAAAAAAAAGATTCCCAGAATACAGAGAGAGAGACAGAGAGAGTGTGAGAGAGAGATAGAAATGACTGCGATGAGATAAGTGCAATATACACACATTTTTCAGTCTTATAAAAGATGGAGGAATATGAAAAAGCAGCTACACACTTTGAAAAGAGACTGAGAATAGAGGTGTTGGGAAGCTGCCTTTCATTTGGATTTTTTTTCCACCTTTGCTTCAATCTCTTGTTTAAGAGCGTCCAGCTGCAAAGTTCTTTAGCAGGTGTCATCTTCTTAAAAGCGTTGGAAAGTGTTAAAATTGCTACTCTACAATGTCTCATGTTCTATTCCTGTAGTGCCAAACCAGCTGCCTGAGTTCACACAGGTGTGTGTGTGTGTGTGTGTTCACGAGTGTGAATTCAGCAGTGAATATTCACTGTGAAAAGCCATAATCCATCTCCATCTTTATTCAATACTGTGCATTCTGGTGTTGTTTGCCAGTTTCATACATGTTGATGCTCTTAGCGAATACAAACACATCAGTTTTAGCCATCAGAAAGTGCTGGCTAAAACCTTAAAAGGATAGTTCACCCAAAAATTAAATGATTGTGTTCATTTTCTCAAACTCTTGTTGTTCAAAACCTGTATTACTTTCTTTCTTCTGTGGAACATAAAAGCTGTTTTGAAGAAATGTTACAAAAGATTTATATTTCAAATAATTGCTGATATTTATATTCATCAAATAATTCTGAAAAAAGAAAGTATCATGGTTTCCCCCCAAAAAATATTAAGCAGCACACCTGTTTACAACATTGATAATGATAAGAAATGTTTCTTCAGTAGCAAACCCAGCATATTAGAATAAACCCAGCATATTCATCCGTTTTATTTGGTTTGTTTGTTTATTTAACAGGGACAATGCAGAATTACATTGCTACAATTTCAAGCAGCTGATTCATTGCAGCCTTTAGGCTTTAAAACACACACACACACACACACACACACACACACACACACACACACACTCTTGTACATCTATCTTTATGAGGACATTCATTGACACAATGCAATCTCTAGCCGCTTACCCTAACCATACTCATCAGAACTAAGTGCTTAACCCGAACCCTTACCCTAAACCTACCCTTAACCTAATTATAACCTTATCCCTAAAACCAAGTCTTGACCCTCAAACGGGCCTTTAAAGGGGTCTCAGAAAGTGAGGACCGGCCAAAATGTCCTCACTTTACTCTCTTTGTCCTCACTCCAATGGTCTAAAACTCAAACTGGTCCTCAGAAAGATAGTCGTACAAGTACACACACAAACACATGCACACACACAATGACTGTATACAAACATCAGTGTTCACAAACCTGCTTTTGTTTGAACCAATTTTTTTTGTAGGTTTCTTTGCAAAATGCTCGACTGTTTGCATCTTCAGTTGACCTGGCGAACTGTTACAAAGCAGTGTACCTTTAACTGAAAATGCGGATTGTGCAAACTAGTTTTTCTCTACAGTACTATGCAATTTTGATTAGTTGCACCTCTAGTGATCCCCTCACTACTCAGTTTGTAATTGAAAAATAATATCTGGAGCAAGATTGTTTATACATTTAAAAACCATTTTAATAAGAGACAAATTTATAAAATTTTCAAAACTAAGAAAACTACATTTTTGTACAATATTACAATGGTGCCACCTAAATGACTTCTTGTCCAACATTTTTTGTGTTTGTTTATAAAGATCTAACAGGTTTAATAGTCAATTGAGAAACCTGACTCCAGACAGTCACACAATAAGATAGATGTGAGAAGACCATTGCATGCATCTATAACTTAGCTGCTTTTAGGAATATATATGGTCTAATCATATAGAAACAATTCAAGATTGTTCGGATGGTTATACACAGCCTCTTTACATGCACATACAATTTTAATTGAGAATCTAAAATAACACCTAGATATTTAAAATCATTAACTGTCTCTGTTATTTGTGCATTTTATTTGCTATTTACACTTTCAAAAATTATTGATTTAGATTGTGTACAAAATTAATATAATTACAAAATATAATTTTTTAGATGCCTTTGATTTATTAAAAAGTGACTCTCTCTCTCTCTCTCTCTCTCTCTCTCTCTCTCTCTCTCTCTCTCTCTCTCTCTCTCTCTCTCTCTCTCACACACACACACACACACACAAACAAACGCCTTCATTGAGCTCACAATTTGGGATCTGTTCAAATGCTTTCTCCCCTTTCACGTAATTTGCCCTTTTGCAAAGGCACTAGGTAAGAAAGCAACACAGATAAGTGGAATAATGGAGAGATTGAAATAAAGAGAGTGAGAGAGTAGCGTTAGCGGTGTAATTGAGAGAGAAGTTCTGATAAGAGCTCAACTCAGCCGTCGCACCCTAAACCAGTGTCCTGTTTCAGCCCTCCCCTCCGCTCCTTTCTTCCCCTCTCCTCTGCTTGGCTGACTACATGCCACAGGAGTTAACTGATAACTTGACGGCTCCATTGACTGACTCCATCTAGGCAATGTTGGACTCCCCCCCCCCCCCCCTCCCCTCCCCTCCCCTCCCCTCCCTCCCCTCCCCTTTCATCTTTTCTTTTCTTGTAAGTGTGTGCGCGTTCGCTTCAAACACAAGGAGCTCTTTGTTGATGTGTACTGTACATGTACACTGAAACCTTTATGCCAAAACAGGTATAGAATTTGCTTTCTGCCTGAGAGTAGCCCACAAGAATAATATCCCACTTAACAGTGAAACACTCCTTCAGCGGGTCATTCCTGTAATCCAAACATTTGTAAGGGATCGAGGCCTCGGTCGGGGTTCAGGTCCACCAGCTGGTGTTTAAAGGGTGGACGGCGAGAGAGTGGCTCTGGACTGAGGGAGTGATCTGAGGAGAGAGCTGGGTATCAGTGCTCACAGGGGTTTGTAGTTTGTTCTGTTTATTTACCCGCTCTCCTGCCCTTGCCCGTGTCTCTTTCCCTCTCCCTCTGTGCGTCTCCTGCCCTCCGGACTGGGCAGGTTATGTCTGTATGAGCTACAAGAGGAAGGAGAGGAAAAGATGGCTTTAGCCAGACAAGGTTAATTCTGTTTTCCCTTCCTCTGTCTGCCAAGAGAGAGAAAAAAAGGAGGAAAGACTGAAGAAAACAAGACTAAACAAACAATAGAACAAAAAGTAGAAAATCAGCTTTTGAGATTCTAAATTCGAGCCACTTTCGATCTGGTGTGCCAAATTTAAACAGACAACAGACTTTTTAAACTGTCACTTTGTAGAAAATTGTTTATTCCAATAATCATTAATTATTATTACTATTATTAAGGGTGGGGGGGGGGGGGGATTCCCATGCTAAACATGGACAAAGTTTCAAAAATTAAGTTGTACGTTTGATGGAGTATTTCTGTGCCAAAAATACTCCTTCCGGTTTGTCGCAAGTTTCGGAAAGTTTCGAGTATGGGTGTGTGTGACGTCAAATGCGCCGGAATTTCCTTATACGGGTCCTAAGGGCATTTCTCCCGGAAGGGCGCGCGCGCACCTATAGCCTAGAGCGAGGGAGCGAAAGCAGTATGCCCATCAAAGCGCTGTGCTCGGCTTTATGGAAGTCATCGGCTGCGCTGCAATAAAGAATGTCACCAAAGAAGTGTGTTTTTGGTTGCCGACGACAACGACGACATAAAGTGAAAATTAGTCATTTACAAAAACCGCTAAGCAAATATAAGTTATACAGTTCCAGTACACACCACATAGAGACGTCCTGCTGTAGTCGTTGCTGCTGCTGCTCGTCTTCAATTTCAGCCTCGGGATCTTATTCAGGATCAAAAATGTATGGCTGAATCTGATTGTTAGCCATGGTTTGTTGTGGGATGTCACAGCTTCCAGATGCTCTCAACACAAAAGCTTTGCGCGCTCGTGATTATTTAGCTCCGCCCACACGGCACGCCTCCACCCGCTCGGTTTTTTTCCGGAAAGACTCGGTACAGCCTATCTTTCTTTTATAAATATAATAAAACTAAAGACTTTTTGGAGATATGAAGGATGCAAATAGTACTCTATAGGTACTCAAGATTAACATGAGATTGACTGAAACTGAGTGTTTCACCCCCCCTTTAACATTAAATCTTATTGTCATTATCATATTGCTGTTGCCGCCATTTTATAAAAGCAATTAAGCTTATGCCTAAAAACACCACTTACCCATGGCAAAATCTTGTGATGTATATGTTCCAAAAACTCTGAAACCAGTGTTCAAGTTTTTATTCAGCCAAAAACTGATATCAAAAATAAAGTTTCAGTATTTTTGAAATGTGGGTAATTGAGTAAACAAACTTGGCATGTTGTTCAGGGTGCTGTGTTCTCCGGTGATAAATTAAACCAGTTCTTCGAATGTCTGAGAGTTGTACCAAGACAAATTCCTATCAACTTAGTTGACATGGCAATAAATTATTGATTGATTGATTGATTGATTGATTGAAAACGGGCTGACTTTCGATATTTTAGCCTGGCAAATTTTACAGTAAATATGAATAGTCTATTTGTCTCCGTAACCTGTTGTACTGTAGCTTATCCACGGTATATGCATGAAATAGATGCAGAAACATTCAAAACATGTCATCAGATGCTCATTATTTTGGTGTAAACTTCTCAAAAAAATATTTTCGGTTGCTGGCTCATCAATAGCATGATCTCTCATAGCATATTTCTGTAGTAAATATGCAAGAAAAAAACATCCCAGATAGCATGTAATCATTGAAACAATGTTGACTCAGTGTTGATGCGTCAACGCTAATTGCATTGAATTAACGTTACAAAGTAATGTTGCTTTAATATCACTCTTGCACCCTCAGTTAATGTTGAAATAATGTTTGGAATTCAACCAAAAATCAATGGTAATAGTATTGATTCAACATTACAAAGTGATATTTTATCAACATCACTTTTGCACCCTCAGTTAATGTTGAAATAATGTTGGCAATTCAACCAAAAATCAACGGTAATAGTATTGATTCAACATTACAAAGTGATATTTTATCAACATCACTTTTGCACCCTCAGTTAATGTTGAAACTATGTTGAACAAAAAATCAATGGTAATGCTATTGAATCAATGTTACACTATGATTGATTATACATCACTGCTGTTGAATCAATATTGAAATTAACAAAAATAATCAATGGTAATATTGTTGAATCAACGTTACACAATGATGTTGAATCTACATCACTGCTGTTGAATCAGCTCTGAAATTAACAAAAATAACCAATGGTAATATTGTTGAATCAACGTTGCACTATGATTGATTCTATATCACTGATGCGGAATCAATATTGAAATTAACAAAAATAACCAATGGTAATATTGTTGAATCAACGTTACACTATGATTGATTCTATATCACTGATGCTGAATCAATATTGAAATTAACAAAAATAATCAATGGTAATATTGTTGAATCAAAGCTACACTTTAACAAAAATAATCAATGGGAATATTGTTGAATCAACGCTACACTATGATGTTGAATCTAAATCACTGCTGTTGAATTAACACTGAAATTAACAAAAAATAATCTTTGGTAATATGGTTTGATCAATGTTACAATGTGATGTTGATTCTAAATACATTTTGTTGAAAGACTGAAAAGGAATGTCAAACAATGTTGCCATCTGATGTACCAATTAATGTTGAAACAACATTAATATTTCAATCACACTTCAATGGTGCGTCAACAAATTCCTGACCATTTCAAAATTTGTCGAAAACCTTTTCAAATATAAATGACACCTTTCCAGCAGTTGAGTCAATTTATTTTATTCAATCAATCAATGACAACAAATATATTCAAATATCATTTTTTTAAAAGAAAGGGGGAGAAATAGGACAAAAGCATTTCAACCTTTAAAAATAAAATTGGCTTCAGAAGTCTGATGTCATCATAACTACAGGTCCAGCGGTTCAGGTTTTTAAAAATCTGTCTTGCATCAGATACTGCCTCAGATACTGCCTCTTTTCCTTTGGGTTCTCTGAAATCTGAAAAAGAAAGCATGATGTTACTCAAGAACGAATCAATTCAGTTGTCATACATACAGTCACATTCAATAATGTTAATATACTAAACACAATATGATTCACTTTTTTTTTTAAAGCCACTGAAAACAAAATATTCTAACTACGATTATAGTATCGTAAAATTCTGTTTATTTATTTCTATGAATGCTTTAATATCAAAAGAAAACACTAGCAGGGGTGTCGGATTTATCTCCAGCCCTAATTAAACACCTGAGGCAGATAATCGAGGTCATCAGATCAATGAACACTTCCAGGCGCTGGAGCTAAACTCTTCATGAAGAGGAACAAACACCTCTGAGCTATAGCCATTCATTTCATTTTCTGTGAAACTACAGCATTCAAATAACACTTTTATCTTGTAGAATAAAAAAGATCTTAGAAAACTTCTTTAAAGAGATAGTTCAGCCCGAAATGAAAATTCTGTAATCATTTACTCACCCTCAAGTTGTTCCAAGCCTGTATGAGTTTCTTTATTCTTTTGAACACAAAATAAAATATTTTAAAGAATGTCGGTAACCAGAAAGTTGACGGTGGCCATTGATTTCCATAGTAGGAAATAATGGAAGTCAATGGCTAACATCAACTGTCTGGTTACCGGCATTATTCACTCTATATTCTTTTGTGTGCAGCAGAAGAAAGACATTCATACAGGTTTGGAACAACTTGAGGGTAAATAAATGATGACATAATTTTAATTTCAGGCTGAACTATCTCTTTAAAGCTGCAGATTCACCTTATGTAGACCCCAATCTCTTTAATTATCACAAAATAGCCATGTCAGTCAGTTTCTTAATAAACACTAGATGTTTTTTTTGTTATTGTGTTTCAGTGGAAACAAGCTAAACTGAATGGAAATCAGTTATTTCTCAAATTGAATACAGATTCAGGAATATGAATGATTACCTGATTAAGCAGTGATAAGATACAGGATATCATCAAGTCCCAGGTCAGGTGATTATGCTGTCGACAACAACTCAATGTATGATCAATGTCAGCATTATCAGGAGGGTGCTTTTTTAATTGTCCATCTTCATCTGCCTTCACTCCTACTAAAGGAGCAATGTGTTTGCATGCAAGCACTGACCGAGACAAGACATGGGCTATGTTAACATTCTTGCTCATGTTCATGTCTCTTGCACCTTAAGAAATCTGTTAAATGACATAACTTTATTCAGGAAATTCCTAATAAACTTTACTATAGCAAGATGCATTTTTTAAGAATGTAGAAAAATAGATGCTTTATTCAAACACTTTAATAACTTTGTAATCTAATTACAGTGAGTAACAACACAAATCAAGAGCAAATAAGCATGCAAAACAAAGGGACAGAGAAATAAGGTAGATGCACCATTGTTTGAAACTGTGCTAGAGAAGTCATGTATGTCAGGTGATTCAACAAACAAGACTTCTGTATAGGATGCACATGTTTTCACTCTAATGAGGAAGCATTAGACTACTGAGAAGTGCACATGCAAAGACAAAATGGGCGTTTACCAATCAGTGGCCAATTTCAAACTACAATACAGGTAAATGTTTTTCAACCATTTTTCAACAGACTTGCTAAAATCATGAAGGCCCACCCCTAAACCAAGCCCACAGTGGATTACAGCAAATCGGGTAAAGCGGTTGAAAATGCCCATTGTGGTTTGAAACCGCCCCATTGATCGAGAAACACCCACTAGTGTTCTGCAGAGATACGCCTGAATGATCTTGTGCTCATCAACTACAAATCACTGTTAGTTCAATGTCACTGTCTCCACCCATGTGTGTTGTTGGCTTTCATCAAAATTTCAATGCTGATCCAGCACACTTTAAACATTGAAATGTCAATCTCAACCAAAATGATGGTTTAGATCAAAACTCAACATTGTATCAATGTCACCATGCTATCTGGGATTTGTACAATCATTTTCTTTTGATGACTACAAAGTATTTGTACAAAGATTTGGCACATTTATTGTGATTATTGAACTCATATCGCACAAATGATACGCTAAAGCCACAGTCATTCTATGAGAACTGACCTTTATGGCACAGCTATGCCAGTGTGCGCCAGTCATGTCTAATTTAGTTGGAAAAGTTTTACAGGAAGTTGTTCGGACCAGCTCGGATTAAATTATATCAATACAGCATAAATGAGCAATGACATGTCCTGTGATATTTGATCACTAAGAGGAAATTACATCAGAACTACTCAATACATTTTGGGTAGAGCAGACATAAGAACAGATTTTTTTCTGCATCCCGAAGCTTGGTGTTTTAGCCATTGATAAAACAAAATGAATCAAAGATTGAAACAAATATTAAACATGACAAAGAATGAAAAGATGGCATTTATTTACAATAACATTAGTCCATAAGCCTGAGTCCTCTAAAGCCATGTAATAGTTTTGTGTGGGAAAGAAGACAAAAACGCACATGTTGTTATTCATGGCAAAATTCACAGCAATCCACGTCTCTTTGGCATTTTGGTGTAAAAACTTTTGTAAAAAAATGCATTTGGCAGACGCTTTTAACCAAAGCGACCATGCTCCACTGTTTAAGCAGGAATGACGTGTGATTACAAGAAAGATTGTCAGTGAAAACAACTCAGTTAAGTCTGCTCCTCACATAAGCTATTGTATATTGTGGCATCAGAAAACTTGGGAAATAACGCACCAATCGTATGGATGCTTTTTGAACTGTCCTTTTATGGAAAAAAGAGCTGCATACAAATGTCTTTTTTGGTGTTATGTGGGAAAACATAACAACATGGGTTTGGAATGACATTTGGGTGAGTAAATAATGATAGCAGTTTCATTTTTGTGTGAACTACTCTTATTAACTGTGCAATGATTTGCTTGTTAAGAGGGAAAGCTTAATACCGATTTCCTTGATTTGCAGTGTTGATAAGCAATCAATCCATCAATTAGTCCGCTTCCTCTGTTCCTAGCCCTCCGCTTGATCTAATGTCAACAGGAAATACCACGTGTGATGCAGTCGATGAGAATGGCACATATGAGCCGAACTACTGAGATACAGATCTGGCCAAAAATCACAGGGTGGTATCGCAGACCCACATGACTCAGTCATCTTAATGACAACTCCGGAACCGGAACAATTTCCAGAATGGGAAGAGACTCACTCAGCATGAAATGAAAATGTACCTCTACTTTCTAAATGCATCTCACTGAACTTATTGTGAATGATTTTTTTTTTTTGACCATGTAATTTTTAATAAAAAATGTCATAACTCTCCTGACATATCTTTTGGTATGCCTGACTTCCCCAATCATTAAGTCAGCTTAAACCCCAGCCCTCACATTCAGGCAATCTGACTCCATCCAAACAACAACCGATGAATAGAACAAAGTTTTCTCCCTATGTTTTTTTCTTTCTTTTTCAATAGTCTGTTTCACTCGGATGTACAAGGGAAAAAAAGATCTGTCGCTACGATTCAGTGCACTTTACAGGTATAGTTAACAATAATACAATTTTGAACCCATATGACTGACTTTATTCTGCAAAACACAAAACGATATTATTTTGAAGAATGTCTCAACTGTTTTGTCCATATCGAAAGTCAATGGGGCTCAAAACAACATTGAACCCCAATGAATTTCATTGAAAGGACAATTATTTTTCAACTTATCTGAAAATATTTTTGGGTGAACTATCTCTTTCATAGTCCAGAAAATCTCCTTAAAGAGTGTTTATGATGAAAAGGAACAATAATAATAATTGTTCTTTCTTTGTAATTGTCGTAAAGCCATTTGACACAATATAAAAGGAGGACCTGGGCTTGAGAATATAAAATATGAATTGTATTGATCACAACGCATTCTCACCCCAAGGCGTCACTAAAATGACAATTTTGACCATGCTTCAATATTCGACGCTTTAGGCACCCTTTAGCGTCAGTTACATGACGCGATCCTAGGGCGTCATCTTACTGACGCTTTACCTAAGCGTCAGTTAGATGACGCGGGTAGGTTTAGGTCTGGGGTAGGGTTAGGATTAGATAGCGTCATCTAACTGACGTTAAAGGTAAAGCGTCAGCAAGATGACGCCCTAGGATCGCGTCATGTAACTGACGCTAAAGGGTGCCTAAAGCGTCGAATATTGAAGCATGGTCAAAATGATTCCCAAGGCGTCAGTTTCATGACGCCTAGGGATGAGAATGGGCTGATTGATCAATAAAACAGTAGACAGAACAGAAAAAAAGAGAAAATGTATGACTGAACGCATGCACAGTATATCGTATTCTTCTGCATCTGTTTAGGCCTTGTGTTTTCATTCTGTCAGCGAAAACAATGGTGCAGAAACAGACCCATATGAAAACGACAGCTATATTTACCCAGCATTCTATCATATAGACACACGGCACATTCCTCAGCAGTACTTTTGTCATAGTTGGCACACATATCAGCGGCACAGGCTGTTTTCTCAAACTTGGGGAAAAAAGCGAGAGGAAACAAAATACAACTGAAAAACAATGATATTACAGAAGGAGAAAGAGATGAAGGGCCGAGGTTTGAGGGAGTGATGTTGATTTCAACAGGAGGGAGAGGAAGGTGTTTAGCTGTGCTCCTGCAGATAAGCAGTGATTAAAGAGCTTACAGGAACACAGTGTGTGTCGGCGCAGTCAAACTTGCTCTTCTGTCTTCATTGGCCTAATGGTTTCACTCGGGTCTCGGTGGGAGAATGATGCCGTTTCAACATGAAACTCCAGATGTTTTAATCTGAAACTCTCTCCTGGCCTGAGGAAACTGAGGGAGGCAACAGAAAAAAGCAGATTGTCAGAAAACTAATGACGCCGTGTCAGAACGCAGCTGCGACCCGTGAACTCTTAATTGCTTAACTCTTTCCTATGCGCCCCACCTCAATTACCCCAGCAAATTACACATGATTGAATGAGTGAAGCTCCCAAACAAGCAAAAAAAAAAAAAGCTTCTATTTTTATTCCGCCCCATCATCACACTTCCTTCCGATTATTTTCACTCACTTTCGTCTAGATTGGAGACGATGTGTTTGAAGTAGTCCTGCCGAAGGCTGTCGCAGCTGTTCTGAGGTGGCCTAAATTCTTAGGATGTTACCTCACACACACACACATTCATTAATGCATGTAAACGCACGGTCTAACCCATGCAGATATCATAATTAGGAGCCAATGTGCATTAAGTAAACAGTTTAGAAAAGTTTCTTACTTTTTAAATGATATATGATACCTGAGTTACAAGTAATGCTTATTTATTTATTTATTGACAAAATAGCCTAGAGTTGAAAAACTCAGTCTCATCCCCATAATATAGTCAGCGTAGCCCTATTGTATTGTCTACGCTCGAGTGAGTGGCGCTACATGATACAACAAACCAATACAGTGCAAACTATGTCAGAAAAACAAACACTTGTGCACAGCAAAAAAAAAAAAAAAAAAACTCTTCACTTCAGCCAACTAAGAAAATAAAGTAAGCAAGTAGGTAAATAATTATTCTATATAAAAACAAAAACAGTACTGTTACTTTTTTGAACAATGCAACTCACTAAACTTCACCACTGATCATTCAGAATGCTATGAGTCTGCCAGATTCCATTATAAAGTTCTGACTGTGACCATTGAGGGAAGAAAATCATACATGCTTGAAATTATATGGGGGTGAGTAAATGATGACACATTTTTCATTTTTGGAGGAACTCACCCTGCAAGGTAATTAGGTAACACTTTATTTTACAGTGTCCTTGTTACATATGTTACATGTACGTACGATAGCAATAACAGTAAATTATGCATAATTACATGCAACTAACCCTCAACCAAATACTAATCCTACCCTAACCCTATAGTAAGTACATGCAGTTAATTAATATTACTCAGTACTTAATTGTATAATTACACTGTAACAGTGACACCTTAAAATAAAGTGTAACCGGTAATTGTTCAATTAAGAAAGAAAGAAGCAAACTTTCCACAAGTGAAGTTTAAAAGACACAACACAGTTAAATGCTAATGGGTTGAAGTCATTAAAAAAACAATTCAATGTTTGTTTCAAAGACCGACGATAAAGAACACAAAGAGTTGAAACTTTGACTCCATTAAATAAACAGTGAAAAACAGAAGTCGCGGCTGTGCAAACAAATGTTTGGCTAGATACGGCCTGATGAAAGATAAGAGTGTTTCATGTTCACGCTGGGTTTCAGGCTGTTTGTTTCTTTGCTTATGAATTTGACAGAAAGCACTGTATAACTGGAGACACAGCACAAGAACAAGACATGTTCACGAGTTTGAATCAGAATTACATTACATATAGGGAAGACAGATGACACCTTTTTGCATCAACATCGGTAACTTGTTTGTGTTGTGTGTCTATCTTTTATACAGTAGCTATATAATATTCCCAGATTTATACCTTACTCAATGGATTCAGGATCTGCCGTTGCTAGTTCATTTGCTAATTCGAAAATGTCACGTTAAGTAGTAGCAAAGGCTTTTCTGAGAAGTTATTTGGATAATAAGGAGATAGTACAATTGTATGAGGTTCAATAAACGAGAACTTATAGTAATTTACATTTTAGATACAATATTGCCAGGAAATTTGGCTGTTCATTTCGGTAACACTTTACTTGAAGGGGTGTGCATAAGACTGACATGACACCTTCATAATCATGACATGACACATGTCATGAATATGAAGGAGGTTTTATGCATGTTTATGACAACTGTCATTAAGTGTCAATCGCTCAATTATGACTTTTTTAATGCAAATATGACATTGTTTGAGATGTCTTTGTTATGACAACTTGACATAAACCAATACATCATAACCTGTCAGTGTTTTTGTCATGTTGACTTGACATTACTAAGACAACACAACCTGTCATAAATATGTCATAAACATGGCATAGCAGATTATGATAATGATCAAAACCAACCATGACAGTTTAATGTAATGTTAACCCATGAAGCTAAGTGGTTTCTTAAGTTTGATAATTAATCTGCTATGTCATGTTTATGACATATTTATGACAATTTATGTTGTCTTGGTAATATCAAGTTGTCATTACCAAGACACTGACAGGTTATGATGTATTGGTTTATGTCAAGTTGTCATAACAAAGACATCTCAAACAATGTCATATTTGCATTAAAAATGTCATAATTGAGCGAATGACACTTAATGACAGTTGTCATAAACATGCATACAACCTCCTTCATATTCATGACATGTGTCATGTCATGATTATGAAAGTGTCATGTCAGTCTTATGCACACCCCTTCAAGTAAAGTGCAACCTTTATTTTTTCAACGATAATATGTATATGCCACACAACGAGCAACACACGTAGGTGTTTATACATTATAAGTTTATTACATGTTGTTAACAGAATCAGTTGAATGAAGGATTTAGTGACTCATAAGGACTTGTTTCATTCCTGATTCAGCATTTTGAACAAATCAGTTGAATTGATAATTTGATATAACCACTGATAAAGAGTGATTCTCAATTGACAAGCTAATAAGGACATCATCAAGCTCCATCGAAGGACGTCTCAGTTTGAAGGATCCTTTAAAGGCAGCATCCTTCGCATTCTTCATTTGGCTTATTTTGGTAATAATTTGTTGCAATAATTTATACAGACAACACAAGGAAGCTTGATTACAAACTTTAAATAATAAATAAAACAAGAACAAATAAACAAAGGACAACCCCATGTTTGTATGGCTATCCCATAAAGGTCTAGATCCTTTTTGTATGGGCTTTACAAAATAATTAAAGGTTCTCTCTTAAACTGCACCTTGACTTCCCTTTTCCTTCTCTTAATTTTCCCTGATATCTCATTTGATATTTTTCCTGTACCTGTCACTTCCTCACCAGCAGGTATAGTGTTATGAACAGAATTGTCTCCACATTGTTGCAAAACAACCACCTCATTGTAATTTGTTTGCATATAATCTAAATTTATTGTACTTTTACATTATAGGAAGACAATTGTGTTGATGTTGTTTTAACCAATGACTTACATTCCCATGATTTAACAAAACTAAATTATGAAACAAATGGGAAATTAAATTTTCTTACCTCAAAATTAGTCACGTAAAATGTAAGTATGATACACACAGTCAGTATTTACCCCGTAGAACATTTCTTATCACTTAACTGACAGTTTTACAACACACCTCACGTTAGAACACTCCCCACTCTATCTACCTAAGGGTTTCATAGAATGGCCAAGCAGAAAATAAGAAGATTGTGTGAGAGAGAAGTGGTTAGTTCTCAAAGATTGCATTCCAATTATGATATATGTCTAGAGATTGCTGTCTGCTGATCGGATTGAATAATGCTGGTGGCATGTGAAGCTTCAGACAGACTGTCTGGACGAGGTGATTTGTCACAGATCTTTTCACACAGTGTTCTGAAAAGTAGTTCAGAGGAAAGGTAAAGAACTTCAGACAAAGGAAGGCGACAGGGAAAATCGTGAAGAGTCTGTGAGTTGCAGAAAGTAGCATTTCAAGTGGCAGAAAGAGGCAAAGAGAGAGAGACAGATGAAGATAGAGGAAGGTGGATAGAGATACTAATAGCTATGTGACTCCCCTGACGGCTCAGTGGTGGTAATCCCTGTTAGTCCACAAACTGATACTGCAAGAGTATCTGCACACACACACATATACACACATACAGCTTGCATTATGCTTTCTGAACTAGCTTAAGTCTGTGTGTGAGTGTGACTGACAGCTCTGGCTCTTCCTGGTTCCCCTGTGTTGTCATTTACTTTGGCCATCTAAAGCCCCAGTAGACATCATCCTCCATACAGACCTGAGATAAACTCATCCCTCTATACTTACACCTCTCTCTCTCTCTCTCTCTCTCTCTCTCTCTCTCTCTCTCTCTCTCTCTCTCTCTCTCTCTCTCTCTCTCTCGAAAGACAATTTCTCTCCAAAACTCCTTCTGGCATCTTGTGAACTGCACAGTTTAAGCCCCCTTTCTCTCAACACTTCACAAGCCAAGACACTAGATGTTAAAGAGAACAACACTGAGAAAGGAGGAGAGACAGATATGCATAGAGAGATATATAAACTCTTTCAAAACTGAGCTGTCTATGTTCCAACCCTGTATAATTTTCTTTCATCCATGGATCACAAATCAATGGGTTTTGAAGAATGTTCATGCTGCACATTTTTAGTGCAATGAAAGCATTTGTCAGACTGTACTGTTGAATGCTTGATTGGGCGGCACGGTTGCTTAGTGGGTAGCACTGTCGCCTCACAGTACGAAACCTGTGCCAAACGAAGTGTGTGTGTGAATCAGACCCTGCAAATGAGTGTGAAAAATGCTAGGAAGATGGATGGATGGATGGACTGTTGAATACTTTTGATTCTGATTGGTAAGTTGCGGTATTCGGGGGTCAACTATTTATGAATAAAGACCTTTGTCTAGGTCAAAACTAAACCATCACTTAGAAGAAAAAAGAACCAGTAAGATTTTTTTCCTCACTTGAAGCTTTAAGTTCTAAAAAAATATTTTTTAAAAAATCAACTCAGATCTTTATGTATGTATTTATTTATCCATTCTCCATATTATTAAAGAAAAATAGTATACTAATCACTAATGAAGTTTTTATTTGATACATTAGCCATGTAATTATATCATGATACTATTGTCCCCAAGAAGATGACCAAGGACTGTCTAAAATAAAATAAGTCTACAAATCGAATTTAAAACGCTATCTAAAAATAAAAGCTGTTTTAAACAGTTTAGGGAAATTTGATTATAAATAATGTTACTTGTTCAATAATTCAAGAGTTTGTATGCTTATTAGAATATCAAATTATTATCTTAGCAACATGTAGCCGCAACTCTACTGGAATCAACTGGAAGCATGATCATTTATCAGTTCTCATGAGGAGTGCTAATGATGTGCATGAGGAACCATTATGAGAATCAATTCCAATGTAGAGCGTTTCAAATCACTCCCTTTCTGTGAGAAGGTGACTGGCTATGTAGACAGCAAGCTCCATCAGTTTTGAAACAACGCTATACATAGAAATACCACGCTCTGCCACCCACCGTCTATCCAGTGGAGTCTGTACAACACTGAAGCATACATCCAGATCAGAGCTGAATGTTTGTGCGTCACTTGTCTCTTCTTTACTCTTTCATTCTGTCTTTCATGTGATTATAACTGAATTCACCCTATACCACTGAGATTAAAGGGGTTTCATTCATTCATTCATTCATTCATTCATTCATTCATTCATTCATTCAACAGAAGCATTCAAAAACACTGGATGTTTCCAAAATCACATACTTCTCTACTATATAGAAAATACATGTATGAACAGGGTAGGTCAGAATTCACAGTAATTAAAGAACAGTGGGTAAAATACTACTGAACCAAACTAAATTAAAGGCCTTTTTTACAGAGCATACTGTATATAGATACACATTTAGACAGTGAACCAAATGTAATTAGTGCTTCACAGCAGTAATCACCTACAATCATATATTCATAATCAATAAAGATTACGCAAAGATGAAGTTCTGTGGTCTTAAAGGTATAAAGTTCATATCAAGACTGAGACAACATCTGATACATCCCAGTCCTCTGATACCATACAGCAGGAGCAAAGGTTTTACAGACCTATGCCCTAGATTTATTAAATATATCCATTTCCCCAAAGATTTTCTTTTGGAAGAGTAAGGCTGGGATCTAAAGACAGCAGAACAAAGCGATCAAAACTCTGAAGAACAAGGCGGGTGAATCTGACAATTGTGAATTTGAAAGCTGTGTTTAAATGATGTAATGGATTTGGTGGTTGATATCACTGCAGATCAGGTGAAGATTTGGACAAGGGGTGTCAAAAAAGCACATTGAGCTTGTGAGAAAGGTGTTATATCAGTGGTCTCTTTCCAACATGAGCAGTTTTACAGTATAACACATGATGGAGGAACAAGATTTGACGACAAGAGAATATTATAGTCTAATCTACAAACTATGCTAACAATAATTCCAAGAGTCCAGTCTCTCGTAGTCACACTTTTTGCTTTCCTTTGATACCTTTGTACAAAACCAGCCAATCAGATTACTGTTTTGAGAAAGTTGTATTGTTATGTGCTATATGCATCAGATAGTTAGTGAAAAGTCCCAGCTTGGACAGTCAGTGTGACAGTGTGTTTTTCTTAAATTTTAGTAATCAGTAAAAATGTAGGCAAGTTGCTTATGCCTCAGCATACAAATAAATCAGTTTTGTTGATTCGTTGATTTGAATCACACACTTTGAGATGGATGAGGGGAAACAAAGAGAGAGAGAGCACACTGTGGTTGCATTAGATTCAGGAAACTGCCAGGGAACTTTTGGAATCCATCTCTGTCACTTCAAATGAATTCTTGTCCAAGATGGCAAAGATGGATTACGTGTTGGCAGCAGCGTGACAACAGAGCATTACTGATCGAATACAGATGCACACACGTTTTCTTTTCTATGACGGTGGATCCTTTCCATTGACTTCTATTGTTTTCATACAATCTGAATTCGAGTTAATGATATTTTATATCCCCTAACCTTCCAACAAATCTGCATTTTGACATTTTTCATTAAAAGACATTATTTAATTGTTTGTGAATAATAATAATATTTTTTTGATTAAGTGATTGTTTGGCCCTTCTCACATTCAAATTATGTGTGGAAGAAAATCTTTAGTTCATTATTGCTTGTATTTCATATCACTTCAAAGGGAATATTTGTGCTTGTATGAAAACACACTACCGTTCAAAAGTTACATAACATTTCTGTTATAAATTCTAAATAAATAAATTCTGTTTTTTAACATTGATGACAATAAGAAATATTTATTGGGCATCAAATCAGCATATTAGCAGATTTCTGAAGGATCATGTGACACTAAAGACTGTAAAGACTGTTTTCAGTAATGATGCTGAAAATTCAGCTTTGCCATCACAGGAATAATTTACATTTTAAAATATATTACAAAGGAAATTATTATTTTAAATTGTAATAATATTTCACAATATTACTGTTTTTACTATATTTTCGATCAAATAAATACATTGGTGACAATGCTGTAAGAGACTCATGGAGCCCCTAAAGGGACCTTTGCAAAAAGAAAAATATACAGGCTTTCGCGTGCCTTCCTATTTAGAGGCTCCGTAGTGACGTAGTGAAAAAATTGTACAACCCCAAACTTTTAGTATAGTATATGAAGTACTGAAACTTCTCAGACACATAAGCTACATTCACTGTTAAGATTACCATGAGATTTATACACCTGCTTATCAGCACAGTATTGCTTTGACATTTCAGATGTAATGATATTATGTAAAGATGCATTAAAGCATTTTTGACATAGTGTAAACAAACATACGATCAGCAGAAATTATGTAAACAGTGACAAATTTCACAAATCACACACTGAGGTAAGCATGTGTGTAGGGAAAGGGGTCTGAATGGCAATTCCAACTGTGTAAAATGAATTAACACTGGATGTATGTATATACTCAGAATGCACTCACACTTAATGCAGATAAACCAAAGATTTCAATTGTTTTTATGTGAAGCTATTATAATAGACTAACCCAAACCCTATGCCTAAAAGAATACATTTGCTTTTTTAAGAATAATTTTTACTTTTGAGTACATCCCTAAAGGGATGTTTTGTCAGCTTTAGTTAACAATTTTGTCCACAAAAAATAGCTGAGTAAATACACACACTAAAAGAGATTCAGCAAAGCCAAAAAGGCCATTTCATTGTGTGCAAATTAACTGACTTTTCTCTCTGTGTGTGTGTGTGTGTGTGTGTGTGTGTGTGTGTGTGTGTGTGTGTGTGATCTCTCTGACTTGGCTCTTTGACTGCATCAACAGTCGCCTGATCTGGTTAATCACTCACTGCTCTCTGTCTTGTTTAAATAGGCAGACGACCAAAACCCTTACAACACTGACTGCAACTGTTGCTACAGGCCGCTGTCTGCTGCTAGAGAGACAGAATGAGAGAAAGAGAGGGAGAGAGAGAATAAGATTCCTTATTGTAAATTTATTTTTCTTACTTGTACTGCTTTTACAAATGCAGAGCAGCAGCCAAGAGTATAAGAGTGAAGGTGGAAATGGTCATGTGAAACCAAATTATGGGTGTTTTGGTGCAAAGAGCCTTGACTAACATGATAAGTGAACCTCAGGGGGAGGAAAATAAATAAATAATAAAGAATTACAATACGACCCCTGTAAAATCTCAAAATTATGGACATCATTAATCATCTGTGATTGCTCAGCTAATTTCAACTGCGAACAGCCCAGATCAGCTGTTTGTCTGGTCTGGAAGTCTATGTGTCGACCCAGCCGTCTTTATCTCTTCAGACTGCCAAGGAATTTAGATTGAACACACACATACAGGCAGACATACACACCCTTCAGACACATACACAGTGTGACTCATTACAAAATCACACACACTAAGCTGCATTCTGGATTCCTCACGTCACGAGAACAGACAATTCAGACACTTGACCTTTTCGACCAGACTGAGGTGACCCTAGAGGCTCTTCTCTCAAATGTATGTGTGTATATCTATTTATAGAAATATTCATATTTGTGGATTGGATATATACGTAAATAAGCTGGAATTCTATGTTTTAAGGCTTCGGCCAAACGTATCTCGATGGGTCCTGCAGATTGTAGAAAAAGGGTACAGAATTCAGTTTGGTTCTCGTCCACAACAATACAACGGGCTGCTACTCACAGTGGTGCATCCCAAGCAGGCTCTGGTGATGGAACAAGAAGTAAAATTTAGCAATTAGCAAAGGAAGCTATTGAAAGGGATCCTCCACCAGACAGAAAGTCCGGTTTCTACAGCCGGTACTTCATTGTTCCCAAAAAGGATGGGGGGTTGCATCCTATATTAGATCTTCGTCGTCTGAATCGTTCCGTCAAGAAGCTCAAGTTGAAGATGTTGACTTTGAGGCAGATCGTGACTCATATCAGATCCGAGGACTGGTTTGTCACGATAGATCTAAAGGACGCATACTTCCATCTCTCCATCCTTCCACAACACAGGAAGATCCTAAGGTTTGCTTTTTGGGGCGAAGAATACCAGTATCGGGTTTTTCCGTTCGGCCTTGCTTTATCACCCCGCATGTTCACAAAATGCGTAGATGCAGCTCTAGAACTCCTCAGACTGCAAGGAACTTGCATTTTGAACTACATAGATGACTGGCTTATTCTAGCACAGTCGGAGCAGATGGCTGTTCGGCATCGAGATGTCGTTCATGCCCACATGCAAAAGTTGGGGTTGAAACTGAATACCAAGAAAAGTGTGCTTTCTCCAGTTCAGATGACCACTTTTCTTGGTGTGGTGTGGGATTCAGTGATGCGGGCCTTCCTATCGCCTGCTCGTGTTGCTACTGCCCTCACAGTCGTAAAAGAGATAAAGCTAGGCCAGTCACTCACTGTGAAACAGTTTCAGAGACTGTTGGGTCCGATGGCAGCTGCGTCCAACATGACACCTTGGCTCAAGACCAAGGGGTTTTCCCCGAGGGGAAACTCACTTTGTATGATCAAGGTCACACGAAGGTGTCTCCGTGCCTTGCTTATATGGAGGAAGCCTTGGTACTTGACCCAGGGTCCTGTGTTAGGAGCTCAGTGTCATCGAGTCAATCTCACGACAGATGCTTCTCTCACGGGCTGGGGAGTGGTAATAGAAGGCCGCTCGGCTCAGGGTCTGTGGAGGAGTCATCATCTTTCTTGGCACATACATTCCCTGGAGATGATGGCTGTCTTCATGGCTTTGAAGCACTCAAGCGGTAGGCGTGATCCTTCACCCTCACCCAGAGATATGGAACCTGTGGGTTTTGCCTCTGAGGGGGCCCAACTCATAGACTCTGGTCTCTCAAAAGAGGTTGTGGAGACCATACTTCACCCCAGAGCTCTATCCACAAGGAAACTTTATGCCCTGAAATGGAGAGTCATTTCTTCTTGGTGTAGAATGTGACAGTGGGATCCAGATAACTGCCCAGTCGGTTCAGAACTAGAGTTCCTGCAGGATCGTTATGCTGCAGGGTTATCCCCTTAAACACTGAAGGTGTAGTTGGTGGCCATAGCTGCTTCCCATGTCCCTTTGGGTGGTGTCTATGTGGGAAGAAACCCTTTAATAACACGTTTCCTTTGTGGCACTTTGAGACTGAGGCCTGCAATTCATACCAGGTTTCCAGCTTGGGACCTGGCGGTTGTACTAGAAGGTTTATTTATATCCCTTTGATCCCCTTGATAGGGTTCCAGAGAAGTTTCTGACCTTAAAAACAGTGTTCCTTCTGGTTATATCTTCGCTAAAGAGGTTATGGCCTCCAAAGCCTTAATTTTGGGGGTTTCCCTTCAAGACGTCTGTGATGCGGCGGGCTGGTCCTCTCCTCTCACATTCGTAAGGTTTTACAACCTGGACCCAGGTGTTGCTCCAGGTTCACAGGTGCTTATGTCCTAGTTATGCTCTCAGTTTTCACACAGACAGGCATTTGTAAGCATGGCGTTTGGGCATTTTCGTTCCCAAAGCATCATTGACGCAGTGCAAGTTCCCTCGAAAGGGAACGTCTCAGGTTACGACTGTAACCATCCATAGTTCCCTAAAAAGGGAATGAGATGTTGCGTCGCCCTGGCATACTTCCTTCATCCCTCTGATTGACTTGCTTCAGCTAATTGAAGCTAACACTGGTCATTCCGGATGTGCTTTTATGCTTTTCTGGTCATGACGTCACTCGCCATTGGACTAGTTGTCACTCGTGCTTCAGACGCAATCATGCAGAGGCGCTCCCAAAGCATCATTGACGCAGCATCTCATTCCCTTCTCAGAATATTAAAAATGACTGGTAAAACTATCTTTGTAGGAACATTTGTCAGATGAAATCCACAGATGAATTCATATAATAAGTTAATAATCACTCCATTTTATATTTAGGTACATTATTCGTTTAATGACTCTTGATCCCCGTGTCTGCTTATGTAAAGCATAATTGCATTTGTCAGAACTTCATTAAACTGGTGCATGCTTTAAAAATGTACAAATCACTCTCCAGATCTGATTTAGTCAATACGTATGTAACTTGGGCGGCCTCTCTTGAATGTGTTTTGGCCAATTACAGGATCAGGGTAGCGTGCGGAAACCGCCGGGCTGCCATGTTTAGCGTTTCTTTCTCTGACTTTAACTAAGCAGTACAGCACCTTGCTTTTACAACATGCACATCGGCTGTACTGGTGAGAAAGAACAGAGAGATTTAATCAATGGAGGGAAAGAAACAGACAATAACAGAGGAAGGAGAAAACGAAATGTCCCCTGCTGCTATGATTGTACAGTAATTAGACATCTGTGGGACGTCTGTGAAGTCATGACGGGCCCTTGAGCACGCACACACACGCGCATGCACCGCTGTAATCTCACGCATGTAGTGGAGTGAAATAATAACGTGTCTGCATAGAAAATGCTTGGAGATGGTGCATTAGCAAAAGAGAATGGAACGCAAGTGCATGTGTGGTTACTTAAAAGCTATGACTGCTGCTGGAAATTTAACCAAGATCTTCAAGTTTTCAATATTATTTTCAGAGAAGCTTCCTTTTGCATTGATAGTTACTCCTGTTGGATGTAATTCGGCCTTCGTGGAGTTATGCCGACATTACCCTGGATACCGTGGCTCTTGAACACCACAAAGACTTGCTGTCTGGGTCACAGATGAGACAGCAAGACGCGCACCAACAATTTGTCCTTTTTTGAACTCTGATATATCTCCTATTAAGTTGTGTGAATTGCAATATTTTATATGCAGCTGTGATATTGCTCTGCTAATTTAATCTTTACACTCTGCTCTTACTGATAGAATGTGCGATCGGTGAATATTGGCCACCAGTCCGTGCACATAGACATGAACCCTCCAACACTATTTTGGCCAGTGTTTCAGTTTCATTGTCCAACCCCTGTATGGTTCCTAATGAATATTTTTGAACATGTTTGTGAAATAGATACACCATGTCTTGAGAAAAACCCACTCAGAATATGCTTTAGTGTTCTTTTCTGGGTGCTTTCGTTTCATTTCTCTCTCTATCTTTCTCTTGTTTGAATCTATCCCAGCATGCTTGAAAGGTGCAATTACCTTGGCGATGCTGCCACAGCAACCGGTGGCGAGACGCTTATTATGCATGGCAGAAATAGATCTGATTGGCCAAATGAAGCGCTCATTAGCTCCCTGTCACTCTCTCAACGGCCATTAACGCTTTAGCTAAACTGACCATTAAATGAAGCTGCGCTCCCTCCATCTGCCCCCGCTCAGAAAGATGAGGACGGAGGGATGTTGGAGAGGAAGAGACAGAGAGAGAGCCGACTTGTAAACAGACAGTTTGTGTTCTGTTTCTCGTATGTCAATTTGAGACTTTCACAATAACACAGTGTAAGTAAAAGGAGAAAAGAACAGGATATATATAGTTATATATATAGTTATTGAGAAAATAATTTTGTAATCTAAAATATAATTATTATTACTCTGGGTTGGAGTATCATGCCGTAAGCTTACAGACACTCTACCAAAAGTCTTTTGAGTTGAGTGTGCCATACTATAGAGTTCTGCAGTGATTATGTATTTTGGTTGGCCAAAACCCAGAAACGAGTTTGCATTTTAGCACTTCCAGATTCATCGTCCCAAAGTCAATTAAAATATGGTCTGTAGTTAACACAAGCTCAAGATATTTTCACATTTTATTCTACAACCTGAAATACATCGGTAATACCTACTTGTCAATGAAACTACAGAGGTTGTCGGGGACATTAATGACACTGAACAGGACAACCTATCTAGCTCTCTGGTGGGATGTGGAGTTTACAGTATATAGATTGCTCAAATCACATCCTTAACAGTTTCCATTCCCAGTTTGGATGATGGCATAGGAGACAACTGCCTATGTATTCAGTGAGGCAGCTCACTAGGTTGTGGAAAAGAGCTATTGTCTGTAAACACACAACACCTGGCACTCATGGTTAGCGCACAGCCGATGCTAATCAAATCTCCATAATAAAGAGATTCACTAAGTGAGATTTTATACACTTTTAGTCATAGGACATGGTGAGCTTTATTTAACGCATGATTAACCGGCTGTTTACTTCTAATACTGCATCAGAAGAGCATAAAACTGGCGCAAAGGGTGGATTTCAGTGCGAGAGGGTGTGTATAGCGATATTTACTGGTCATATGTAAATTCCTTGAGCTTCTTTGAAGTGGTTGTTTTTCTTTTTTAGTTGAATTGCATATGTGCATACATATGTGTTCCTCATCAAAGGTATTCAGGTGGATATCTGCTCTCTGTCCATGTCAAAGTTTGTTGGAGAAACACTCCCACATTTTCTGGTCTGGTCTGACTGGCTTCCTGAGGGAGGGAGATGAAGGGAATAATCGAAAAAGGGCCACATGTGCTGTTAAGCTAATGTGTTAGACACCATTTAACAGACCATTTGCCCATTCAGGGAAAGCAGAATTACAAAATATAATCCAACCCGGAGAGCCACAACACTGCACCTGATTGTAGGACGAGGTCTCAATACACTATTCACATAAGGTACAAACATTTACCTGATGACAGAAATTTTTATTTCTTTGGTAAATGGTAGAATTCTTTTTCTTTTTCAATCAAGGACAACTCAACTGAGGCACTGTAGTAACACATATCAGTGCTCTAGCACAACAAAGCTGTTGTCAACCAGCATTAAAGGCAAAATATTGAACACCATTTTCTTTTTAAAATTATATTTTTGAACCCAAGAGTCCAAATTATTTTAAGTCAAAGGAAAAGAGTTAGAAAACTCAAGTATATTGGAAAGTGATTAGCAATTGTTTGCATAAAATATGCAAACATTCCACAAACATCCACACTTTTTCCCTGTGTGAGACGTACAATTAATCCCCATGAACATTCTTTGGTCTCTTTTTGACACATATTTACACATGCCCCCACACAAATTCCCAGATCAACATTATTTTACTACTTTACATGTGCATTCTTGTCTTTGCATCAAATACTTTACTTTTATTTATTCATTCATTCATTTATATATTCACTTATTTATTTATTGTGCAGTATATCAGCATTAAAATCAGTCTTTTTCATTAACCATCTGAAATCTAGACAGGGTTCTAATGCACAAAAATAGTATTGCGTCATGAGCAGTGTTGTGCAAGTTACTCTGGAAACGTAATTAAATTACTGATTACTCCTTTTAAAAGTAATCAAGTTACTGTTCTGATTACTTTATTTCAAAAGTAATTAGTTAGGCTACATTACTAGTTACGTTACTAGGCAGGCATCGATAAAGCCATTTCTCTTTTTACAATCTAGATGATAAAACACCGTATTCTGTCGGCAGCAATATAACACAGCTGTAATGTATAGTAACTTGGGCTCGGAACTATACTCTAATATAGTATTTTGGAAATTATAATGCATTACATTTCTAAAAAATAAATCAAATTACAGTAACGCGTTACTGCCCAACACTGGTCATGAATATTTCAATTAAGACATTAGGTAACACTTTATTTTGATAGTTCCTTTTGAATATTCAGATGACTGAGTAACTTTGCAACTACATGTCAACAAACTCTCATTAGAGTATTAGTAGACTTTCTGCTTAATATATGCTAACTATTTATTATAATGGTTCTCCAACAGACATTGCTGACTATAAGTATATTTGCAACAACTGTACATGTCAACTTATTCTAACCCTAACCCTACCAGTCTACTAATACTCTACTAACACTCAAATGAGATTTAGTAGACACGTAGGTGCAACGTTACTTATAGTCAACAGAATGTGTTAAAGGGACCATCAAAATAAAGTGAAACCAGACTTTATTTCAAAGCAAACACTGCTCTTCTGTAAGTGAATTATGCGTATTATTGATTGCAACTTATTCACAAAATGTACCTGCTACAATTAACACAGATGGAAATCAGAAGGTAAACATGTAATTTTAAAAAGAAGGAGAAGAGAGCTATAACCATGCAGGCAGAAAAAAAAATCCAGCATGCAATAAAGATGGTGATTAAGATGACACAATTTTGAGATATCTGTCGATAAAACAAAGAAACCACAAGTGATATTTCCTGTTTAGGTAGAAACATGTATTTTTTTGTGCTTGGAAAATGTTGAACCTATTTGAAGACTTCAGTGCAAGGTCTCCAAAGGAAATCAATCAATTCATTCATTCATTTCCACAACCAAATATGATGTCAAGTTTAAAAAAATAAGTATTTAGAGAAAACACATGTCAAAAAGACTACTGGAAACTGTTAGTCATGAGGCTGTGGGCGGAGCAATCTTCACTTCTCATCTATCAATCACATTTACAAAACAATCAGTTCCTCTGTCAGCGACATTATGAAAAAATGTTGGATCAATTCAGTTAACCTCCTTTCCGACCCGAGCAGTCATAGAAATCAAATCTATTAAATCAACTAGAGGACTGAGCAATTCAAAAGATTAGAGGTTGTCAAGAAATATAATTCATTACCCCACTTACTCATTAACACTGAATATTATATAAATAACCAGGCCCAAACTTAATCATTTTACCATTAGCTAATGTCAGTCATTTGGACTGCTGGAATATACTCCAGTCAATATCAATTACACAAATCTTAACGGAATATCAAGGAGGACTGCATACCTTGTTCTTTGAGCCTATGCCTATTCAAGAACAGGAAACAGGGTGAGGGATAGTGGCCTATACTGTTGGCCTACCACAAATCTCTGGGGTGCCACAGCCTGTCCACGAGCAGTCACACGGTGCATGGATGTTAGTAATGGCGCTAATGGAAACAGTATTATTTTGGGAAATCTAGTCGTTCAATCTTTCTGGATATCTGTCATTTTAAAATGTTTAAACCGGGCAGTCTAAACACTTTGCTGTTGTCAATCAGCATGTGTCTTGCTTTCATCCAGCTGTATTAAACCAATATTGACCAACATTAAACTTTTATGCATGTGATATACTGTTTCCCGTGATTTTGATTACAGTGTAAATACATGAACGCTCATTTTTGTTGTGTGCTAGATGGTTAATCAATAATGTAGCTTCCTCTGCAGAATGAATATTGGTCTAAATAGGTGAAAATACACAGAATATTGTACATTTTAGAATTGTACCTCTTGTGTACTGTATTTTGTACTGGCAGTGGTGATTTATTTTTTTACGTAGAAGGCATTATATTTAGTTTTTCTTAACAACTTGAAATGACTACCATGATATTTACAGTCTGTGTGTATATGTACCTACAGAAAGTAATTTGTTGTAGGTGAACATGGATGAAGACAGAGGTTTAAAAAAAGCTATTAAACAAAGCTAGTTGATAACTGCAAAAACAAAGTGAATTATGAATATTATGTTTTTTTTAATATAGTATTTACATATAGTTTTAATATAGTACGTTTGGTTCTTTAATAAAATAATGGCATATGCATTTGAAAAGCCAACCTACCAGAGCTAATGGTGAGCTTGAGGAAATGAGGTTTTTAACATTTTTAAGTTTCCTTAAGGTTCTCATTTTTAAGTTTCCTTAAGAGGTTTTTCTTTTGACTTGTTCAGCTCTTTAATAGAAATCTTTTTCAATGTGACCATTATGTCTTTTTTCCAGCTGCCTGTAATTGTATTTTAAGCCCTCATTATTCCAACCCAGTAGCACTTCAAGGTTTGAGTGTGATAAAAAGGTACGTTAATTAAAACAGCGCTATCCCAAATTCAAGCTGTCTTTATCTTTTTCTTTTCTGTCTTCACACCCGTTTTTTCTCCATTTTTACCGCTTTTTCCTCATCAGGGTAAGTTGTTTGCAGTTTGAAACAGTCTTGGTACGGTGTAAAATGGAAAAAAGTGAGAAACCAAGTGAGAGAGAGATGAACAGGTGGGAGGAAGAAGCGTGGTGTCGGCAGGGTTCTATAATTCCATGCTCGTCTGGCTTTGAAGGAAACGGCACAGCTGGACGGAATAGCGGCAGCGCCTCGAGTCTTCAGCATCTCCATGGAAATGCTTTCGCATTGTCTCTGCGGTCCAGCGACGGATTTAAAAGTTTTCCCGCTATGCACCAAAAGTGAGCTACAAATGAAACATGTGAAAGAAAAAGAGATTTTCTTTGTGAAAATTTTGAAAAGTTTGTGACTCATTTCAGAGGGAGAGAGAAATAGAGGACATGGTGGGGAAAGACATTTTTAAAGCAAGAGGTAGAGAAAGTTTCACGGACACGGTAAAGCTGCAGCTGGAGTTACGGTGCAAACCTCGTGACCCAGAGAATACCAAAATGACAGCCACAATCTGGCAACAGAGCTGCTGTCTGTGAACTCTGGCCGACAGCAGCTATGACATCAGCATCAGATCTGATCACTCATGATAGTCTCACGTAGACAGACTTTTGACTATTGAGACGAAGTCTGTTCCGCTTTACAGCAGATTCGGGCCAAGAGCCACCCAGTTAGACAGGAAAAGACTGTCTGACCACATTTAAAACAGTCAACCACAGTTTGTTTTGTTTTATAAAACATTTAGGGGTGGGTAAATCTGAAATCAATGATAGCACAATAACAGACCACCATAAAAAAATTTATTTGTATCATGACAACTCGCAGAAGAGTTTAGCATGGCAATAGATATGACAATGTTTATGTATTTGGTATTGGCGGAATAGATCTGCTACGCTGCTGCTGCTGCTGCTGAAGAGCAAGTACAGAGACTTGCTACTGCCAATACATTCACAGACATTTTGCTGTGAGCATCTAAGACATGCAGCTGCTTCACATATAACATACATGAAATAACCTCCCGTAACAGATCTTTAAAGGTGGAGCTGAGGATGTTGGAGGGTTTTCAGAGGAACTTTGAAAGTGTGCTGCAAACTGCTACAGCAAACAATGAACAACTATTTTAATGTTGAGCAGCAAGCTCATTGGCTGCAGATGCAAGAGGAACCAATCAGCTTGTGCTTAACAGTGTAATTTAAATAATGGAGCAGTCCAGTTTTGTTAAAAATCATTTTTGGTAATTTAATAAAATAATAAAATATAAATATACATATTAAAACTTTAAAGTAAAGAAGATTCTCTACACTAACTCTAGACTGAACTAAAATTACTAAAATGACAAAAATAAATGAATGATACATTTTTAATGAAATAATAAATAAAAATGACAAAAGTGCACAACAAAATTACTTAAAATTAAAATGAGAACAGAAAATAATCTTATACTAAAATAACACTGCAACAGTCTTTGTCAATGGTGCAAAGTCACAGTAAGTGTTAATTTTTTTTTACATCCTTCAGCTGGAGTTCCCATGCATGATCTCCACCCGAGGGCACCCCTCCCAACTCTCCTGCTTTCCCATCATGAACTTCAATTCCCATAACCCATTGCCTGGACTCATTATGTTTGATTACTTCCACCTGTGTCTCATTATCTTGTTAATGCCTGCCTATTTAAGCCCTGTGTTTTCTCTCATTCTTTGCAAAGTCTTGTATGCTGTTACACTGCATTTCTGAGCCTTATCCTGGTTTTATATCTCTGCCTGTATTCTGGATTACCCCTTTGCCTGTGTTTTCTGTCCTGTTGCTTATTTGGATTGTTTGCCCCTTTTCTAGTTATATGGATTACAATCAGAGCATGTGAGCGGAGTGGAGCGGGAGCGAGCGGGCGGATCTTGGACAGAGCGCAGAGCGGCATTTTTAAAAGGACGGAGCGTCACCCTATTTCCCGCTCCAATTTCCGCTCACACCACAAGTCTGACTCCACGTCTTTTCCCCGCCTGGCTAAAGAAGCTCGCATTGTATTCAGCATCCCAAGCGGGTCTGCGAGCACAGAGAGGGTTTTCTCCGCAACCACCGCATGAGTCTGAAGCCTCAGACATTGTCCAAACTTGTGTTCTTGAAGGTGAACTCAAAAGAACTGTAGATAAGGAAAGCAATTCATTTTCTTTCTTTAAAAAAAAAAAAAAAATTGACAACATAAGCCAATTTAAATTGTAATCCACGTGCACTCTGCGCAAAAGTTCAGTTTTACGAATTTTGGCCTTATAGTTCATTTAGCCTACTTTTAAAACATTGATGTAGCCTACAGTAGGGCATAGCCTGTATATTTTTATTCATATAATTAGGCCCATTGATTCGTTTAATTTTACAGCAATTTGTTTGTACAATTGATATAAGCCAATTTTAAGCGTGCGCGCTGTGCAAAAGTTTAGTTATCAAAATGTTGGCCTAATAGTTAATTTACTTTTAAAACGTTTATGTAGGCCTATATTTTTTATGTTTTTGTTTATATAATTTTTATTTATATTATTAGGCCCATGTATTCGTTTAATTTTAGAGCAGTTTGTGTAATAGACTATAAGCCAATTTAAATTTTAATCGTGCACTTTGCGCAAAAATTCAGTTATCAAAATTCTGCCCTAATAGTTAATTTACTTTTATGTATATTTTTGTTTATATCATTTTTATTCATATTATTAGGTCAATTTATTCGTTTAATTTTACAGGACTTTTTTGTATAGGCTATATTCCTTCTTACATAGGCTAGGCCTAATTTGTCATTTGAAATAAAACATTTCTATTTGGAAAATGTTGTTGTTGCTCTTTAGTTCTTTGGGAGGTAAGCCTGTCTAAGCTAAAAGTGAAGTACATGCAGATTTTTTCCTTTTTTGGAGCGAGCAGGAGGCGATTTGGGTGGAGCGCGAAGCAAACTGCGTTGAGCGCTGAGCAATAATGAGCGGGGCGGCCTGATGTGGCTTTGAGCGGCGGAGCGGAGGGGTGAACAGTTCCGTGAGCGAGGAGCTGAGATTCTCACCGCTCCACTCCGCTCATATGATCTGATTACAATTATGGATTGTCTCAATAAAACTGCATTTAGATCTTCATCCTGAGTCTCAGTCCAGTTCGTAAAAATATGTGTTGACTTGATAGATTTGAATTTCTGTCTGTCCAGATATTATATATATATATATATACACACATAGGCCTACATACATACATACAAATAGACCTATATAGGTCAGCCAATCTTACTTGTGATTTTCACAGTCCAAAATAATAGTTGAGACATGCTGCTTTCCCTGTTTCCAACTTTATCCTGTTCATTTATCTCAGAGCTGACCATATAGACAACCTATTTAATCAATGCAGCCACAAGCTAGTTTCACCCATAATGCAGTCTTTGAATCCAACACTTTCTGTTCCAGATGATTTACTGCTCTCTGTCAGTCTCAACGCTGATTCTTTCTGCAGAACGATCAACCTGTCAACCTCTTCCACGTCTCAACCGGCAACCCTGTCTGAAGAACAGTCATCCTTTATGAGCCTTCCTTGGGCGTCCCCCATCTCAACATCACCTCCACCCCAGAGGAAACAGAAGAGGGGACGGATGGAGTTACAGTGGCCAGGCGGGGAGCAGGTGACCTGGGCTAGCAGAGGAACAGCCTGCTGGGTCTGAAGTTGGAATCTGGAGGTTCAAACTTAACAGTGAATAACAACCTCTAGACTGAACAAACAGCAGGAGAGAGGGAAGGATGGGAGAGAAAGAGTTTTATTATTTACAATACCGTAATATCATTTGTTTAATTGTTAAAGTTGCAATGAAACAGATGTAATGACATATCCTTTCTTCAGTATTGTTGTTATGTATTATATGTTTTTTTAGTTAAAGACACGAGAGGCAGGAGTAACCGTAAACCAGTGCTTGCCGTTTATTCTTTTACACTCGAACTCTACGGTGTTTACGTAGAACAATCACGTAACATAGGAGGGTATAAGGAAACACAGAAAGGTCAAGTTGCATTTCGTAAATACACAACATATTCCTCCCTCCTAAATTTGTAGTAGGAAAAAAAAAAAAACAGTAACAATTTCTTTTAACATCAGATACATACAATTTTTTTTAGTTTTTTTTTTTAGAAGATAATATATATAGATTTTTTTTTTCTTTTTTAGTAACTAGAGAAAGAGGGTAGACTACCTCTATTCCCGGACATAACCCTGGGGATTATTCTGCCCCATTGTTGTGGGTTTGTCACTAACTAGAATGTCAGTCTATTTGGAGGACGACGTTCTCTTTTAGGATATTGCCGAACAGTAGGTACATTCACAGTTACAGTCTCTTTTGCAGGGATTTGGTTTGACAGGGGCCCTGACTGACTTGTACCTGGAGCAGTCTCTTTCGCCGGACTTGGTAGAGCCTCAGTCTGTGCATTCTCGAGGGTTGGTGTGGAAGAACTCTCAGACAGATCATGGTATTCTGGAGCATTTTCCAGGTAAGGATCTATAATTGTCACCTGTCCTCCCGAGTTGTCACATGAATTTGCAGCTAATAATTGGTCTACATGCCTTTTCCAGATGAGATGACCATCAGCCAGCTCAACCGTGTAAGACACTGGCCCTGTTTGTGCAATCACTACTGCTGGTAGCCATTTTACACCTTTCCCATAGTTACGAGCTAGCACTTTATCTCCAGGTCTAAAACAACGATGTTTTGCTTTTAGACGTCGTTCCATTTGAAGATGTTGTTGCGCTTGAACAGTCTGTTTTGTTTTCAGGGGTTTCAATAAATCCAGACGTGTGCGAAGTTGTCTTGAACATAGCGGTGGCAGGAGACACTTTGGTGGTGGAATGGGGGGTGTTTCTGTATGAAAGTAGAAAAGTGTTGAGGCGCTGATTCAGTGATCCTTTACCCTGTGTCGACTTAAGAGCTTGCTTCATTGTCTGGACAAACCGCTCAGCAAGACCGTTAGTGGACGGGTGATAAGGTGCTGATCGAATGTGTTGAATCCCGTTGGTCTTCATAAAAGCCTCAAACTCCTCCGAGACCAGCTGAGGCCCATTGTCACTGACAAGTTGCTGTGGCAAGCCAAACCGACCAAAGATTGAACGAAGGGCTTCCACAGTTTTCATTGATGACGTGCATTTCATTACCTCAACCTCTGGCCATTTGCTGTGGGCATCAAGAAGAACTAAAAACATATGGTCTTCCAATGGCCCTGCAAAATCAATATGGACTCTCACCCACGGTTCCTCTGGCCATTGCCAGGGGTGTAACGGGGCTGGTTGAGGGGTATTTCTCAGCTTTTGACATGCACTGCACATTTTTGCTTTTTCTTCAATCTCAGAGTCCACACCTGGCCACCAACGGTAGCTACGAGCAATCTCATTCATCCGAACAACTCCACAGTGTACAAAATGAAGTTCCTCCAGTACTCGTTGTCTCAATGGTGGTGGAATAATGACCCTTGAGCCCCACAGTAGACATCCAGATTCAACTGTAAGCTCATTTCTCCTGATCACATAAGGCCTTAGGAAAGGAGACATTTCTCCCACTTCCCCTCTGAGCACAAGATCCAATACCTTGGACATCACTGGGTCAGTACGTGTGTGCTTTTTTACCTGAGCTGCCGTTACAGGGGAATTAACTACCTCTTTGAAGTAGAACATTTCCGCCTTTGTTGGTTCTGGATGTGTAGTGGGCAATGGCAGTCGGGAGAGCCCGTCAGCATTAGCATGATGTTCCGATCTTCTGTACTTGATATCATACTGATGCGCAGACAGAAGAAGGGCCCAATGCTGCATTCTTGCAGCAGCAAGTGAAGGAATACCTGAATGTGGGCCAAAGATGGAGGTGAGAGGTCTGTGATCAGTTAGGAGCGTAAATCTTCTGCCAAACAAGAATTGATGAAATTTCTTCACCCCAAAGACAATAGCAAGTGCCTCACGTTCAATTTGGGCATAGTTACATTCTGCCTTGCTCAAAGTTCGTGAAGCAAAAGCGATGGGTTTTTCCTCACCCGATGGCATGATGTGTGACACCACAGCCCCGATGCCATAGGGCGATGCGTCACATGCCAGCTGCACTGGCAGAGCGGGGTTGAAATGAGTGAGAGCTTCAGACTTGGCTAAGGCTGTTTTCACCTCATTGAAAGACTCTTCACATTGTTTAGTCCATTCCCACTTTTTGGATTTGTTCAGTAGCTCGTGCAACAGTTTCAGCCTGTTAGCTAAATTTGGCACAAATTTCCCATAATTAGTCAACAACCCCAAAAAAGACCGAAGCTGACTGACGTTTTGTGGAGCTGGCGCTTCCACTATTGCCTTCACTTTTGAGGGTGCCTTATGAAGTCCCGAACTATCAATCACGTGGCCCAAATACTCAACAGAAGGACAGAAAAACTCACATTTGTCCTTCCTGACTTTCAGCCCGAAACTTTGCAGTCTCTGCAAGGTGGCTTCTAGGTTACTCAAATGCTCTGTCTCATCCTTCCCGGTGATAAGCAAATCATCAAGGTAACACTGCACCCCGGTCAGCCCACTGAGAATCTGGTCCATAGCTCTTTGGAACAGTGCCGGCGCCGATGTAATCCCAAAGGGAAGCCGCTGATATTGGTACATCCCCTTATGGGTTACAATGGTAAGAAGTTCTTGTGAGTTCGGGTCCACGTGCATCTGCAAGTATGCCTGACACAAGTCAATTTTACTAAACCGTTGGCCCCCAGCGAGACCAGAGAAAAGGTCCTCAATACGAGGTAGGGGATACTGCTCTGGGATCAGAACCGGATTCACGGTCACCTTAAAATCTCCACATAGTCGAAGGGACCCGTCTTTTTTTATGACCGGCACAATTGGCGTGGCCCACTCACTCGTGTGTACTGGTCGCAGAACTCCAGCCTCTACTAGTCTCTCTAATTCAGCTTCAACCTTGGGTTTAATTGCGTAAGCCAACAGTCTGGCTTTTAAACACTTTGGTTGACTGTCTGGTTTGACCGTCAGTTTTACTGTAATGTCCTTCATACTTCCTAGTTCGTCACTGAACACATCCGAATACTTTTTTAGAATCTCTTGGAGTTTTGTTGTTTTACTGACCAGATGGACCTCTTGCCAATCCAGCTTAATCATCTCCAGCCAAGTCCTTCCTAGCAAAGCTGGGTAATTGCCTTCAATAATGTACAGTGGTAGTTTCCTTTTTTGCATATTTAGCTCAACTGTCACCTCGATTACCCCTTTAACAGGAACTTTCTCACCTGTGTAGGTTTTCAATGTAATCTTTGATGGCTGAGGTGTGAGATGGGGCAGCTTTTCTTTAAAGGTTGTCACTGACACCAGTGATACCGCAGCTCCTGTGTCCACCTGCATCCGTACTGGTTTCCCATCTAGAAGAGGAGTCACCCAATAGCCCTGTTCATCTCCTGAAACAGATAAAACACACAAGGCATCCTCTTCCTCAGATCCAGAATCACTCTGTGTGTGCCGGGCATTTTCCATTTGATTCACATGCTTTGGTTTAAATTTCTGGTAATTTTTCTTTTTAGGTCCAGCATTTTTGCTTGGTTGTGTCTTTTTGTTTTTGCAGGCACGTTCAATGTGGCCTTTTTTGCCACAATTTCTACAGTTCATGTCCTTGCACCAACAATCTTCAGGCTGGTGCTCCACTTTTCCACAGCGATAACATGGTTTATCTGAGTTTGACTTGTTCTTTGAATCAGCATACACTTTGTGCACATGGGTGGATGCACTTAGTTGTTGTGCCTCTTTTGCGGCCATTTCCATTGATGTGCTTATCTCTATGGCCTTTTGTAAAGTTAAGTTACTTTCAGTTAGTAGACGTTTTTGTATAGCTTCACTTCGAAGACCACAGACAAGCCTATCACGTATGGTGTCACTCAATGACTGGCCAAACTCACAATGCTCGGACAATTGTTTCAACACAGCCACAAATTGTGAGATGGATTCACCATCTTGCTGATTTCTTTTATGGAAACGAAATCTCTCTGCGATAATCAGTGGTTTGGGTGAATAGTGGTCCTTGAGTAAACCCACTATTTCCTCATATGATTTGTCGCCTGGTTTCTGTGGCTGAGTTAAACTGTGCAGCAGATTAAACGTTTTCACACCCATGAGACTTAAAAATGTTGGCACAATTGTTTCATCTTTTATTTCGTTTGCCAGCACAAAGTAGTCAAAACGTTCGGTGTAAGCACTCCACTGCTCTTCTGATTCATCAAACGGTCCAATACAACCAATTAATCCAGCCATTCTTTTTTTTTTTTTACTCACTCATTTCAGTTCGTCAGCTGTTGCGTTTCATCCCCTTTTTTCTTGATCCGCGTTCCGTCGTCAACTTCTTTTTGTCTTTCACTCTATTTCCTTCCAGCGAAGACTACTCGTTCTGTACCGACTGTCGCGGCTGTTTTCGGATTCGGCGTGCATCCACACTCACTCCCTCTCGTGGTCGTGGAGAACGGCGTGGTCGGGGTGTGGAATCCGTATCACGAACATCTTTAGTCTTGAAACTTCGACTAATATTCAAAAACAACAACACTTAACGTGGTACGAAAGGGTCCTCGTCGCCAATTATGTTATGTATTATATGTTTTTTTAGTTAAAGACACGAGAGGCAGGAGTAACCGTAAACCAGTGCTTGCCGTTTATTCTTTTACACTCGAACTCTACGGTGTTTACGTAGAACAATCACGTAACATAGGAGGGTATAAGGAAACACAGAAAGGTCAAGTTGCATTTCGTAAATACACAACAATTGTATTACTGTATACATCCGAGTGAAACATTATTGAAATGTTTTTCTTGTTTCTATCCATTGGTTGTTTATTGAATTTTGAGATGTGGGCATTGCACTCAAAAATTGCACTTCTTGATTATGGAGGGGCAGGTTTTGAGCTGGCTAAATGATTGGAGAAGTCTGTATTAAAAAATGATCCATGTATGTGTCAATCTATAATAAGCATTTACACAATAGGGTGAATTTTCATTTCATGCTGACTTTAATTGCAGCTAGGAAAGAAAATGATAAGTGATATCTCTTTTTAGTTGTGTTTATTTTTTCTGTACCGCTAGCATCAGTGTCAGGCTCAAATAAACAGAGTAATATTTTGATAGCACCACAGAGCCACACTATGTGTTTACACTTTGTGTTTTCAGCTGGGAAAGTATTGCACTGAAATAACTCCATTTTTTTAAATTTTCAGTTGTAACGGGAAAACATTTCTAAGTAAACTTATAATTGTACATTTTTCACTGTGGTAAGTTATTAGAAGATACCCAGCATCTCATTTAACAGACTTTGAGAGAGATTCGTGTCTGGAAAGATCAGAGGATGAGAACTGTGTGCTTATGTAAACCACAAACACTTCCATCATTACCAGACGGTCACATTAGAGAGCTTCAATATCTTTGATTTCATTCTCTCAAATTACACATAAAAACATTTACATTTCTTGCAATCTTTCATCAGACTATCTTTCAATTACTTATTCACTAAAGTCAAATGTCATCTTCATTACATTGCCCTATAATCAATTTGACTTTGTACCCCATTCATAATAGGGTAATTACAACTTTCCATAAAACATTCCTTTAAATCGTATCTTAATGGAGAATATGCTCACTGATGTCTAAACAGAATTCCCTTCTTAATTTATGGGTAGAATGGGGGAAAACGCCCCTTACTGTTTTTCCCAAAATAACCAATAGATAAAGTCAAGATACGTTTGTTGCTACGTTGACAAGAGTGATGTAGAAGTATTCGCTGTGAAGCTTACACTGGCGATGTACCTGAGAGAAAACGGATTTCACGTTAAGTGATCTAATTTTCAGCAGTAATAAAATACGTGTTTTAAAGCTTGTTGTTTTGCAGAACATCAGTTATGATATGGGAATAGTTAGGCCTTTAGTTAGGGAGTACATGTTATTTAAGGAGAATATAATTATATTTTTACAATGACATTTTTTTCCCCAAACCTAGTCTGTGGGGTAAAACACCCTCAGGGGGCATCGCTTCCCACTATCATAATTACTGTAGTTACCATGGTCTGAACATCCCATCCTTTGTTTATCCATTAAATGTAAACTAGGTGGTTGAATAAAAATATTTTGACTTTATATTTAAAAAATGCCATCAGCTAACACTATTTTTTTCAAATAGGCTCATTTTCACCATGCTTAATTAAGAAATATTCATATTTATCAACTGTTATTTTGGCTTGTCTTTTTCAATTTTAAGCTAAAACTGCTTGTACTCGCTGTGAATGTATAAAGCAAATTGTGTTTTCAGAATGGGGGCATTTTACCCCACCTTTCTTTCATTCTCTCATCTCCCCCTCTTCTCCAATCCCTCATTTTGCGAGGTTATCACGAGTTACGCAGGGCACTGCCGTGCTTAAGAAAACAAAGTCCGTCTGGCCGTGTAATAGGCCGTCACAGTCGGGCTCTGCTGAAGGAGGTGTCATCTAGAGTACACCAGGCAGCACGTCTGCTTCTCATTCTATCTATTTATTTATGATTCAGGAAGAGAGACAGAGAAAGAAGGATAGGTTAGGGTTAAATGGATAGTTCACCCAAAAATGGAAATTCTGTCTTTATTTGCTCACCCTCATGTCGTTCCAAACCGGCTACTCTTTTTTTAATACTATGACAGTGGACGGGGACCAAGGACCAAGAAAGAAATCGCACAGGTTTGGAATTACATGAAAATGATAAATGATAGGGGTGGGAATCTTTGGTCACCTCACGATCCGATCCGATTCCGATTCTGGGAGTCACGATCCGATTCCAGAACGATTCTTTATCACCCCCCCCCCCCCCCCCCCTTATTAATTCATTAGTTTACATAAGTAATTAAGTACTTTTTAAAAAATTATTTCAAATTAATTTAAAACAGTTGTAGGCCTATGTTAAGAATTTTAAACTAATAGGCCTATAACAAATAATAAATAGGAGCATATAAAAATATAACAAACAACAAACAAAAAGTGCTTTCAGTAGCCTATAGATTATCTGAACGTTTTCCATTCAAGAACTGTGAGTGATATTTCTTCATCTTTACTGTTGTTTTTTACTATGACATCATAGACTGCGGGAGATCTATTAAGCGGCATTCACGCACGCATCTCTTTTTAAATAAAATAAGTAATGCGGTGTGTCCTGTCCGTTTAATCCCTTAAGACATAACTGGCTGTGTTTACGTTAATTTTGCACAAGTACATTAAACCACTACACGGAGTCGCACAGCCGCATGCGCGAGCAGTCTCACAAACAAAGCGCGCGTCAGCATTTGAAATTGAAAGCAGCCTTCTGTTAGTGAGGTTCATATTTTAAATATATAAGTCCACTGCATTCCAAACCACATAAATGATGACTTCGTAGAGCATTTGAAGGAAAATACAGACGGGCGAGACAGCACACTTCAAGTGTAACATCAAAGAAAGCGCGCGTCTCTCACAGCGTATCCTGTGCAATGAAGCCTGTGAATGTCCTTGTAATTCGCTTCAACCTTTCCGAACTTTATGAAAGATTATTTTACGGAAGGTTCGAGTGGTGTATGTGTGTGAGGAATTGGAAGCAAGCAGAATACGGGTGTTTCTAAAGCAAACTCAACGTCATCGCACATCTGGTTAAAAACTAAGCTCAGAATCGATTCTGGAATTCTCAGAATCGATCCAGAATCGTTGGAGAAAGAATCGCGATGCATCGATGGATCGATTTCTTCTCCCACCCCTAATAAATGATGACAGAATTGTAAATTCTGGCAGAATCATTCCAGTAACATTCGTCTTTATAAATCACCAGACCTCACTACTAAACTTACAAACACTGAAATCCCCTATCAGGAACGCCGCCTGTGCCGACAAGTCTACTTTGAGGTTAATATGTTCTGCACCTCTAATGAAACGACGGTCCCAGCGGCCGGTTAGGAAATGTGCATATTGACTAAACCGTAGCTGTTTAAGACACTTGACTTTTCCCATTCCAACTTCCAGAAGACAGTGAATACAAATACTGACCTGGTTTTTAAAAAGCGCGGATATTACCTGAACTATTTCTAAATATAAAGATGGAGGAGAATGAAAAGAGAGAGAACAAGAAATAAATATGAATACAAAAAAAGACAAATCCAGTGCTTGCAAGGCAGCAATACAGTGGTGTTAAAGGTTTAGGTAAGTTAGATTTTAGGCTTTGAATCTATGTAACTGCTCACAATTCAGTATGCAAAAAAAAAAAAGACAAAAGATCAACCATAACTCGGTATTGCAGTGTTTATTGAGAAAGCACAGGACAGCTTTCCACAAAGATGAAGTCATTCTCTCTCCCTCTGTCTCTTTCAGTCCTTTATTTAGTCTTTGTCATGACCATGAAAACCACCAAACCACCATGCACATACATTTAACACAGCTGGGTGAACCTGAGCAAACAGAGGTTTACTAACATAAATAAGCGCAAACCAAAAAAGTTCCTTTCTGTACACAGAAGCCAAACAAACACAGATCAAATCAAAGCCACAAAGCTAGTGGAGAGACCTGCTGGTAGACTTACAACATAGCTTTCAGTTATCATTCATCATGGTCAAGAAAAAACAAACAAACACATATTTCATATCCTTAGGCTGATTAATGGCAGACGTGAAGATATTTTTTGAGGTTGTTGTTAAGCACCATGCATTGATTTGGTGTGTGATGAGAATGTCTCACTTAATGTTTTAGGGTACAGATTTAGTCCTTTAAATGAATGAGCTGAATTCTCAATCACATCAGCATCTCATTGATTTAAGCACAATTTCCATCATAATCAAAGAGATAATGACATTTCTCCTGAGAGAGACAGCGAGAGAGATAGAAATAGAGAGAAAGACGGATAGTGAGAGACAGACAGCGAGAGGGGACGCCGGTTTGTTTAGCACTCATTAAGAAAGCATTAGTCGTGCATGTGCTCAGATCTTTGATTACATTTTGGCCACGAAGTGATGGACAGGAAGACAGAGATAGTGTGTGAAAGAAATACATCCCACTGTTTTCACCACAGCCTAGCAAGAGTTTGAACAGTTCTTTCACAGACGATCCACTTCAAAAATGCTGACACCAGATTTGAGGGGCTTAGGCTGGGTTGGGGTCTTATTACTGTGATTATTGTTCAAGCCTTCGACTTATAATCTCAGACCTGCTGCAGGGATCCAAAGAGTAAAACTTTTTGGTTCTGGTTGTTCTTTTCCTTCCTTCCTTCCTTCATAAATATATATATATATATTTAGCCTTTTATAAAGTTATTGACTTGCAGTTATTTACGTGACTCTGCAGTTATTTGCATGGCTGAATTGAATAATATGAATTATGTGATGGATTCGTGCTGTGGTTTTTTTAGAAACAGGTAAAAGAAATTGAAATATAAAAGCACAGCACTTATTTAAAAGTTTGGGGTCAGTGCCATAAATAACAAATTTGTCTCTTGGATCAAATATGTCCATGTTTTAGATTTTCTGATTTTGGAGGGAATTTTTATCAAACATTTAAAACATTATTCTCACAGACTACTTAGCTGATTTCCACAAAATTTTGCATGAAAGAAAGTGCTCTGAAAAAAAAAAAAAACATATTCATTCTATTTCATATTTAACAAAAAATTCTGAAATCAATACAATGTCATCTTAGTCAGTCTTTCACACTTCTCCGGACACCAGACTTTCTACTTCTCCATCTCCCCTCTGACACACCAAACCAAACTGGCTATATTATATCAATATGATGTCTTATTTTATTACAGCAGCTCTTGGATCAGCCACACCATGTCTTTTTACTATTTCCCACAGGTCTCGTTCGTATCCATTCCTCATGAAAAAGAGATCCACGTCTATAAACTTTTATCGTTTCTCTTATACCAGCACCATTCCTTGTGGAAACTCTTGTTGTAAAGTGATACAGATCACATCAGCTTCAAATATTATTTTAAAGCCATTCTATTTTGAGAGGCTGAAAATATACAGCAGTGGAGTCAAGCTGAAATCAGCTGGACAGATATATTTATGATTCCCATTCCTTCTGCTCTTGAGTGTCTTTTCATCTTTTCCTCCATGTAAGTTCATCTGTTCATTTCAACAGTCATGTGATAGATAAGAGTTCACACAGACGAGGCAGGTGAGATTTTAACTTTTAGGATTAATTGAGCATCTGTTCCTGCACTTTTGTCCTGTTCATCTTTTATATGTGCTCATAAACTGAAGATCATGTAACACAAATATTATGGACAATTATAGATTATTATTGTGATTTTTAAAAATAATTTTGAAAACATTAATCATCCTCTAGTCGTTCCATACGTGCTTAAAACTTTTTTTTTGCCATGGAACACAAAAGAAGATAGGCCTATTTATTGAAGAATTACTAAACAGTTATTTTTCCAAACAATGGCAGACCACGACTGAATAAAGAAAGACTTTCAATGCTTTGAATTGTATTTAAAAAAAACAACTTCAGTTCGTCACACAAAGCTTCAGGTTACTTTGGATATAGTGCATGAGTGGCGTGGGCTACTTGTAAATCTGCCATGTTTTTTTTTGTTGTTGGTTTTCTCATACCAATTCACTTTCATTGTATAAAAAGTAAAATGAGCTGCTTGGATATTTAGCTCACTTCTTTTGATTTCCACAGGGGAAAAAAAGATAGTCATGGGTTTAGAAAGGCATGACAGTGAGTGAATGATGGCAAAATGCTTATATGTGACCCTGGACCACAAAAGCAGTCTTATGTGTCCATTTTTTAAAATTGAGACTTACACATCACATGAAAGCTGAATAAATAAGCTTTCCATTGATGTATGGTTTGTTAGGATAGGACAATATTTGGCCGAGATACAACTATTTGAAATCGGGAATCTGAGGGTGCAAAAAAATCTAAATATTGAGAAAATCGCCTTTAAAGATTTCCATATCTGTTGGCGATTGTGCTGCATCCACTTACAAAAATAAAATTTTGATATATTTAAGGTGGGAAATGTATTAAATATCTTCATGGATCATGATCTTTACTTAATATACTAATGATTTTTGGCATAAAAGAAAAATCGATAATTTTGACCCATACACTGTTTTGTTGGCTATTGCCACAAATATACCTGTGCAACTTAAGACTGGTTTTGTGGTCCAGGGTCACATATTTGCATGAACTTTCACTTTAATATATATATATATGTATATATATATAAATAAATATGCTACTAGTTTGCCCAAGAGAAACAATGAAACACACACACACACACTCTTTAGTGCAGTGTTGATGAAAGCTGATGTCATTAGAGTTGATCTCATGTGGCACTGGAGAGGTCGGTAATGAAAATCAATAAAACCAGCCCTGCAAAGCCGCCTATTGTCAACTTGTATAAATCCAGAGCCTGCCTAGAGAAAGCCCAAGTGACTGTGGGGAAAAAAAAGTGGGAAAAAAAAAGAAGAAAAGGATACGAAGAAGCAAACACCTCACTCATTTAAACACGCTTGCTGCCGTTGGTCTCACCCATGCTGTGAAAGCGTCTGGAGTTGTAGATCTTCGCCTATGAGCATGAGCTACTCAAACCCACAAATCCTCACCGAGGAACACACAAGCAAGGATGTATTATTTAGTGAATACCCAATCGTACACTTGTCCTTCTGCAGACCCCCAACTGAAGAACATTGTATATCAGCGCAAAAGAAAAAAAAAACCTATTAACTGTATTTGTATCTGCTACAAAAAGCAACCGTTTCTATTTTAGAATAAAACTGGATGTTGGTTGCCTGGGCTTAAACAGAAAAAGCATAAAAACTAAATGAAAAGTATTTTTTTAGACAGGTACATCTATTATATTTATAGTTTAATATATTAATAATAATAGTTAATAATATTATTATTTTTTATTATTTTTTAAATCATTATTTTTATTATAATACTATGCAAAATAAAGCAAGGAGTAGTTAACTTGGCCAAAATCACGTTCAGCGGGATTCCGGTCAATTACTTGGTCAACATTTTAAAAGGGTGGTAGGGGGGAAGTGGGGCAGCGACTCTAGCCAACCTCCTGATTTCTAGTGATGATGGCAACAGTAATTCATCAATCGAATGGCATTTTAAAGAGCCAATTGAGGTCTCTAGACCACACTGGTGTTACAATTTTGTACAATTCAAGTAAAGTAGGCCTACTGTGCTGTCTGCCTTTACACTTTTAAACATAAGCTCCAACAAAAGCCTTTCTTTATTAATTAGTGGAAACTTCAGCGAGAGGACATCACAGATAATATCTTGAAGAGAAGTCTATCAACATTTCCCTAGATATTTCATAATTATGCTCCCAGAGTGTCCAAAGAACAATCGCTTATAATAGGTGAGGTGTTGGAGAAGTCCTTTGTGTGTGATAATGAATTTACCTGTCTTAATCTGGGACACCATTAATAGGAGATCTCAACTGAGTTACCATGGAGAAAACTGAAGACAACGAGAAAGAAAGAGGTGCTCACACAATGATGTGCTCTTGAGATTGTCTTCATGTTAATGTGCCCGTTCAGCGCGCGCACACACAGGCTCCAACATCTCTCTTATGTCATCAATCAATCTTTATCAGTCTCCAGGAACGAGGGAAGGAAAGTGATAGGAGAGCAGGAGTGAAAATGGATGCAGCTTCAACAAAGCCAAACAACCCCATCCATAAACACCAGCCCAACCCTCCAAAAAATGACCCGTCAGTCAGCAGCGACCTCAAGTTTCCAACCTTCATTTCAAGAGTTTGTTTGCTGCTGCTGCTGCCGCCTTATAAATAAGCACATTTCCTCAGGAGAGAGGAGAGAAATTGAGGAAAAGGAGGAGAAAAGGCAGAATATTGCTGGCCCATGCTAATAAAAATCTTCATCCTGCAAGCTCATTTTTCAGAGTGCCCTTTGACGAGAGCATGTAAATAGAGATGGCGGCACACCGATCGCTTGCCAAAGTCATTGGCTCGCTTTGTGCATTCAAGACCCACTAAAATTCTGATCGGTCTCCCTAAAAGCCTTTCTGCGCTTCCTCTCCTTTCTATTTCTCTCTCCCGATCTGAATAAAACCATATTGCACTTACTTGTCCTGCTGGCTAATAAAGTCAAGCTAATTCCCTTAAAGTGGCCACTGGACTTGTAAACAGATTTATGACAAACGCAAACAATGCTAATGGATGAACGGCGAGCGGAAAAGGGCCTAATTCCAGAAACAATATATCAGGACTCTTGCTTACTAGGAATGCTTGAAGTGACTCAATCCACAGTAAACTGCCCGAAGAATGGTATAAAATAGCTTTTTTCCCCCCATTTCACTTTTCTTTTGCAAATCTCACTTTTTGCAAAACTGGCACTTAATTAGCTGTTTTTCAAATCAAACATTTTGGTAAGATTTGACACTGCAAACACAGAAGAACAAAATTCTTACTGTGCAGGCCAATGAGCGCATCTCTTTTTTATTGTGGAGACCCAAAAGAACAGGACTTTCATAGGAAAACCTCAAAGAATGTCTCAGATATTTTGTTCACATTGTTGAAAAGCCTGCCGCTAGCTTTGCTCGTGACATTTGACATGTGCTGAAATGAACAGAAGCAACAAAAGATGATTTCACACTATTTAAGTGACAAACAAAAGAATCGCTTGTCTGCCTCATTTTTGTGGCTGTGTGGCTCTAAGTTACTGTCAAGGAGATAGGACACTTACATACTGTACAAACTCATCAACACATCCAAATCATACATGATTGAAAGTACCCATATAAATGCCAATACCTCTATATGCCAGTTTATATTATCAGAAATAAATAAAACAATTGAGAAATTGCAATTAAGCATGAAATTATACTCCTCCTTGAATTGCCACCCTCCTCCTTGAACTGCCACCTTATCGTGGTGGAGGGGTTTGAGTACCCGAATGATCCTATATGCCCCTGGTAGGGTCTCCCAAGGCAAACAGGTCCTAGGTGACGGGTCAGACTAAGAGCGGTTCAGAAGCCCATTATGAGACACAATCTATCAAGGACCGAGACGTCGCCCGGCATGGCACAGCCGAGGCCCCGCCCTGGAGCCAGGCCCGGGGTTGGGGCTCGCATGCAAGCGCCTGGTAGCCGGGCCTCACCCCATGGGGCCCGGCAGGGCACAGCCCAAAGGAATGATGTGGGGCAGCCCTCCTGTGGGCTCACCACCTGCAGGAGGGACCGTTAGGTACCGGTGCATAGGGGATCGGGCGGCAGTCGAAGGCGAGGGCCCTGACGACCTGATCTCTGGACACGGAAACTGGCTTTAGTGACGTGGAACGTTACCTCGCTAGTGGGGAAGGAGCCTTACCTCGTGCGGGAGGTTGAAAGGTACCGACTAGAGATAGTCGAGCTCACCTCCACGCACAGCTTGGGCTGTGGAACCACACTCCTTGAAAGAGGCTGGACTCTCTAACACTCTGGAGTTGCCCATGGCTCTCATTGACAAATGCGGAACAATTAGTTCATGCGTTCATAACCTCAAGGCTAGATTATTGTAATGGTCTACTGGGTAGTTACCATGCACGCTTAATAAACAAACTACAGCTAGTTCAAAACGCAGCAGCTCGAGTTCTTACCAGAACCAGGAAGTATGACCATATTAGCCCGGTTCTATCAACACTGCATTGGCTGCCTATTAAACATCGTATACATTTTTTTAATATTGCTGATTACTTACAAAGCACTAAATGGTTTAGCTCCGCAGTACTTGAGCGAGCTCTTAACGCATTATAGTCCTTCACGTCTATTGCAATCTCAAAGTTCCGGCCAGTTGATAATACCTAGAATATCAAAATCGACTGCTGGCGGTAGATCCTTTTCCTATTTAGCACCACAATTTCCTACCATTATCCGGGAAGCAGTCAGTTCAAAGCTAGACTAAAAACACATCTCTTTGACCTAGCATTCACATAATACATTATCGACTTCTATAATTCAATGTTAGGCTGCGTAGATTAGGTCAGCCGGAACTGGGAACACTTCCCTTAAATCCTGATGTACTCGTTACATAATAAGAAGAATGGCATCTACGCTAATTTTAGTGTCTTTGTGTCTTTTATACCGAGGTTTTCCCGCAGCCTGCAGGATCCAGGCCGTTTCCAGATCTGACGAAGAACCTTCGCCTGGACCCGATGACAACGCAGTGCTGAAGTGCCAACTAGCCTCTCCCTATGCAGGATCCCTATACCACTCTACAGATAAAGCGTTGTGGAAATTCGGTTCGCGTACCTACCCCGAAGTGATAAAATAAAATAAAATTCTGTATCAAAATTTATAGGCAAGACAAGTAGTTTGTTTAGGCATGGTTTGTAGGGAATTACAAACCTGCGCACTAGAGGTCTTCACGGGTCCACTTGGATACGAAAACCCGAGGTCCGACCTGAGACCCGAGTTGGTTCGGGTCCAAAACTCCGACGAGTGTCTCGGACACGGGTCGGGTTCGGTATTAGTGGCCTCGGGTCTCGGGTAATTTAAAATAAATATGCCTTTTCCAAATGGACCCGAGAAGACCCGAATTCTTTTAAACTATGTTGGGCATTTAACAAAATTGCAGTATTTAAAACAACTCTATGACAATTCTCTCACTTTTTCTAAGTGAGAGAGCGAATCCGCGCTTCTACGTGCAAATGGGCTATAAGCATATTAAGCACGGTTGCCTCCGCATTTATTTACTCAGTTGCTCGCTCCACATAAACCAACCCCTCCCTTTGCCAAGAAGAACTAGTGCGCCATCATGTGGATGGATGTTTGACTAAATGCAAGTATTTGAATTGTCGTTAAGCCAGGCCTGTCAATCAATTTTAAAAATACGCGACACTGTCAGAAAAGCATGGAGCCGATAACAGACATTGCGAAAAATGTCAGGGAAAACAAAAGGTGGTTCTAATCATCGTATGGTCCGGTAAATAACATTATGCCAAATTTTATAGGACGTAATGGGTTACAGTGATGTGTGATTGACATTTTAGCACTTCAGTGCGCATACACTTGCGCGTTAAGTGCATTTTGAAAAACGCAGGGCTGCAGGCTGTGCACAATGTAAATGCCGTTTACGTTCGGGTCCAGTCGGGTTCTAAAGGAAATGGCGTCAGGTCGGGTCGGACTCGGGTCTAATTTTATCCGGTCTGTCTCGGGTCGGGTTTTTCTTTAAAAAAAATTATTTATGCACGTCGGGTTCGGGTAAGCAGTGATTCGGGTCGATTCGGGTCGGGTACAGTTTTTAGGACCCGAGAAGACCTCTACTGCGCACATATATTCAAACGCACATAACTATAGAATCAATTCTTAATGCGCATGTGAACGCCATCAGCGTTTATCACAGGTTCGCGTTTAAAGTCTGTTTAGAGAGAACGGTGTCGTCTTAGCGGCCCCTAATTTAATAACAAATGATAATTTCGACAGAAGTGAATCAATCAAAACTAACTTTAGCTGGAAAATAACATTATTCAAGAACCGCTATAAAACCAAACCAATCTCTGTTACCTTAAAGTAAAGCTGCTTTAAAACAATCTACATTGTTAAAAGCGCTATATAAATGAGGATGACTTGACTTGACTTGATGGTGAGACGGCGGGCTGGTGTGGGTTTGCTCGAGAACCCCGGTGAACGAGAGGGTCGCTTCCCTGCGTCTTCGGGTCGGGGACAGGTCTCTCACTGTCGTGTGTGCCTACAGGCCGAACGGCAGTGCAGAGTACCCGACCCTCTTGGAGTCTCTGGGAGGGGTGCTGGAAAGTGCTCCGACTGGAGACTCCATCGTTCTACTGGGGGACTTCAACGCCCACGTGTGCAGCAACAGTGACACCTGGAGGGGTGTGATTGGGAGGAACGGCCCCCCTGATCTGAACTTGACCGGTGTTCTGTTATTGGACTTCTGTGCTAGTCACAGCTTGTCCATAACAAACACCATGTTCAAGCATAAGGGTGTCCATCAGTGCATGTGGCACCAGGACACCCTAGGCCGGAGGTTAATGATCGACGTTTCATCGGACCTCTGGCCGTATGTCTTGGACACTCGGGTGAGGAGAGGGGCGGAGCTGTCAACTGATCACCACCTGGTGGTGAGTTGGAACCGATGGCGGGGCAGGAAGCTGGACAGACTCGGCAGACCCAAACGTACTGTGAGGGTCTTTTGGGAACGTTTGGCCGATTCCCTGTCAGAGAGATCTTCAACTCCCACCTCCTGCGGAGCTTCGACTGGATCCCGAGGGAGTCTGGAGACATTGAGTCCGAGTGGACCATGTTCTCCACCTCTATTGTTGACGCAGCCGCTCGGAGCTGTGGCCGTAAGGTCTCCGGTGCCTGTCGAGGCAGCAATCCCCGAACCCGGTGGTGGACACCGGAAGTAGGGATGCCGTCAGGCTGAACAAGAGTCAAATCAGACCTGGCTGGCTTGTGGGACTCCTGAGGCAGCTGACAGGTGCCGGCAGGCCAAGCAGACTACAGCCCGGGTGGTTGTGGAGGCAAAAAAATCGGGCCTGGGAGGAGTTCGGTGAGGGCATGGAAAAGGACTATCGATTGGCCTTGAAGGGATTCTGGCAAACCGTCCGGCGCCTCAGGAGGGGGAAGCATTTCCCTAGCAACACTGTTTACAGTGGAGGTGGGCAGCTATTGACTTCAACTGGGGATATCGTCGGACGGTGGAAGGAATACTTTGAGGATCTCCTCAATCCGACCGACACGTCTTCCATTGAGAAAGCAGAGGCAGAGGGCTCAGAGGGGGACTCATCCATCACCCAAGCTGAAGTCACTGAGGTAGTTAAGAAGCTCCTCGGTGGCAAGGCACCGGGGGTGGATGAGATCTGCCCTGAATACCTCAAGTCTCTAGCCTGGTTAAAACCAGACCATTCTCAGTTGTAACTGAGTTGTGGTCTGGCAAAGCGTCATAGACAAATCATTTCCAGAGGGGCGTCACCAACGGACTTCGCGGATAGACCTAAACCCAATCAGAGCGATGAAGGAGATGACGTATGCAGAGCGGTGGAGAAACATCTCCGAGGGTTGTTCTTTGCTCGGTTTTTAACTAAAAGGAAACGTTCAAATCGCTTAAAACAGACGCGATAGCTGATTCGAACGAGTGATGTTCGATGGCGGCATCCATCTTTGTAATGTAGGCTACAAAATCTGCTTCAAAATCCCAGTGCTGTCGTCATCGTGTAAAGCCCGCCCCAACGTTTCTGATTGGTGCCGCGATTTCGACGGATTGGAAATGAGCTTGAATGAGCTCTTTGCCAGACTAACTTTCAGAGCAAATCTAAATTTGCCGGAAGTTGTCTGGGTTTTCCCAGGCTATTAAGTCTCTGGATGTTGTGGGGCTGTCTTGGCTGACACGCCTCTGCAGCATCGCGTGGCCGTCAGGGACAGTACCTCTGGACTGGCAGACTGGGGTGGTGGTCCCTCTTTTCAAGAAAGGTGATCGGAGGGTGTGTTCCAACTACAGGGGGATCACACTTCTCAGCCTCCCCGGGAAAGTCTATTCCAGGGTACTGGAGAGGAGAACACCGGATTCAGGAGGAACAGTGTGATTTTCGTCCCAGTCGTGGTACACTGGACCATCTCTATACCCTGTTCTGTTAATAATTTTTATGGACAGAATTTCTAGGTGCAGCCAGGGTCGGAGGGTGTCCGGTTTGGGGACCACACGATTTTGTCTCTGCTTTTTGCGGATGATGTTGTCATGTTGACCTCATCAGACCAGGACCTTCAGCGTGCACTGGGACGGTTTGCAACCGCGTGTGAAGCGGCTGGGATGAGAATCATTACCTCCAAGTCCGAGGCCATGGTTCTCAGTCGGAAAAGGGTGGCTTGCTCGCTTCAGGTTGATGGAGAGTTCCTGCCTCAAGTGGAGGAGTTCAAGTATCTTGGGGTCTTGTTCTCGAGTGAGGGAAGGATGGAACGGGAGATCGACAGACGGATCGGTGCAGCTTCTGCAGTAATGTGGTCAATGTACCAGTCTGTCGTGGTGTAGAAGGCACTGAGCTGCAAGGCGAAGCTCTCGATTTACCGGTCGATCTACGTTCCTACTCTCACCTATGGTCTTGAGCTGGAGTAATGATGCTGAAAATACAGCTTTGCCACCATAGGATTAAATTACCGTTTTAAATATATTACAAAATCAAGGGCCAGATTTACTAAACAGGACAAAATAGCGTGAGAGCACAATTCCAAAAAAGCGCAGATGGGATTGGAAAGCTGCGCTTGATCTACTGACGACGCGCACATTAAAGAACACAGATGCAGCCTTCAGATCATTTCCATAATGACCAACACAATCTACCAAGAGCAGTGCAAATTAGTGTCTGGTTTAAGACATGCTTTTTTGGAGTGGCGCAAATACGAGTAAATTGACCAGCACAAACCTAGTAAATCACCTTGCATGATTTAAATAATCTTCTCCTATAAATTTTGCAACTGAAAGGGAAAATCCTTTAAATGCATATGCAATAAGATCAGCTGCAAAAATAACTGTCCACACCTTTTCAATCGCTGATTTTTCACTGCGTGAAAACTTATTTCAAAAACATTACATTCTTTATTATCTTTATAAATCTGTTCATATATTTTTTTTATAATATGACTTGACTTCCACCAGAGACCAACATGACTCTTTAATTGAGTAATGATTTCTCAACTGAATACATTAATTGCCATTTTTGGGTGAACTTTCCCTTTAACTAATGGTGTTCCCATCTTTTCTTCTTTTTCTCTCGCTTCTTTGAGTTTTCCGTTTTTCCTTTGTTGCCCTTGATATGTAGCACCATCCAGACGGCCAGCCCTGGGGAAAGCGCTAACTCACCGTCAGAGCTCTTCCCTGCGGTAACACCCTGACAGTTCCCCCATTCCTGATCAATTCCCTCCTCCAGCCCAGGCTGAAGCCATGCAGCCAAAGTCTTTGACAGACGGAAAGAAAGAAAGAAAGAAAGAAAGAAAGAAAGAAAGAAAGAAAGAAAGAAAGAAAGAAAGAAAGAAAGAAAGAAAGAAAGAAAGAGAAAAAGATAGAAAGAGAGGGAGAGAGCAGATGATCTCAGGCTGTTCATTTAAAGGTGACATGTTTGGTCAGACAGAGGGAGCCGCTCACATGATTGATGTGCAGAAATGAACCCGTCCGTCAAAATTGAAATTAGACGAGAGCTGGAATAGCTCACATTTGAATACACAAAAACCTTACAGAAATGACAAAAAAAGAAAGAAGAGGTGAAAGAGTGAAAAAACACGAATGAGAAAAAAAAAAACCATTCATCTGGGTGAAGTGTATGAATTATACACACAAAGCCCGTCAAAAATGGAGATAGAGTCTGATTACAAAGCGTCTGGAGATGATGTTGACTCACAGATCGCTGCATGGATGAAAATGTAAATAACGGTGCATATTTTCACATCTGATCTTGAAAGGTCAGAGAGAGAAGTTTCAAAATGATTTGTTTGTTGTATACTGCTGCTCTCACTGAATGTAATTTACTCTGAAAACACACACATCCAATGATTTATTCACTGTAAAGACACTGAATTCAACTTCTAAGAAAAGTACTGGCGGTACCATGGTACAGTGAGATACTATACATACAGTACCATAGTGCAGAATGATTAAAGTGCAGCTGGGTGAAATAAATGAGCTGAAGCACGTCTGTGGCACGACTGAACTGAAGAAGACAGAATGGAAAGGAGGAGAATATTTTGACAATTCTGAGTGGAGGAATTACCCTCTAAAGTCTTCAGAGGCACCACTAGACTTTACACACAACGAACATATTTGACCCGGGGGCTTCAGACGCCTATTCCAAAGTTGTTTGTCAAAATCATTGCTCTACAGCTAAAAGGCAAGGAAAGCTCTTTCATTTTCTTCAGATTTTTTTTGTTGCTTTCTGTCTGACAGCAGGACCAGGTTGAGCTCACGGGATAAGAATGCTCAGAGCTGGGGTTGTGCTTCTTGGCCTTTCTGAATTGGTTTGATGGTATGTGTCTTTTCTTTCTCTTTGTGTTCAGTTTTTGCATAACTGCTGTGTGTACCTTTGACCTGGTCCCAGCATCTGGCCAAAAATGAGCCTCTTCAAAGGAAGGATACACAGGAAACAGGCTTCAGTTTGATCTGTGTGGGGTGAATCTCACTAAAACATGTCCAGGTCAAATTTCACCCCAAAATCAAACAACCATAAAAACACACATTTCCCCCAAATTTGCATACCTCTAATAAACTCTGCTAGTTTTACTTTTGAGGGTTTTCTATTTTATCTATTAATTTATTTGTATTAATTGCTCTTGATAGGTCTTGTGAGATAGTAGCACAGCACACAAATTTTCTGCTCATAGATTCACGCATTAGATAACAACATATTAAACTCAGTGACCAACTTTTTTATGAATATGGTGCTTGTGCCATCCTTCTTGAAAAAAAATTGCACATAGTTTGATATTTTATCACCTAATACATTTACATTCATACACGTGTGACTTCACTTTTGGGGACATTAAAAATCTGTTTATATAATGAGTAATGGGTTCAACTATATCTAGGGTTAATATATTTTTTTTTCTTCAAAAACACACTTCATAAACAAATAATTTATCTTCCTAAAAATTACACTGTAGTAATACAAACCAGAAGAAGAAAAAAGAAAACTCATATTCTTTTAGCATAAGCTCTGCAACAAAATCAAATTCATTCAGAGCTACATGACAGCAAAAGTCTCACTAAAAAAGATAAATATGAAAAAGTATATAAAACCCTTATCCATACGCTAAAAAAGATTTACCCAGAACAATAATAAAATAATACATTATGTACGAATGACTTGAAAAGAGGCAAGCAGGTTTACCATTTGTTCCTAATAGTTAGAGGTAACTAAGATATAATATTGGCACATGGCTTCCAACAAAACAAGAGAAGCTACAAAAATGTTGTATCTGTAACCCATGACATATGGATTTAAGATATGACCAATAGGGTATTTCATTATCAGTAACCAATGCTGTATCCACAGCGAAATGTCAGTATAGTTCAAGATCACTGCTAATTGTATCAGCCAGCAAAACAAACAAAAATGACTTAGTGCACCTTAAAGTCAATGTGGAGCCCTTGGGACATCAAGTGTGTGTTTTGCAGAACGTACTCACCAGTGAGTGTTGGCAGGGATAATACAGGACAGGTATAACCTTGCCGATGAGGGAACTCAGGGGTTGAGAGTTTGAGAGCAGCAGTAAAAGTCTCGTCAGAGAGTTTAATGGCTGAACCCACCGCTCCAATCCATTAGGAGCAGGGTTATGAGAATTAGAGCCCTTTAATCCACATCCATTAATACTGACTGCCAATAACACATTTCACTGCGCTAAGCTCTTCCACAACCCAAAAGATGGAAAAGAATGAATAAATAAAAGGCCAACTATTTTACAGTGTAATATTGTAAATGGATGCTTAAGTTGAAGGCAAATGCAGGAATTCAGCGCAAAACTCAATGCAAATACAGCATTTTTTAGGGCAATAACTGAAACTGCATCCAGTAACAGTTTGCAGTAAGGTTAAATAAATAGATAACCACATAAATAAATAAACAAACAGAAACAGATTAATAAATGGTGTAAAATTGTTGTTTATTCGTGTTTGCTACTGCATTAACTAATGTTAGCATTTAGAAAATGTTACCCTGAATCCACACTGTTGTTTACCAGTGTTTTTACTGTGTTGAATACGAAAAAAAGAAAACAAAACTGATGAATGTAAAGAATATCTGCTTTTAAATGATCATTCTTCACCACAACCTTCAAAAAACAAAAACAAAAAAGACACATGAACTTATGTTTACCTACATATTCTCCTGTTAAAAAAAGGGTAAAAAAAAAAAAAACAAGGTCAATATGCTCAAACCAGAGACAAACTTTTCCCTTAAGCTTAAATTCTGTACCTGATATTAAATGAAAACAAAATGAATGTTCAAACCGCACTGGCCCTCTAGAGTTTTACAGCCTCGAATCTGTACAGCATACATTTGGCAAGTGCAACGTTGCAATTTAAGGTCCCATTTTGAGTCCTAGAGGTTTTATACAGCCAAAACTTTTATACAGGCACACTAATATAGACCCAAAGGAATGTGACAGGACTGAAAATACTAGAGTAAAACTGAAGCAAAAATTTTTTTTAAAAAAAATGAAGCGGAAACAGCCTATTCATGAGGTCACAGTCAAGTTGGAACACAATATTTCGGTGTTAAAATCACAGGCACACATGGACAAGAAATTGCCTCTCTTCATATTCAATCGCGTCTGAGTGCATATTTGTATGAACGAGTGCTGTCCAGCGATCCAGACGCTGCCTAAATTCCGGCGGGGTGCATTCCTGGCAGGAAGGGATTGTTTTAGAAGCCTGCAATAATAAACAGCTCACACAGCTCTCTGAGATCTGCCCCATCAGCTCATCTGTCTCTCTCTATATATATACTAACTCCTCCTCATCCTCTCGCGTTTATTTTCAGACTGCGTCTATGTCTTTATGTTGGACATATTTATCTGTGTGTGCTGTATGTACAGATGTGTTGAAACATGGGTATATTTGTATAACTCGTGAGCATACAGAGCATCGCTCAGTGTAGAAGCACAACTTGGCCATCCAAGACAAGCGGTTTTGTGTGTAACTGTCTTATGTCAAAAAAAAACATTGAGTGATCCTGGACTGTGGAGGCCACTAATGTCACAGGAAGTGATTGCCAGATTACTGATTAGCTGAGAAGGAGGTGACACATTTTAACAGTTTTAATTTACTGTACCTGTCCCTATGTAAAACAACTGTATGTGTCACAAACAAAAATGCACCCAAAAGTGGAAATGCATGCATCCTTTAATTCCTTTCAATTGATTGAAAATAGTGAAACTTTGTTTATTTCATTTTTTTTTTCTTTAGATGTTCAATGTTGTCACTTTTGGAGCTCAAACATCATGGTGACTACACTAAAAAAGTAACAACAAGTAGCTATACTGTATACACTTAAGCTATATCTATCACTAGCCATTGTATATCAGAACCTTGTTATCAAGCACAGAAATACAATCTCAAATAGGGTGACAGCATCAAACTCAAACAGATAAATACAACTAAAAACTATAATAATTTAAATGAGTCAACAGCATAGTGATAATATACATAAGCTACTCTACTAAAAATAGTTAAAATGCCATTTAGGAATCTTTTTTGAATCTGTTCATTTACAAGAACTGTCTGAATGAATGTATGAATAACTGTGAAAGTTGCAGATTTTCATTGTGTAGCTAGCTGCGAATGCTGTGCACATATAGGCTACACTGTTTTCAGCTGATACTATCACACTACTGAAAAAATGTAGTCAAGTTAGTGACACTGTTGGAGTACCATATTAATACAATGGTAAATGAATATGGTAATCAGTGATATAATTTTGTAATTTCACATGGAAGATTTTCTGAGGTAAACACAGAACTAGCTTACTCTAAACAAACATCACAGCAGCACCCCATCAAATGTACTATGCTTCTACAATGAAAAGAGACAAAACAGCACATTCCCATGGTGCTTTGCAGGATAAACTGCCAATTAGAACAATATTTACAACGTTAAACTGGGACGCTACCGTACAATATCAAAGCATCTGTGTGTATTTTAATAAGCGTGTTGTACTTCTAACCTAGCTCTCGCTTGGAGGACGAGGCCTGCTGTGATTTCTGACACAATAGGGCTCATATTCTTCCATTTCTGTCTATCATATCCATTCATCTGCTCAGGATTCAAAGTCTTTATCTCACTTTGCACTTGAATTTGACGTGTTTCTGACAATTGTCTTTTATCTGCATCAGTCTGAAGATTTATTGTCCATCTTGAGTGTGTTTAATGTGAATGTTTCCTTCTCTCTGTCTGTGTGCTCCTATTGATTTTAGTTTTGAATGCCAAAGCTGTAAGATATGAATCAGACTATAAGCAGCATAAAATGTCACCCTAGGATTACACCAAGAGCGCATCATCGTAAAACGCAGCAGAGCTGATTGTGCATCTCAGTTTTACATGCAACCTTTGACACAGATGGATACTGCTGATTTCATCCACGATTTGGCTGGTTGGCATCATCTGCACCTAATAAGCCGATTTTCTTCATTGACAACCATTCAAAATACGCTGTATATGGGACTGTGCATAATCTGGTACCATTTGCCAATCAGCAGGTTTCCTGTGTCTCTAGATTTATGAACAGAAGTGGTGTTGAAAAGCTGTACATTTGAGCTTTTTAATTACTATCAATGTTTCACACTTATTTTGCATCACGTAAGCATCAACAGTGTGTGCAGAATATTAAGCACATTTTTTTCCCAATCATATTTGACCAATTCCAAAGCACATTCATCTTAATAACTATTAATTTTGTATTTAATCATTTATAAGTGATATATAATTGTTCATGAAGGCTGGAAATGAAAAATGCCTTATTTTCATGTGTGCGTAATATTTGACAGATAAAATAAGCCAAATTTTAGATTTAACACAAGGTCAAAAATGATCAAATGCCCATGAGAAGGATGCAATACTAATGCAATCTGAGAAATTGCAGTTAAGGCATGACCATTGGACAGTGAAATGCTCATTGGTCAGACAAAAATGCAGGGTCACTCAGACAAAAACAGGTGGAGAAGAAAAGACACATTCTGTGGTCCCATGATCAAAGTTTCAAAGCAGTAACTGCCATTGCTAAGGGCTAACAGATCTCTTCTCCAGACCTGCTTGGACTGAATATAGAATAATTATCTTATAATTGCTATGTTCTGTATTTTATACAATGGATATACAATAGCAATCGTTACTGTATTTTAAAGTATATCCATAAAAATCAAAGTGTGGCGGGTGAGGAGAGGGGGCAGGTGTGTATGGTAAATTGAAAGCAGAATTTAAATCTAGTGCCACAAATTGAGCAGCAAATAAAGTTAGATTGAAGAGATCAGAAACAAAGGGATACAGCTGCGCTCTGCTCCTGCCATCTGTACTTTCTGTAAATTTAGCACGTGCGTGATGAGGTGAAAATGAAAGCAGCTTAACGGAAAGTTTTGTTGAAAGTTAAAGTCCCCAGCTCACACACATATGGTCCTTAACTATATGCAAAATTTTGGGATCATTATTGTTCGAAGTGCCTTCCAAGAACACAAAATGTGAAGGTAACACTTTCAGGTCCTGTGTGGAAAATGACTCAAAGCCAGCCAAACACACACACACACAGATGGGCCCAAGGCATTTGGTGTTGCTGCCCTATCCATTAATCTCTCTTGAGACGTCACCTCGTCAAATCACCTCTTGTTCGGCGATATCTGTCCCAAAACAACATCACTGTCTGGTGCCACTGACTCACAGTACCACACACACAAACACACTGTCCGCCTCTGTCCCCCTGGCATTGGCTTTTACCCAGAATGCCATTTCCTGTGCCTTGATATGATCAGCGTTGGGAACAGAGAGCCCTCGACATTCTTTTCCCATGATTCCCGTGTGGCATGGCTGCTGAGCTCACAATTATTGGCCTCTAAATCAAATTACTCCAAAAATATTTACCAAACAAGCTTTAGTTACTAACTGCTCTGATTTCTAGTGCAGACACGTTATTCCTGTCAACATTTACCACTTCATGTTATTATTTATTCACCCTCATGTAACTCAAATCTCATTCATGTTTCCGAAAGATTTACACCCGGCATGTTTTTCTCAGTTTTTGTTCGAGGGAAGAAAGAAATAACGGGGCCAGGTAGCCACTATATTCTGTATGTAAAGACTGTGTCTTAAGAACTACTTTAACCAAGGGTAATCTGTCTAACTTTTCCAATTCGAATTAGACGAAATTAGAATTGAAGAAAAAATTGATGACTAACTTTTAAGACTAGTCTAAGAAGTTTACGCCACAGGTTTAAGGCCCGTTCACTCCAAGAACGATACCTATAAAGATAACTTTATTAGCATCCACACCAGTGGACGATATAGTTATGTTTATTCTAAGCGCTTGCTTGTCTGCTGCTTTAAATGCTCGACTTTGTTGCAGCAGGATGGATTCTGATTGGCTGTCAATGTTTTTATCGTTCATCAGCTGGATAAAATCGTTCTGACGATAATGTTTCTCTGTGCTGTTATCGTTATATAGCAGTGGTGTAAACTCTGCTATTCTTTAATACTGAGAATGATTTATCTTTATCGTTACCTTTTATAAGTTATCGTGCTTGGTGTGAACGGGGCTTTCGGATGACATACCAAACTTTAATTTCGGGTGAGCTAACAATTCCTGCAAAGTAATTCCGAGAGTTTTGAAAACAAACATGAAGTTCAGCAATTTTGATGTAACCTATACTTTTCATGTTATACGTGGGCAGCATTATTTATGTTAGAATATGTTATGTGGTCCAAGATAAGAGAGAAAAATTCCACCCCAAAGTAATTTATTTATGTCTATAATTCTTTCTCTATGCATTCTAAGGAATCTCAGACAAGGAAAACATTAAAGGTTAAACATGCCCTTCATGTGAACGGGACATTTGTCAGACAATCTCTTTGTCTCTCTCTATGGACTTTTCAGCAAGAAACTGATCACAGCTCCTTGTGTTCCCATGACAACATTTCAGATCAGACAGGTTCAAGATTTGCACAGGACACTGACCCAAATCAGCCTTTCCTTGTGATACTGTGCATAATTATATGATGATAAAATGATCAATTGTAACTTGTGTGTGCATGCATGTAAAACAAAAGACTTTCTCATCAATTAAGCACCATATAAATCCCAGTCTAATTAAAGGAATGTTCCATGTTCTATATAAATCAAACATTATCTTTAGCGTTTGGTGTATATATAAATGAGTTTAAATTATTTTCTGTGTTAATCAACATTACACAACAAATGTGCTGTTATAGAGAAAGCAGAACATTCCTCTACAGAGGTTTTAATCAAGACAGCTTTTATGGAGCACCGGTATAACAAAGAGGATTCGAAATTAGATTTTTTTACACGTACACGCATAGAAAGAGACAAAGAGGGAGAGAGATAGAGAGAGAGAGATAAATAAACTCAGAGTTAGAGACAAAAAAGAATATTGAGACTTGTGAAATCCTGCTTTAACACCTTTGAATATGTCAAATTCCATGTAAAAAGCTCAAGTGCCAACAAAAGCATTAGAGGAACAATTCAGATGTTTATTTTATGTGAAATCAACTAGATTAATAAAATAATTTTTGTCTAACATGTCTCTATGTCTCTATCCCCCCTTAAAGCAGTGATTTGTCAATGTAGTAGTACCCTTTCAGCATACAGCATAAGCGTGGTGATGTAAGTAATCACATTACATAAGTAAATTAAGTAAATAATCTCCTTACGTTTTATCATTTTAAATTGCAATGTTGACTGCATTCTTCAAGCTCAACCATTTATATTTATTACTTGAAACTAACACAAATCAGGATTATGAACCATATTTAGACTGCAAAATATAGAGCAAAAAAATATTCCTGAGCGTAACGATCAACATTTTCTAAAGGCATTCTTGTCACTGACTATTAATTGAAAAAGGAAAGAAAAATATTTTTTTCATACCTTGTTTGTGTTAACCAGCAGGTAACTTAAGCGTGAATGAGACACACAAATCTCTCTCTCATACACATAGATGATTATTAATGCCTCTCTGAGTAACATGCTATCAGCTGATGGCAGCGCGGCCATCGCTAGCAGGCACATGTAACGTGTCATCACTTCTCGCCGCGGATTGTCATCACTTTCTACTGAGCCGGCCTCCGGCATTGCGCATTTATGAATGTTTCAGGACAACGACACGCGTTTCATCTGAGGGAAAGCATCTGAGTGAGTGAGTGTGGACGGGACGATCCCTGCTGCAGCTCTATTAATAACACGATACACGCGCTCATTAATGCTCTTCAAATGTGCCACAGAGCTCCATCTTGAAAGCTGCTTGGTGTTGAGGAACTAATAGCGGTTGGCTGAAAGAGAAAAGGAGAAATCGAATATTTGTGTTTGTTTGATAAAAGTTGGATAAACACTCCTAAGCATATTTCTCAGTGACACAGACACCCGTATTTAATATTTCATTAGTCAGAGGGGCCTAAAGCTATTCATCTCAAGAGACAAGAGAGAGATGCAAGAGGTCTGATGGGTGTCGGTGTGGTCAGCAGTCTTCGGTGAGCCATAAAAACAGCTATAAAAGTAATAATGGCCTATGTGAGGACAAATTAAAAAAGAAGTGAAATCAATGATAGGGAGGACAGAGTAACTTGCTGCCTGCATCTTCCCTCACCTCCACGACTGCCTTGACGTGTGAACTTACGATGAAGAAAAAATCATGTTACTAGCATCATGCAAAAAAGAATGATCTGAATTCTGTGCCAAAATTCTGAATAGGACAAATATCGTTGGTTAAATTATGTATGCTCAGTTCTTATGTGGTAATTTTCATCCAAAATACTGATGTCAAGAGTCTGCTATAAATTAGCTGAAGCAATAGACTGATTAAAAAAGAAGCATGCATGTTCTTCCATGTTATGCAAATGACTTGAGAACATCTGTTTGGTCCACAGGCCAGCTAAATAAGACATGAGACACACATAAGGCATATGTTGAGCAGTGCGATGTCACATTAGTTAACAACATGCAAAAACTTTCTGCTCTAATTCTGTCACATAACATGGAAAAAAAAACTGGTGTGAAGTGAATATTTAACAGCTAGGTTTCTATAAAAATACTTGAGATATGTTTTAATATGTCTGTTATAACCATAGACTGTAAAAAAATATGGACGTAGTATCCGTGACGTCACCCGTAGGTTTCTGAAGAGCGTTTTTGAAGCCTAAAGTGGGCGGGGCCGACCGTCGCCATCTTGGGAGCGCGTCACCTCTCGTCACTACCGGATAAAATAAAATGGGCAAAGAGGCGGGTCGTGGGTGGAGCTGAGGTGCTAATGCTATATGCTACTGGCCTCGCGCTAAAGTGACAGCTGATTGAAGAATTAAAGCCAATAGTTAAAGTTCATTTTTTTGTCTTTCGAAATATTATAATAGTTAAAAGACGTAACTAAAAGTGAGACTATTTACTTTACTTTTTTTATCAACTTTATTAATCCCAAAAGGGGCAATTAGTTAAGAGCATGTAGGCTATTCAACAGTACATAACACAGATCACACACATTTCTCACAACATACAAGCAGTCAACTATGTGTATCGTCGTGATGCATTATTATTCTGCTAGTTAAAAATGTATTATCATGCAGACAGTTACTTACAGTATTGCTCTGAGCTTGTGCGTGTGACAGTGATTCATGCACATAACTTACATGTCAGTCAGCATGGCATCGCACGTCAAGTTCAAGTTCGTAAAAGAGCTTTATTCAGTCTGATATCATCTGATTTTGGCCGCCTCTCAATTTCTCAGATGGGTTAAACCAGCTTTTAAACCAGCAATTAAAGATTTTACCTCAGAAGTTCAAGTAAATGCACTAGAAATCCGCATTCATTTAAATGTGCATGGACGAAGAGAAAGCTCTGACACCTGCAGGATTTCATCTGACGGTACTTTTTATTTTACACTACAAAGTTAAATAAGCATATCTGTTCCGTGAGAGGAACAGTACCGCATAATGAGTGTGGTCTCTATATCTACAGACGTTTTTAAATCTAAACTCAAAAAAGCAATGAAATTGTCAGACATCCAGATTAGTGCATGCGAGGAAAACAACTGGAAATACAGCGCTGGTTGTTCTCTCTCCATCCTCGACAACGACGGAATCCAACGGCGTGCATGGGCGAAGGTATAATACGTGTATTAAATTGTATGAAATAATCCCGAAAAAAGCACAAACACAGCTGAGGGTGACGCTAACACACAGCAGACAAACGACTAGCAGTGAAAGCAGCGGCAATCCACCTGTCACTCAAGTGGCCACGCCCTTAATTATGCAGAACTTTAAGGCTTAATATAATTTCAACGGATGAGTTGTAAAAAAAATTCACCCCCCTCACAGTCGTCATGAAGGGCAAAATTAGCGATATAGACCAAAAAAACTATTTGCCACCAGGCTGTAAACATGTTTTTTTCTGCTGTGAAGTGAGGCATTTTAACATGGGGGAGATACAGATTTGACTCGCTTTTGCAGTCAGCCTCAAGCGGCCACTCGATGAACTGCAGTTTATTTCACTTCCGTGTTGGTTTCAAGGGAGAGACGGGGAGGTTGCCGCTTGGTTATAACATGTAGATTTTGTTCTTAACATGTTTTCATCTCATTTATATCAAAAACCCTAATCAAGATGAAGTGCTGTAATGGTTCAAGCAAATTAAGCGTATTTTGATTATTAAGTTATTACTCACGCAGCGGGTTATTTTTACATAAAAAAGTCCTGATGCTCAGTGTGAGCTGGAGAACTTCATCCATTAAAAAAGATGATAATTATGATGACGATGAAGATCAGTGCTTATTCATAAGTAATCACCATCATTATCATCATCGGTACATGATCATTTGAGACCATAATTTGATAATATGTTGCATTTTTGTTGTGAGAACACCATTCTGACCACTTTAAGAATATTGTATTTAAAAGAAATTAGCATTAAACTTTAAATGGGTTTCCAGTCATACTTTGCATGTTCTACTTTTTGACCTAAAATAGCGGATAATGAATACCAACCAAAATGGTTAACCTTTAGTAGAGTTACTGGAGATTTCATAGTTAAAGTTTCAGAGAAGTATATTTTAGCGTGGTTAATTACATACTGATATATAAGTTGGGTATTATTTATTAATTCAGCTATTTATATTCATAATGTGAGAGTTTTCGTTTGCCAGTGGCGTGGTGCCTAATGGAGTTTGACACTTTGGCTTAGTTTGATTATCACTGGTGGGTCCCGTGTGTGCGTTTAAAACATGTCTCCGAGCAGTAGTGAGCAACGGTAATGAATATTTGATTGAGACTTGATTTTAATTCTACTTCAATTATTCTGGGTGAAAAAACACATCTGTCACATGTTCTGACGCCATTTTTGTGCTTCGGGGAGCATTTTGAGTCTCTTGTAATGGCGTGATTGACTTATAGTTAATGTAAAGTAGTGGATCTGTTTAGAATGGCCTGGTCTAATTCAACGAGGGGGGGTTTTAAATGCCACACGACAGATGTGTCTTTGTGCTAATGTTATTATCAGGGTTTGTCTCTGCACACCCACATCCAATCAGAAACTTGCTCTTAGCAACACAGGTGCATTCAGACAGATTTCAAAGTGTAGCTGATTGGGTTAGAAGTGTGTGTGTGTGTGTTTACACATGGGTTTTCCCATATCAGCGGCCCGCAGATCTTTGCAATCCTCTCCCAAAACTGAGCTCCTGCCACAGTCCTGACCTGCAGCCCTGCGTCATTCATCAGACACTGATAATTCTTGGCTTTGGGCTTGTGGCGCGCAGTTACAACTAAATCACCTTGGCAACTGTGGATGAGAATGAAAAACTAGATTAACCAACTGGTTATTTATATTTGTGTCTTTTTGAGAATATGTCTTTTGCAGTTTTCTAACATCTTACAAGGGACAGTTCCTGTTTCTGTCAAACTCACCCTCGTGCCACTCCAAACTTGTATGACTTTCTTTCTTCTGTGGAACAAAAGAAGATACTTTTGAAAACTGTCTCAAGGACACAAAAGTTGTGAAGTCAAGCAACAGGACTTCAATGGTAGATTCCGACTCTGAAGCGACACACAAACTTAAATGATAAACAGATCATTCAAGTTTGCCTTCAAACCTTACTCTCAAATCAGATCAAAACATTGAGCAAATACGCATTCAGAGACTACATCAAATATGGCAGCACAAAGCTCAAACATCATGATGTTTGGTCATGTGACTTGCGAGAACCAATGAGGTTTGATGCTAGTTGGCATTTGAGGTTTGAGAAAGAAATTCCAACAGTTTTAAAACCAGTGTTATTATAGTTAACTAAAAAAAACAAACATATATTCTTACTTGAATTAAAATAAACATTAACTGAAATATCATACATTTTATTTTAATTTAACTAAAACTGAAATAAAATTAATGAAAACATTACAAAAAAACTGCTACACATGTAAAAAACAATAAAATGACTAAAACGTTAACTAAAAGTAAAATTAAAATGGAAAATATAAAAATGTATTCAACATATTTATAAAAACTACATTATTTGGAACAACATGAGGGTGAGTAAATTATGACAGATTTTAAATTATTGGGTGAACAATCCCTTTAAAGCAACACCAAGTGACTTTTCCTCTGCGGTCGCCCTACAGGTTGGAAGCGGAATTGTCCATTACTGCTGTCGTAAATAATTTAGCCTACCGCATCCTACTGTCACACGCGCACGCACATGCTCTCTGTTTATCCGGCACCGGCTTTGGAATCAACAATGGCCACAGACAAGGTAGAGTACGATGCATGATTTTATGAACGTGTAGTTGTAGTCTACTGTCGAGTACGCTCCACCTATCGGCAATTGTAACGCTTGCCGTAAAGCAAGTCGTATTTGTAGTTTTCTTAGGTCTCATTCGCACTACAGAAACGCGACCCGATCTGGCAATCTTACATAGCGTGGATATATCAGATAAAGGACCGCAAAGCGATGGCATAAGTGCATTTCACCGTGTCACGACTTGATGAACCACTGAAACGATTTTGAAAACATTATTTTAAGGTAAAAATTCTTACTTGTGTTGTTTTAATGTAATATATCATTGAATGTAACACAATATAGCTGTTAAAATCAATGTACCGTAGCTTAGCTAATATTAGAGATCTGTGCAATATATATATACTGTATATATATAGACACACACACACACACACACACACACAGTTTTCAGAGATGAGGAGGAGGCTAGAAAGAGAACTGCCGGCACAGAAGAGATAAGAGACAGAGAAAAGAGCTGAAAACGAGAGATCAGTGTAGATGTCAGAAGAGAAGATGCTGCAGTCTGAGTGTCTTGCGGCCAGCAGCTAGAGAGCCACCTACTCCCGTCGTCATGGAGCTTGTGTGCATGGCAACATGGAGGAAATAAACACTCTCTTTTCTCCTGCATCCTCCTCCAGGCTGTCTGTGATCCTGTTAATGCTGACAGATGCATTCCTCCCAGCGTCCTACACGACAGCATGTGTGCACACTTGGGAGAGGTGAAGCTATCATACTGGCCGCTTTTAGTACAGCTCTGCTTATTACAACTACCATACTCTCTGTTGAAAACTAGAGCGCTTTCTGTAAATGGCTCTGGACAATTAGTGTCAGCTAAAAACATCAGAAAACTCATCAGGAAATAAACATCAGGCCTGTTGTATTTTTAGACTAACCTTAGTCGTGTTGTTGAGAGGGCTTCATTAGAGAGCTCTCTTGTTAAGTACTGTACAACTGACTACATTTCAGTGTTTTTTGTATTTCCGGCACTCTGACTTATACGTAACATGGTCATAGGAATAATCGTAAAAGCTATATGTCAAACTGTTGTGATTAATATTGTGTTTATAGTAAAGAGATAAAGGGCATATGGGTGTGAACGGTGTGATGTTTCACTGTTTGCGAAGCCTAATTTGCATACAAAATGGATATACTGCCACAGCATCTAAAACATAAAAGTACTTACATACACAGCAGTAGAACATTACATTATACACATATATTTGTAAAGTTACATGTTACTGATCTATACATTAGATTATTCATTATCCTAAAACTAACCATTATAATATAACAAAAATGTAAATTGTATTATGCACTATATATATATATATATATATATATATATATATAAAATACACACACACACACACATCAATGAGATTATAAATTATAATGTTAAACATATTTAATCTCATTTATTATATACAATACATTCTACTTAAATCAATATTCTATTGACTTATATTATACTCTATTAGTGATCCATAAATTGGATCACTAATAGAGTTATGTACAACACTAATAGAGTTATGTACAATTATTATATATGTACAATAATAATAAAAAAAAATAGCTTTTGTAAATACGTAAATAAATGTACATTTTGGTGTCTATGCACACATACAAAAATCGATGTGTGCTACATATACTGAGTAGTATTAATGGTGATTTTTAATGTTGATTTTTATCACGTTTGACCCTGTTTGTGGTATTTCAGATTAGAGTACGTGAACGGTGCAAACTATACACAAGTTAGTCCAAATTTGATCTGAAATGTAAGTTAATTTATTTTTACTTAACTGTTGTACACAAGAAATATACTACAGTCTCATGGTGTGCTGATAATCAGTGCAATGCTTTTGAGTGTGATTTTTGCTTAATTCTAGCATCACTGGAACGGTGCATTAACCAGTCAGCAACTAAGACCAGAACTATTCATTGTATAAAAAAAGCAGTTACACATACAAACTAATTAGCTCCAATCAATCAACACAAATTAACCGAAAATGCGTTCTATTGTGAATTGTTGTCAGTCAGAAAGAGAGATGAGGAGAGAAGAGAGAGAGACAGAGAGAAAGAGACAAAAAGGGGAAAGGGGGTGAGAAAGAAAGAAAGACTGAGATCACAGCAACAGATGGTCAAGCTTCTTCAGTCTTGTGTGGATGTTATTTTTATCAGACTAGAGGCGAGCTCACAACTTTCACACTCGAGCAAAATAGAGAAGAGAAATGAAGAGGATGTTTCATCAAAAGCCCAAGAGGAAAGAGATGCACTTCAGCTGTAATGTAGTGCAGCACGAGCATCAGTGAACATTAAAGTTCACTGTCAGGGTTCGGCATCCTGACTTCAAGTTGATATATTGAAATTTAGTCCATGTGCTTTTTGAAACCTCCATCAGATTTATTTTCTGTGTTTTGATTCATTTAAAAAACCTTTTGCACTTCATTTTCATCTCAGTTTTACATGTACATTTCTGCATTTGGACACTTAGGGCCAGATTTACAAACCCTCGCTAATTTGTGCTAATGTTGGTAGATTACGTTGTTCTTTATAGAAATGATCAGGTTACGTCTGTGTTCTTTAACGTGCGCGTCGTCAGTAGATCACACACAGAACTTTCCACTCCCATCTGCGCTTTTTTGGAATTGCGCTCTCACGCTAATTTGCTCTGTTCAATAAATCTGGCCTTTAAAGACCTGGCCCATTCCCCAAAGGGTAGGTTTGAGCACCACAAGGGTTTATCCATGCACTATCATCACCTGTGTGCATTTGATCAAGACACTTAAAGAGAAAATTCACCCAAAAATTAAGATATTCAATTATTTGAATAGATATTTTGAAGAATGTTTTTGTCCATACAATGAAAGTTAGTCGGGTCCAAAACTAACTAGACCGCATTTTACTTTCATTTAATAAAAGTAGATTTTTAGATATGTTTTTCAAATTATTTTCTTATGTGTTCCTCAGCAAAAACCAGGTTTGGCAAGCCATGAGGGTCATTTTTGACAGTATTTTCATTGTGAATGATGTTACAGAATGAAAAGTGATTGTACAATATAAAAGTATAAAACAATACATTTTTAATTAAATTATTCAACCCCATTGCAAATCAGGGCCCGTATTCATAAAGATTCTAAGAATCCTCTCAGAAAACTCTTAATTTAGATGAAAAACTTTTATGTAGAAGTCTAAGCTTAAGAGCGATTCGGGACCGATCTGAGAGCAACTCTAAGTAAGGAAAAGACAAAAACTTTCATCTTAGTGAGGAGGCGGGGCTGACCCCGTTGCTATGTATGACACAATCTTTTGAAGACTGTGATTGGTTGGTTGTCCAAGAAGGGGAAGAAAAGAGTGATTTTTAAGTATAGGGTCTAAGCCTTCACTTTGAAATTACATGCGTAATTTTTCCTATTTGACCGTTCTCTCTCTCTCTCACACACACACACACACATTATACATGTGTATATAACTACTTTTTTTATTTACCATGCTGTTAATTTCCTGTATAAGGTATTTGATTGGCTTAGAATGCTAAAAATTGTTCCACTCTTTCCAATTACACTGATTGCTGGCATGTCTATTTAACCCTTTAAGACCGACGGGAGCGCCGGCGATTGCTAGCTCAATCATTCTTTTTGCATACAAAACCAGAGATGTAACATGTTCAGATCAAGCCTCCAACATGCCCATGTTGCGTTGTTTTCACCCTCTAATCAGTCTGTACAAACTGCGTAATATGCGTTTACAAAAAAACAACACAAAAATGCATTGCACGTCTTTGCACACATGTTCTGTAGATCTGCGATTGATAGTTACGTCTTCCGATGGCTCATTGACGTATCACGTTCTGTGCACTATGACCCCCGGGTGTGTCGCATGTTGTGACGTCACAAGCTGCGTCATTTGACCATGCGTTTGACTCGCGTGATTTTTTTTTTCCCCAAACCACTTCAGCGGAAATCCCGCCCTGCAGCCGATTCTAAAGTTTTCATTGCTCATGTCAATCACTGTACAGATTGCCTACACCAAACACTGATCCCTAAACCTACCCGTCACTGTAACCTAAACCAATGAAATCGACTGCAGGGCGGGATTTCCGCTAAAGTGGTTTGGGGAAAAAAAAAAAAAATCACACGTTTGACTCCCGTTTGACTCCCATTCGCTATATGTTCCTTCTTATCGTTATTGTCTTTTTACCATTGCTTTATTTTATCATGTCTTTCTCCTTTAGACACTCACAAATACAAGCACATTCATACACACACACACACACACGCGTGCGCGCACGCACGCAACGTTATGTCTAAACGAAAGTACACGGACGCGGAGGTTTTGGAAATACATATTGCGTCCGATGACGATGACGATACGTCTGCTCATCTATTTATTTTATATTTTAACCAATTCAATGTTCAATCAATATTCAAAAGCAAAATGTTATCTGTTTGACCACAAATGTAATTGAATATTTTACATGGCATTTCCCCTCCCTTTTTTTGAATGAGTGTAAAAATGAGAGTATCTTCAAAACTAATTTATGTAAACAGTTCAAATCAATTCTGTGTAGTTTTAAATTGTTTTATGCACGTTTTTCACATTGACAAGTTTGAGGTTGACATTTATCCATTTTTTGTATTGAATAAAATATGTAAAAAATAAATTATTAAAATTGTTTTTCTTTTTGTTTATTGCACTTTTGAGATATTTATCTAGTTACTATTGATTTTTTACAAACATAGCCTTCAAATTGGGAGAGTAAGGATTATTTTGATGTATGGCATATGAAAATGCTCAAAAGAATGACAGCACAGCATCTAAAAATACAAAGATATACTCTGGTGGAATTGTTCTATGGCAGGTCATAAAGGGTTAAGTGGTGGTTTGAATGTTGGTTTTAATGTAACAAACATGGAATCAAAACCAAGGAGGACGAGAAAGCCAGACTGGACAGAGGAACAGTGTTTACTGTTAGCCCAGTTAGTGGATGAACACAAGGCCATCCTTAAAGGACAATTCGGGCCGGGTGTCAATCTATAGTGTCTTATTCAATGGATGACAGTGAGTTACACTGTCATCCATTGTCTGCAACACATTTCTTCTCCCTCTTATTCTTTCTGCCATTTTCTCCTCTGCTAAAGAAACTCTTAAGCCTCTTAAAAGTCCTCACCCATACTCCTTTTTGTACACCTCACCCGTACTCCAAACAATTTTGACCTTAAGACCTCTTTTAAGGGTTAAGATACTTTCTGAATTACTTTTTTCTTTACTAGGATTTTTTCTTTCATTTTAAGAGTAAACGCCCACATTTCTAAGAATTTTCTTAGAATTTTGTCACTAGGAGCTACTCTTTGCATTAAGATTCTTTATGAATACGGGCCCAGGTTTATTTGTAAAATGTACAGACTTCCAGCTGTTTGCAATGAACAAATTAAAACAAAAGTATTTAAAATAGCCCAACACAACAAGTGGTTTCCCCAAAGTCAACTGAAAATGCAACTTTTAATGACTTCTGCAGTCTCTAAATTATTCAACCCCCTGAATAGAATCCCTCACAACAGCACAAATCTGCAAAACAGTTGTTGTCTCAAGCACACCAAAATTCAACTAATCAAGGGCTTCATTAGTTGCACCAGGTGTGTTTAAGCTAGAACACATTAAATATGTGAACTGGCTAGGTTTATTGAGTGTCACGTTTGACTGCATGTTAGAAATATGGCTAAGCCAAAAGAATGGTCCAAAAAGTTAAGAGAAGATATCATCCCCCTTTACAAACAAGGGACAGGATACAAACAGATAGCGATTGCACTAGCGATTCGGCCCTATGGATCAGCGGTATGTCTGGAGGATATGCTAAAAAAAGAACACTCTGCCTACAGTTAAGCATGTTGGGGGCTAGGTGATGCTCTGAGGCTGATTTGCATCCTCTGGCACTGGAAACCTGCAGTGTGTGGAAGGCAAGATAGATTCATTGAAGTATCAGGAAATCCTAGGAGAAAACATCATGGCATCAGTGAAGAAGCTGAAGCTTGGGCGTCATTGGACCTTCCAACAGGAGAGTGATATCTCAAATTCCACCAAGGCTTTGTTGCAGAAGTCATCCTGGAAGATTCTACAGTGGCCATCACAGTCACATGACTTGAACCCCATAGAAAATCTCTGGTGGGATTTGAAGGCGGCGGTTGTAGCACACAAACCCAAGAATATTTCTGAACTGGAGGCCATTGCTCATCTTAACATTATATATAGCCTACACACTACCATTCAAACGTTTGGGTTCAGTAAGATGTTTTTGAAAGATGTTTTTGTCTCTTATGGTCACCATAGATGCATTTATTTGATCATATAGTACAATATAGTACTGTTGTGAAATATTATTACTTTTTATTTTTTATATTTAACCTTTATTTAACCAGGAAAGTCCCATTGAGGTTAAAAACCTCTTTTTCAAGGGAGTCCTGGCCAAGAGGCAGCAAAAACACAATCAATTACATTTATAAAGGTTATACAACACAAATAATTAAAAACATTTACAATTTAAAAAGGTCATTTCAGGTTCTCTCAATCTGGACTTAAAAGCATTTAAGGAAATAAGTTCAGAAAATTTCAAGTCTTTTTGCAAAAAAATTTTTCCCAGTTCTGTACGGGCAAATGGAACAAAGAGCAGCAAGTGATCATTTGATCGCAATGAATAAGAACCAACACTTCTCCATGTGATTAAACTTCTGATGTAGGATGGCAACAGACCAAGCATGGCCTTATAGATAAAATATGCCAATGCCCTGATCTCCTGTTGGACAACGATGGCCATTCCACTCTGGAATATAATTCACAATGATGGGTCAAATTTTTACAATTCGTAATAAATCTCAGAGACGCATGATAAACAGTGTCAATCTTATGCAGACATTGTGCTGAAGCGGTCTTATACACCAGGTCACCATAATCTAAGACAGATAAAAATTTTGCAGTGACTAGCTGCTTTTTTGCTTTAAAAGAAAAACAAAATTTATTTTGAAAGAAAAAAGACAGCTTAAGTTTGAGTTTCTTCACAAGGTTATCTATATGAGGTTTAAAAGTGAGAGCATCATCAAGCCAAATGCCAAACCACCTCTATGACACTTCCAATCAAAGTGAACACAGAAGGAGGAACTTGAGAAACCTTCTTAGTATTACTAAACAGCATCAGTTTGCTCTTATCAGCATTGAGAACCAGTTTAAGCTGCATAAGCGTGTGTTGAACCACATCAAAAGCTTTCTGCAAAGACTCAACCGCTTTAGCTGGGGACGATCCAAAACAATAAATAATCGTGTCATCAGCATAGAAATGCATATTAGCATCCGACACATTGTGGCCCAGTTCATTACAATTTAAACTAACTATTTTCTATAAATAACTGTTAACTAAATAAAATACATATTTGTCTCATCCAACATGTGAGTAAATGTGAGAAGATGAATGCCGTTTCAAACTGTTTCTTGCCTCAGAATCAGAGAATATGCCAAAACAAAAGCTTTTCTTTATTCAAACACTGCCCAAAGAAAGTCCCATCATTCCAATACGGCATTATCCAATTATAAAAGCACTGACCAAATTTCAAGGTCTATCAGAATGCAGACAAAGCCTTTCAAAGCAGTCAACGTGTCGTCTAATTCCCAGAAGCCATGAAGACAAAAAATGTAAATAAAAAAAATGTTAAGCAACATACAGTAATCAACTAGGAGATATCAGCTGCATAATGACTATGTAAATTGTGGACAAATTAACGTGTGTGTGTGTGTGTGTGTGTGTGTGTGTGTGTGTGTATATGTGTGTACACTCTTGACCCCTTTAACGAGACAAGCATTGTGTTGATCTCTGGTGCAGATCTCGGCAGCCAGCTCTCGCAGGATGAGAGGCGTACGTTCTCTATTGAGCGCAATGTGAATGGCTTATTAATTCTTATTATCCTGATCACTGCACACTAAAATGAGAAATGGAGACATTTTAAGTTGACTAATTGGCCTTAGGAGGGAGGCATGGTGGGTAGAGAATGAGAGAAAGAGAGATGATTGTCAAAACACTGGGGTCTGTGCAAATATCATTAAGTAAACCAGTGAGAAATAAAAATAATGTGCTAAGGCAGGACTACTCAATTTTGGAGCCAAAAAGCAGGATCCCTACTTATTTTAATTGTATTATATTAATGAGGCAATGAGACTGTGTGCACAATGTGGTATGACCAAAATCTCAAATCACATTATCAGCAGTGATGGGAATAATGCAGTTATAAATAAACGCCCGTTACTAACGGCATTATTTTTTCAGTAAAGAGTAATCAATAGAATTACTGTTTCCCCCGTTACAACGCCGTTACTGACAATAAAATGCGGCGTTACTATAATTGAGCTCACTGAAGCGGTTTTCATCTGAGTAGGCTCTCTCTCTCAGCCATAGGACCTGCAAAGTTTTTTCTCTGATGTGTGTTTTTATGAGGCGCCGGACTGGACAAAAGCAAAGAGAACGCCGCGAGCCAGACCAAGTGTGTCCGAGAGCGAGCAACATTGCACGAGAGAGACCGAGTGTGTCCGAGCATTATATAGTTTGTTTATCAATAAATTTCACATTTCAGCATTCGAATAGTTTCTGTAGCCTATTGGTATCATCTGCAACGTTTTAATTAGTTTACATAAAATAAACCCAGAAAATAACCTGCAGGGAACGTTCCCAGAAAACATCTTTGTTTGACTGGTTGTGAACACGTGCGGCAAACACACCTAGAATTTGGCTTAAATAACCTCTGATGATGACGTCCTCTGTAGGTTATAAAAATAAATATTATATTGTATTATTTTTGATTTATTTTTGGTACATTGTTCAGTATTATATTAAGAGCACTTCTTGTTAAACTGTCTACAAGTTGTGAAGTTGTGTGACAGTTTTATCTTCTTTTTTTGCACTTCAAAGAGTGTACGTATATTTTATATTATTATTTATTCATTTTTGGTACATTTCTGAAGAAGCATAATTTATTTTTAGACTTATCTGTTGGCCAGTTGTGGTCTGTGCAATAAATATTAAAAAAGTAGTTACTAGTTACTTCTCACAAATAGTAACTGAGTTCATTATAAAAGTAACTAATTACCTGGGAAAGTAACCTAACTATTGAGTTACTTAAAAAAAAATCAAATATGTCAAATAACTTGGATGCCTCCAATATTATATGTTAAATTAAAGAAATGGGCACTAAATAGAATAAATTATTATTATAAAACATTGTACACTAATCTACACTATTTTAATGTTGCTGTTGGACAATGTAAGAGACGCCTATTAAATTCAATATATATTGTAAATATTATCATTACTATAGTGGAACAATAAAACACAATATGGTTTAGAACTTTTAAAGGAACTTGTATGAGTAATTTGATTTCACTGTAACAGAATATTTCATAATGGTTACATTTGTTGGAAATTAACTAATATATTTTCTTTTTTATTTGGGGTTGGGGTCTATATTATTTGGAATATGTTCCAATATTATGTTTTTGAAAGAAGTCTCTTATTCTAAACAGGGATGCATTTATTTGATCCACAAACTGATACACAAGTTGGACAAACTAAGGAAGTTCACTATGTAAAATGAATGCCATTATTAACATCACATATTAACGGAACTTGGATCTAGAAGTAAAACATTAATTTTGAGTTCATAGAACCTATTATATTGTGATAGCTATTGTGATTGTATTATAAAGAACAGACTAACTTTAATTGTTAAGTTGAGAAGAAAAGAAGAGAGAGAGAAACTTATGAGATTATGTACTAGGCTCTTCAGGAGACACATTTATTATAGTGAAATATTATGACCGACGACTAGTTAGGACATTTTACTGCTTCTCACTCGTTAAAAGGGCTTATAAATTGGCCAAAACAACTTTTGCATTATGTATCTGTGAGGGTTATGTTTACGGAAAATAGCATTAACCTGAAATAAAAATCAATGGAAGTCTATGTAATGTCCTCACTAATATAGTGAAACAAACATGTGTATGTTTGGCGAAGTACATTTTAGTATCGGGCTTGTAAATCAAACTTACTTTACAACCATCAAGAGCTCACAGCTCATGGAGCCAAAAACTTACTGTCGCATATCACAACTTTTCTTATCCGAGCATGTCTCGAAATTCCCTTTCCTTTCCCCTCCAGCCCACTAAAAGGCAGATTTGTTCTCTGCATATCTCTAAGTCAAATCTCCACACACCGCAAGCTGAAACCGGTGAGTGAAAGTGCTTCTTTCGAATGCTATCGCTCCAGGTAAGAGCTCTGCTTAGTTCTACTCTTTCAAACCACCTGGAAAACTTCCTGAAAGGGCCGACTTGATTGCAGACGGCTGATATAAACAGCCTTTATTTCCTTTTTTTATATACCTCATAGTCGTTGCTACTATCCATTTCTCCAGCGCCGATAATGGCTATTTTTTTTCTCAACTAAATGGAAAGACTAGACATTTTTATCGCATCATTGTAAATGTATAGGCTTCTGTTTCTGGGGCCGTGATTGGCCAATGCGTGTTTAACATTCCCATACCTGCGATCTAATTGCGCGAAACAGCTTAAATTTTGTCGATAGAAGCTAAGGCTCTGGCCAAAAAACACTTTACTTGATAGTGATTGGCTCAGAGCAGGATGATAGGCGACTCAGACGGCATGTCTAACTCACAGCGCTCTCAATATGTCACAGCCACTAAAAACACACATTGAAATGGGTTAGATTAAAGTGCTGGTGAACTGTGACGCGAAGCTCTTGGCTCCAGATATCCTGCGTGAATGTGCATGTGTGTGTGTGTGCGCGTTTTATCTCTGGCTCCAATCACCATTAAGTATCATCAAGACTTCTCAGAGGGACCTCACAGCAAGATCCATAGAGAAGAGATTCACAAACCTTTCTCCCTCTCCTTCTCTCTTGCGCCTCTGGCTGTATACCACATTAAAAAAGCATAAACTTCAAAGCTTATACTTGCCGCACAAATTGCACTTCCTTTTCTAACTCTTTCAGAACTTTCGTAGAACATAAGCTCCAAATATTCATCCAGTCCTGTCAAAAAAAGTGACAGACATTGTAAAATTATCATCATCGTTGTCTGTGTTATTACCAGAATTATAATATTCCCAAAAGAGCTGCATAATCTTTAGCCTTGTGTGCGTGTGGGTGTGACATCTATGATTATGGCCTTTCATCCTTTCATGCACCTCGAACACAAAAGAGAGAGAGAGAGAGAGAGAGAGAGAGAGAGAGAGAGAGAGAGAGAGAGAGAGAGAGAGAGAGAGAGAGAGAGAGTCTAAAAGATGAGAAGTAGTCGTTTTTTGAGTACTGTATGTCAGATTTAGGTTGTAAACTGCACTGTAATTGACATGACCAAGGAAATATTTAGAATCGGCTGTGGTGGGGCAAGGTTTGCGTTGAACTGGCCACAGAGTGAACTGAGTTGCCTTGAAGAAATTGTTGTCCAAAATAAATAAATAAATATGAATCTGTGTTATTTTAGTATACTATTATACAAGTATACAAGTATTAAGTATATTATATTAGTATACTTGTATACTATTATGCCTCGATTTCTATGTTCAATTTCATATATTTTTATTTCTATTTTTAATATATTTAATTTTGTATGTGCTTTTGTTATTTTTTTCAATCAATTTGTGATGAAGACGAGCCCACCAACTCGCCTTCGGGGAGAAATGTGAGACCGTAAAGGGATGTAGAAATGATGGTGCACTCGCAGAAGCACTTCGTGCAAGGTGGAATTTATTTACAGTGTCAGAGAGGTTTGTCCACAGTGTTGTAGAATATATACAAAGTGCCCACAAAAATGACAAAACAAAAAAATCCAAAGAACCAAAGAACCAACAAAAGGGAAAAATAAACCAGAAAATACAATATATATATATATATATATATATATATATATATATATATATATATATATATATATATACAGAGGGAGGAACGAGACGTCACGAGGATGAATGAGGTCTGTATGTGCGTATGTGTGTGTGCCAGTGCTGCTCCAATGGCAGCTAATGTGACTATCACACAATTTTTATTTTTTATTTCAGTTTTAATTTTAAATATGTCTCCAAAAAAATACAAAACATGATAACATGGGACTATTTATGTGTGTACTGTGATACTTTTATATAGTGCACACAACAGTTCTGAATAACTTCTTTTTCATGTGTTGCCCATGCATATAATCTTCAAGTTGTTAAGGTTAAAGTATTTGGCCTGCTGTCCGCAGTGGAAGGGCTTGAGGAAGCAGCTTCAACTTGAGCTTAGATATATCCCCCAGTGGGGCTAATGCTTGGATGATGAGTATGGTAGCAAGATACATATACAATGTTGCTGCTTATATATGCGGGAGTTAATTGAACGATTAGATGGGTTCACTCCTCCCGAAATTACGCTTCGGAACTTCACTTCTGTTGTTGTTCAGATGAAGAAATCATAGAACATTGTGTTGTAGTCGACAGGAAAGGTGAGCTGACAGATAGAACAGGCCTTTCATAAAACTTGAAAATAGCACAACACTCCCTCTTCTATGTTTATAATTCTCTTGGAGTCAGTCTAGACTCCGCTTACCCTTGTCTACATCACTCGCCTTTAGAAACATCTCGCTGCGCTCCTGCTGTGAGCGTATACCACCTGCTTAATCCCCTCAAGAGATGCTGCTGAGTGTATGTGTGTGTGTGTGTGTGTGTGTGCCGTCTCATTTCTGTGCACTAACAGTCATTTAGAGACAGAGAGTTGCTCTGGGAGCTCCTTGCGGCAGCAACAGTATCATTGTTTACAAAATATTGACACTTAGCAAATTAATAATTCACTCTTAATTGACTTCCGCGTGCAATATTCATGAAAGGCACATTTGGAATGCTGAAATGGAGAGATTGACTTTTAGAAATGACAGCGGAGACGGCAGGTCGGACAACTGGAGGGAAAACTTTTCGCCTGTGTGTGTGTCTGTGTGTGTGTGTGTTTTTGTGGTTACGTGTCATTTGAGGCTGTCTGTGGCATTTGGAAAGATTGACAGAACAGGCAAAAATATTTCAGGCAATTTTGTGCTCAAAAAGAGGTGAGGGAAGCATTTTGCACTTGAAACTAATAACTAATAATCTTATTTATTTAATTTATTTTTAAATTATTATACCATTCTTAATTTCTCATAAAACAAGCTTGACATCATATCCTATCGAGCTTTTATAAAATACCATATATAAGAATGAGACGATTTATTTGAAATCAGTGTGATTAGATGCACATGTACATGGCAATAGTTTACAGTATTATGAAATTAATTAAATAATCCCAAATTATATCTCTTTAATCTCAATGAAATTTTTTGCTACACCGCAGGTTTTAACAGGTTTAAAGCACATAGTGCTTCTCAGAGGTTTCTCCTCTTAAAATCAACACAATAATCTCATGTGTCTCCTCTAGAGTTTTAGAAGAGATCTCAACATATGTTCAAAATGTGTTCAGTTGTGGCAAGACACCAAAGTGAGCAATCAAAAGTCAAATTTGATCTTATATTGAAGAACTCATTTTGGCCAGAGGAGAACTGGGCCTGCATTTCTGTCACCTGATGGAGTTTGGGTTCCTTCCCGCTGTCACCACTGGCTTGCTTAGTTGGGGACACTTAATATTCAGCAACATTATTGATTTGATTTATCCAGAGCTACTTTATAGATGAACTGATCTCATTTCATAAGTGATGAACTTTACAAAGTTATTGAAAAAAACAACACTGAACTGACTTCAGCTGAATAATGACAATATTGTCTTTTTAGAGCTGCTTTATTACCGCAGAACTGTATCCTTTGAAACAATCTGATTAGAAACAATCTGTATTGTATAAAGTGCTATATAAATTAAGGGGACCTGACTTGACCAAATTGTCCGAATAATGTTTTCTAAATTCATTTCATAGTACTATTTTGAATGTCAAGAATTTGTGTCTATTTTTGTTTACCTGAGAATTTGTTAAAGATGCTTAGAGGGATTGTTCATTGTTGTTGATTGTTTGACCAAACATAAAATGTTATCATCATTATTTATCTGCATGATTTTTTTTTCTTCACTGGAATATAAAATATATTTTGAGGAATGATGGTTCAAACAAACAAACAAACAACACTCAATACATCATCTCTGCAAAAAAATTTGTTCCACCAAAGAAAGAATAATAGGTTTGGAACAACATGATAATGAGGAAACGATGACATAATTTTCATTTTTGGATGAATTATCGCTTACATATAATATATGCAAGTATAATATATTGTATAATATATACATTATATATATATATATATATATATATATATACACACATACATACATACATAATATATACATTATATATATACATACATAATATATACATTATATATATATATATATGGAAGTCCTTGGCTACTTCAAAAAGACATTTTCTCTGTTACAAAATCTATGAAGGTAGTAAATATGCCACATGCAAAGGTTGTTCTAAGAGAAATGTTGCTTTTAACTTCATCCATTATAACTTATACTTCATTATTGAAAAATATATAATAAAAATAAATAAATTCATTATTTTACAGAATATTTATGTGTGCTATATGTATTTTATGCTTATTAGTGTATCACACAGTTAGCATAGCAACATGCTAACATCACAATCTATTGAAAATGATTGTGATCAAGTCTCCCTTCACTAGTGTAAGCTGCTGCCTATGTGGACTGTTCCAAATCGGTCATTTATGCAGTTTCATGACGGTTAGGATGCTGACGTGAGACAATTTGAAACACAGCTAGTGTTTTTAGTATTAGCCACATTGCTCATCACTTTATTCCATATTTTCATTAATCACTTTTCCTACCTACAATCGCATGCGTTATCTTGCGTCTCTTTTTCTTGCAAGCTCTATCGATCCATCTTTTCTCTGTCCCGTCTGTAGTCTACTCTTGTGATCTACCATACACACACGCACACAGGTCTCATTCAGCAGCAGTAAGGTGAGCTGACCCGTTTTATCGAGCGTGCCAGGCCAGCGAGTCACCTTAGCTCTCTCGCTCTGTTTCTCTCTTTCTCAATCCCTCGTTCCCTTTCTCTCACTCCCTCCTGCTCGGGGCACAATAGAGCCCCCACAATGCATCAGTTCGGAGGGCCACTTTCACCTCCTCACGTTACCCTCCATTCAAAGAGAGAGATACAAATGGATAAGTCATGAGAATGGAAAAGCCCTGGATATAGAAACGAGTGATGAATAGATGAACCGAATACCCAGAGAGAACGAAAGAGAAGACAGTTGTTGAACACGAGAGGGGGAGAAAGACGGAGAGGAAGAAGCTTCTTCTTCGTCAGTCATCGGCCCTGCTGGAGTTTGTCTCCTCGGCGGCTGGATGGAGACGGACTCTATACAGACGTGTACCGCTGGGAGCCTAGAGAAGCTTTTAGCAGCTCGCTCGCTCGCACAAACCTGACTGACATAACAGCAAAAAAAATGACTGGCAGATACTCTAAACTACCACCACACACACACACACACACAGTGGAAGGCCCTGCAGAGTGGATTAGGCCCCACAATGGCGCTCTTTATCCCCTCTGGTATGTCTCTGAGGGGAACGACGTCCATTTTCACTTCTTCAAAACAGCATCATCAATCATCGGCGCAAACACACACACACACACACACTGGAATGTCCCATGGGGTTTCATCTGAAGTTAATAGCCGTGTTCATCACACAGATATTACAGGTTAGCGCACAAGACGCAAAACACATGAGATAATAGCCTCATTGTGCCCTACTGCTATTGATGAAACCAGCTCCTTCACTGTAATTTGAGAAAACATGCAAAGCAACACAAAGGATTCATAGACGGCAGAGATGAGACCCCAAACGTGGACTGTAATCAGCATCGATCGGCTGTGTTTTATGAAGAGACCATATGTCAACTGCGCTAGTTTCTCAACATTAGAGGAGCCCTAACTGAGTTTAGGGAGATTTTTACTGCCTGATTATTGAGATTATTGGGTTAGTCGCTAGAGTTAGTTCCATGCGCTCCATCATGTCACATATACAACTAACAGTGTAAATTTGGCATATGGCACTATGGACAACTATGTAAAAACAAATAAGGATTTAATTTATAGTTCTGTTTGAAATAAGTTTATGTTTTTTGAAAGACATCTTTTATGCTCACCAAGGCATAATTTGTTTGATAAAAAAATGTAGTAAAAACAGTAATTTTGTGAAATAATACTACAATTTAAAATGACTATTTTCTAGCTACTACTATTACTATAATTCTAATGAATTTTTAGCATCATTACTCCAGTATTCAGTGTCACATGATCCTAATGTGCTGATTTGCTGCTCAAGAAACATTTCTTATTATCAAAGTTGAAAACAGTTGTGCTGCTCAATATTTCAGGATTCTTCAAAAGAACAGCATTTATTTTAAATAGAAATCTTTTGTAACATTATCCTTTACTATCACATTTGATCAATGTGATTCATTCCTTTAGACCAAAATATATGTTTAGCATTTAAATTTTAAATCTGATCTTACAATTCTACAATACAGTTTTTTATAATAATTATTATAGCTAATATATTATGAAATGTAACCCATGGTAAATCTGTTCCGCTCTCCTTTTATTATTATTTAGCAAATATTAACTGATATTTCGTGACTGTGTTTCACTTTAATTTGATGGTCCCTTTAACACATTCTGTTGACTATAAGTAACGTTCCCTACTTGTCTACTAACTCTCATTTGAGTGTTAGTAGAGTATTAGTAGACTGGTAAGGTTAAAATAAGTTGACATGTACTTGCAAAGTTACTTATAGTCAGTAGATTGTCTGTTGGAGGACCAACACAAAGAGTTAGAAGACATTAAGCAGACAGTCTACTAATACTCTAATGAGAGTTAGTTGACATGTAGTTGCAAAGTTTAAAGGGTACATATTAATAAATGTAGAGCATATACTGTCTCAGTGACAAGCTGTTGTAGCTCCAAAGTAACCTTTTTTCAGATAACAGGGGAACTTAAAATGAGGAAGGTTTCACAACAGTGAGATGGTACCTCTATACCGCAGAAGTACTTAGTTAACCAGCATCATCACAATTTAACATTGGTGCAGTCTATATTATGATCTATATATTAACTATCTTGATATAGATAATATGGAAAGGTCGTCTCTCACACACAGTTGTCTTCTTATAGGCTGAAGGAACCAGATGTGCGTGATTGATGGAGTGACTGAGGGCTGTGAGGGAGAAAAAGCAAACGTGTTCAACATCAGGCACAGATTATTTCTACCTAAACGATGCTGGAGCCGGTGCTCGGCCAGAGATCTGTGAATCTTCCTCGAAAACCGACCCCATTTCCACTGACTTGAGAGTTGAACAGTAAGTGCACGAGACATGCCACATCATATTGTGTTTTCAAGATTTGACCTATTTTAACATCAAGACTAGGCTAATTGTGATTTAATTCAGTGTGTGTTCAGAATGAGTTTCTCTCCTTAATTCTCTACTTAAATGCGATTTAACATACAACATTTAGCCTGTTGATTTCTGACTAGCGCACAACTGCCAGTGAGGCATGAGGGACTGAAGACAAGCAAACTCTCATCCTTTTTGTTTCTGTCTAAATATAAACCCAGAGTTTTGGGTTAAATTCTTGCAGACCCTCAGCGTGGGGTTATCAGGGGTCTGACGGGCATCTTTGAGCCATATGGACCCGAGAACACAACGGCAAACGCGGCCTAATGAAAACGTTAAGGGGATCGATGCCAGCAATGCCCTCTCCACCCTTCACCTCTAAAGAGACACGGGTCGAACCCCCAAACCATCAACTGTAGGTCCGGATGCAATCACTCATCGCAACTGTCACCATGCCGACAGCAGGGGTCCTGTTTTCCCATTGGCTGAAAGGGAAGTCTGTCTCTCACAGACTGTCCATCTGTCTATCAAAGTAGCCCAAGGCGCTGGAAGACACTGTGGCCTTTCTCACTTGCAGACACACACAGAGAGAAAGACAGGCAGCGAGAGAAAGAGAAAAACAGGGATCCTTAATCACACAAAGTGTTTCTGTATCATAGTCAAAAAGTCATAAAGGCAGCATGTGTTAGAAGCAGCCATCCATACACATATACACATACACCACTGACAAGTGTAATTGGAGTCTCAACAGAACTCCTGTAGTCGGAGTGGATGAATCTCTGTCTCTCCCAACAGGTGGGAAGAGGAAAAATAGAGGCTCTGTATTTTAAGGTAATGTTGTGTTAAATCAAACTTAACATACATAAAAACATTAGGGAACCCATTTTATACTCCATTTATTTCTGTATAAGACTGCATTCACTGTTTTAATGATCGGAAAACACATGCAACACAATAAATAGTTATAAAACACAGCAATGTCACATAAAAATTGCATTTAATAATAGTATTAATAATAATAAGCATACAAGCAATTACTGTGCAAAATAATATATATCTTTGACTAACTATGCTGTTTACAGTTGCAAGCCACAGTAACTTGCCTCATTAATATAGAACTGAATTGATGTGCGTGTGTGTTGTATATTTTACAGTTGCACACAGGTAAGTCAACCCCAAATAAATAAATACATGCATGCATGCATACATACATACATACACCAATTTGACCCATTTAATTTTCAATCTAATGTGGTCAGGTTGATACAGTCATATTAAATAATATTTTGATTGTAATTATTTTAGTTAATTTAGATGTTACAGCTAGCATATTTTAGGCTGCCTGACAAACATGCAATAAAATAATTAGGAAAAAATACATATAAACCTGAGAGATGAGAAGATGCTGAGGGTGACGTGGCTAAGAAGAAGGTGAGGAAAATTACTGGTTGTAAATCAGTTTCCATGGTAACTTTTTTTGCAGATGGTGTGTCAATCAAGGAGATACAGACCATCTGTTTGTGTAAACAACCCTTAGAGATGGCCAAAATTTGTCAACCACAGCACAGTTTGATGTCAGTTTTACAAATACACACACTCAAGAGTGTTAGTTAGCGCTTCTATTCACGTCAGCATCAACATTTCCATTGCCAGTGTATTTAAACATGTGAAGGACATGGGAAGAAAATGGGGACAGGTTGTCTCTGAACTTCAAACAGACATTTTAATACAACTGCACATTTTAGTTGAATGTTATATAACAACGGCTACAGCAAGATATGCATTCTTGAGTAGATACTGTGTGTGTGTGTGTGTGTGTGTGTGTGTGTGTGTGTGTGTGTGTGTATGTCCACCCGTGCCAATGAGTCAGATGGGCCACAGAATGTTGTGAATAAATCATGAGATTTGTGATGCTCCAAGTAGAGCATTTTATTCTGTGATAAGCTGAAAGCAACAGCACTGATGTCTCACTGCGTGTCTCATCTGACTCCAGCATGTTTATATCAGTGCTACTGGGTCATCAGATGTTTGAAAAGTCGATGAATCAGAAGAATAGGAATCAGGGAACATGTGAGTTGCAGGAAAAAAGGCTCGTCACATTCACACGTCAAAGAGTCGGCTGAAATAAATTGATTGCTATAGGCTTTAGGGGTCATTTCATACATTGTTTAATATACAATATTTTTTCCCATGAGATCCACATAAATTTTAGACAAAGCATTTTGTTTCCAAAGACAAATTTTCTCTTGGCCTTAGATATAAACAGTTTATTTTTCGCTGCTGCCCTTTTTGCATGAGCAGCAATGTTAAATGAAAGGATTCTTCAGAATGATATTTCACTGCAAAAAATATCTAATCAATAAGTTATGACAAATGTTTTTTAATTGTTTTAACTCATCAAAATATGTTAAGCAATTTTCAACAAGTTATACAAGATTCAACTCATATTTTCAGTCAGTTTAATGTAATTCAAATTGAAATGACTTAAACATCCAAGTTGATTGTACTTAAAAAATGTAAAGCAGCAACTTTTTTTTAGTGTTGAAGGGATCCATGACTCAAAAATTCAAATTCTGTTATTTACTTAAGAAGGTATTTTGAAGAATGTGTTTACAACTGTTTTTGCCCATACAATAAAAGTTAAAGAGATCCGACGTTCAGTAAACCAAAATTTACAGTTGTGAAACAACAAATAAAAAAAAATCTGTCTACTTGAGTATAAAGCCACATGCTTGCATATTTATATAATACACTAACAAGCATTTACTTTTGATTACCTATGTAGTATGAAATTAATCCACGATCATAAATTTGTATCTCAAAACCAGCCTGTTAATGTATCCTATTGTTACTGCATTCAAAGCATGCCAATAAGCATTAGCATAAAGCTAAATTTGTTATCCTCAAAAAATATTCTTTTACTTTTAGATTAATTTAACCGGGAGGGCAATATTAGCATGAAAAGGATGCAAAGAACTGCACTTTAAGAATCTACCAGACAAAGTACACCATCCAGGAACCCTTAAAATACTACTTGTAGAGTACAAATCTCAGATACTGTAACATTTAAAACAGATATTAGACAGCACCTTGCTAGCAGATACTAGACAGACCCTGCTTTCGAATACGTCTACTTCCATACTATGTATTATAGGCAAAAAAAAAAAAAAAAAAAAAAAAAAAAAACAGTATGTAAGCTCAGCTGAGTATATGTCCGAATTCAAAGTATTCTTAAAACATGACCTACTACTTCCGGCAAGATTCTGAAGTGCACATCCACTGGACACTATACCATCCTATGAGGCCATGGGAGAGGATTTGTGAATGGCAGAGAAGCGACACAACTGACATCGTAGGTCACATGACAGTGACAACATGGCGGATTTAGTACATCCAAATTTCATTCATACTACATACATTCATACTATAGAGTGGTGGAAAACGGTTCCCCTTGAGGGCTGTGTAATTTTTTTTTCTGTGAAACAAGTTAAATGTGTCTAGAATAGTTATCCTAGTTTTCAGTGACAATGATATCAATTCTAAACCAACAGTTGGGTTAAAATGCCCCCACAAAAACAAAAAGGATGTGATGTTCAGACAATGGTAACTACAGTAATTATGATAATGGGAAGCAATGCCCCCAGGGGTTGTTTTACCCCATTTTACCCTAACTCTGCAGCAGTGGCGACCCAACTAAGGTGTACCATAGTGATTCAGGATAAGACAACAAAACGGTTTGGAAAATGGATTCATGATGTACTCGCTCATTATATAAATTTTGTAAACATTATATAAAGTTGCATAGGCCTACTGCAGCTTTAAATAACATGTACTCCCTAACTACAGGCCTTACTATTCTTTCTCGTATCATATCATAACTGTGATGTTATGCAAAAAAAACAAGCTTTAAAACACTTTTTTTCTTACATCTGAAAATGAAATCATTTAACGTGAAATACACGTTGTCTCAGGTACGTTCGCCAGTGTACGCTTCACCGCGAATGCTTCTACATCACTCTTGTCAACGTAGTCCAGAGCAACAACAAAAACGTATCTTGACACCATCAAGTGGTTATTTTGGGCAACATGACATCATGAATTTGCGTAAACATACACGCCACTTTCATGTCAAGTGGCGTGTTATCTATACGCATTTTGAGCTATCCGCGTGTATGTCCACGCCGAAACGAACCGTCATCTTTTGCGTGTATGTCTACGCCGTTAAATGTCCAAGTGATTCCGCGTGTATGTGTACGCCGTTAAATGTCCGAGCGAAACGAAGCAAAATTCATATCTACTGTACATCTATGGAGCAATATTTTTTTTCCTAAGATGGTAGGGGAAGACTCATAAATGGTATTAACCCCAGTGACGGGTAGGTTTAGGGACGGGGTTGGGGTAGGTCATATATTTATATATATATACAGTAATGTAATGTTAAGTCAACGGCGTTGATAAACACGCTGAAAAGCGATTATGCGTGTTGATAGCACGCCAAAAATGGAAATACGAATTGGCGTGTCATACATACGCCATTTCATGAGATCAGTCTGTTTTGGGAGAAACCGTACAGCGGTGTTTTCCCCCACTCTACTCTATATACAGGGTTTCTACAGGTATCTTCAAATTAAATTTAATGCCTTTTTAATGCCTTTTTAATGCCATTTTAAAATGTTTTAATGCCATATACGACCCATGACTAACCACACATATATATATATATATATATATATATATATATAAAATGTTTTTTTTTCTGGAACACAGATGTAAGGACGGGTCGCATGAATGGTGGCGTTTCATTAGTAATATTATTATTAGTGTTTTTGTTGTTGTTATTAATAATTGCTCACACTTGCAATAGAGAAGATTTGACACATGGCACTGACAATTCAACCAAATACAAAGTATTTATTCTCTTCCTCTTCTACCTGCACGGTCTTCTCCTCTAATGGGCCCTTTTCGCCACCTTCTCTGGACTGGCATCCTCTAACCTGGCCTTTTTAGGGGGCTTTCCTCTCAGGGCGAATGAGAGGATGCTTAATTGCTTTTTACCTGACATCTTTGAAAGACAGATGCAATGATTAATGCATCCATGGCCCGGATATAATTATAAAACATGACATGATTTTAAAAGTGACCTATAACATCGACTATGCAATACACTTTAATTTATTTAGTGCTTATAAAATGATTAAGCCTATTTGGAGAGAGAGATGTTTATAATTTGACAATATGTCAGTCATTTTGTGATAACGAAAATATGACTAGGCCTAGAGTACTTGTTCTGAGATAGTGTTGTCAGTGAACAGGCTGTAAAACACTTTTCTAAGTTACAGACACTCATTAAAAACTCATGCTAATTATCTGGGAAACGTTTCTCTAGCAGCAATCAAGTTGCCATTGTTTGTGTCAAACAAGTTGTGAATTTTTTGTAACATTAAAACAGGAGATCATGACTTATCTTGAATCTTACCCAGATACAATAGTGCTATTTTCTAATTGGCTAATGTGTAGACCCTTCCTTTTTTTTTGATTGGCTGATAAGTGGCAGGCTCGCTCGACTAGTAAGAACTGCATGGAAGACGCGCTTGATTCCTGCCGGTTCCACAGTGAGAGCGGCGCGGCCAGAGACATTTGGGGCGCTGCAGCATATTCAATATATTATAAATAGTTTTTCAGCGTGAGAAATACAATGTGTGGCGGGAGTGCGTGACAAAAGACCGAAATGAGTGACTGTCATGCTCAGTGCGTGACACTTGAGAGCCCTGCGTCAAAGAGTATAAGAAGAACAATATACGGTCTTTGCCTGCGTTCTGTTGTTGTGGCTCGTGCACAATACTTCTCTCGGACGCGAGCTTCAATCCGTTGCGGAGAGACTCTCTTTACTCGCTACTAGCAACATATATTAAATCTCATTAAACGACAAATTAAACACAATGTACTATTTAAATCTAATGACGATTTGTGGCCGTCACACTGCATATGGGGTTTTACGGCGCTGATTCCCATTGTCCACAACTTTAAATGCTTTTTTTACAAACGCCGCAAAATCCTTCATCATTTTTACCACTAACGGGCTGCAACCATGTCTTAAAAGTTTTGTTTTCCAGCCACTTTGGCTGGAATTTGCACTCTCATTTTTCCAAGGTTCAGACCTGTCCACCGCTGTACAACAGACCCGCGTCTCCTCCGCATCACGGCACTTTTGCTCCGGCCAGAAGCAATTACCAAACTGGTTCCGCGTATTTATCACACAAACGTACATATTTTGCGACAGCAAATACAAATTATTAATTATGGAGGAGGCTATATTCAAATAAATTTATATAAAATTCTCTTCAAAACTATAAAAAAATTTAATGCCTGTAAGAATCAAATTTAATGCTTTTTAATGCCTTTTAAGGCCTTAATTTTCGCAAAATCCATTTAAGGACTTTTAATGCTTTTTAATGCCCCGCGGAAACCCTGTATATAGAATATACTTTTTGGTCCGCGAAGTATGTTTATGACCAAATGTAGTACCTACTATAAAGTATGTGAAGTAAAAAGCAGCAGGAGTCTTGCTAGCTGTGATGCTTTTGGAGCTAATCTTCAAATAGGCTACTGTGATTGGCTGAGATTCAGCCACACAAAACTCTAGTCTGTTTGATTTAATCAAAACTGCTGTATGTCTAACAAACCACATTCATCCAGCATCCACCTGTAATGGTTTTATTATGATTATGCCCATAAATATGTTAAAGTGCTCCCCAAAATAGCCCTGCTACTACAAAGAGAAGCTAATTTATTAAACCAATGCAGCATGTTAGCAGAATAATTGTACATAAGTGCATGTGTGAACACTGTCAAAGCTTTTACGGCATCAGATAAGCAGTGCATGTCTTCACCAATAACACATTAACACTGCTTTCGCTCGTGTCGTTAATATCCACTGAGTGAGTGAGTGAGTGTGTGTGTGTGTGCGTGTGTGTACAGGTTTATCTTACATTGTGGGGAACAAATGTGCCCACAAGGATAGTAAAACCTGACGCCACCTACATTGTGGGGACAAGCCAGGTTATTTTTTTATGTACAAATTTTTGTGAAAAAAAAAAAATTGTTTTCTGTGATGGGTAGGTTTAGGGATAGAGTTAGGGGATAGAACATACAGTTTGTACAGTTCGTTACGCCAACAAAGTCCCCACAAAGATAGGGAAACCGAGTTGTGAGTATATATATATACACACATATACAATTAAAGTCTACTCTAATTAATGTAGATAGTTCTCATTTTTTCATGTGCAGATACAGCAGTTATATACTGTATATGAAGCAAACATTCCTCGCTATAGTACCGCTAAAGTGGGGTTGACAATGGTCGCTGTAATTTGCAGAAGCTTTGTAATTAGCAGACAGGCAAGCTCCATTTCGATCACATCCTCTGGGAACACGCTAATGTAGCACGCCAGCAACTGCCACGTACAGATAGTAGAGCGTGATTAAACTCTCAAGCCACGCCACGTTTTATTCACTGGAGATATTCCTGATCCACGGCCTGCAGTTATGTTCTCAAAATGCAGTTAAAACAGAGGGAGATGAGTGGAGAGAAAGATAGAAAGAGAGAGAGCAAGACGAAACACAAGCAAATGGAAAATCAGGAAGATTGACAGCAGAAGTAATTTATGGAAGTATGTGAGTGAAAAAACAGATGGAAGTGTCTGAACACACAAAGAAAATAATGAAGGAACACATAAAGACCATTGGGAGGGTTTAAGAACTCAAGGTTTGGCTAGTTAGCATAGCCACATTAGCTTCTGCTGGTAGATGCTGCAACTACACACCGTGGGAGAAAAAAGCAAGTTTCTCTGCTAATAACAAGGGTTTCAGAATAATACTTATAACCTATATGTAGAATTCAGAAACCCTTGTTAGTGACAGTGGTGGCTGTTAAGTGAACTACAGCCAGCAACTGTTTGTGCTTGCATTTGTGCGCACGTAACATATAAGAGACTGAAGATTCAAGGCCCTGATACACTCAATGCAATGTTTTTTAGTTTTTTTTTTATTGTTCTTCACTTAGAAGTAAAAAGAACTTTGCAGTGATATACTGTTAACGGACATCCAAATGCTGTCCACGCTGCTGAGAGTGACATTTATATGTAAATATTTGCTGTGCACATTCCTCTCAATATCAAAATAAACACGGTGAGAAAACAGCAGTTAAGAAAGCATTTTATCATAGCGATGAGGATATGTTTGCACATTCTGAACATATTCCCGCCAAAAATGCCCTGAGTCCTTCACATAAAAATCTGTCTACAGGCTTTTATAAACAACCTAGGAAGTCAGGAGGAAGTAAGGGAGGGTCTCGTTTTTTTAAGTTTCATTACAAGCTGTTCACACATTGGCAATAAAAAAGTGATTAATACATTAAAAATCTTACACATAACAGTACTTAATTTGATGCATTTGGCAGGTATTTTATCCAAAGAGACTTACATTGCACTCAGTTTACCATTAAATGTGTTTCCTTGGATTTCAGTTAAAGACTTTGGCATTGTTGGCACTGTCCTCAACCAGTAGCACTGCTGGACTACAGGAACACTGTGTTATTATGGGAACAATTTCAAAAGTAACTGTGGCGAGCAGGACGAGGTCGAGGGCCGTGGGAGGACAGCGTGAGGCCGGTGGCGTGATTACTAATGAGCAACACCTGCGCGACGCACCGGTCTCGTATCTCTCACAGAGGAGCGGAAGCATAAAAGGAGGAGCGACGACAGTGGAGATCGAGAGAGGAACAGGCCTGAACTTATGTTGTGTTTTGTGTTTTATTATATGTGACAGCAGTCGTCCGTGAGGGGCTGCTGTCTTTCACTTTTGTTTTGTATTTGTTTATTTTATTATTAAATTGTGTGTTGAACGTTCGCCGGTTCCCGCCTCCTTCCCATAACATCTGAACTCATTACATAACCATGTATTCTGACTATACATTTGTATAAAAACAACATATATATAGCTAATATTTCGTTATATTTAGAATGCAACTCAAAGTGCTTCACACAAAAACCATAAACATTAAGTACATTAATTAAAACACAAGTAAAGGCAGCATAATACATAGAATACTAGTTAAAAGCTAGGATGAAAAGAATATTTTTTAGCTCTGTATTAAGAATATTTAGTTGTTAAGAATAATTTTGTCGAGAGCTGAGCGTCCATGAGCAAAACTGGGGGGTCTTCCAACAGCTGACTATTGAGATTTCCAAGTTCTATTGAGATAAATGGGAATGCTACAGCGGACAGCTTTCTCCAGGTATTTTACACTTTATTCACATGAGCGCTTTGATTTTTACCAGGAATGAAAGCGAGGATGTGAGGGATAGACATCTCTTCAGTGGGTTGTACTGTTATTTAATGTGTTTTTGGATTGTTCTACTGATGAACCACTGCAAAAATATCTTTTCAAGTAATTTCAGTAGACAAAAAACATGAGCTGAGGAAAGTTATAAGCGATCTAGGAGCTTTATACAGCTTTTTACATCGGATGCCATTGAAAACATATTAAGTCTATCCCTCACAGCCTTGCTTTCATACCTGTCATGGCGCTGCTCTGAATAAGGTCTATAGACCCCCTTGGGGGGTCCGTCACTGATTGGTCCATAATGATGTGAATTTGTTTTTAGAGAATAGGACTCACTCTCTCACCAGCAGAGGTCAAAGGTCAAATCACTTGGCTATAGAGGTACCCAGAGGTCATAGAACATGCCTCTGGTCATTTAACCAAACTCAGCCACATGACTAAACAAGCAAAAGAGCACCATAACCATTGAGTTAACCTGAATGTATACATTTCACAAATAACCACAGTGATTTCTGATCCAGGCTACACTAGCAAAAAGCCATTGCTACAATGGCTTTTTGAACATGGTATTAGACATGATCATGGAAGTACCACTGTTCTTTAAAGTATTTTTGATTAACAAGGATCTAAAATGGATTGTGACTATGAAATTTAGTATAATGTTTTGTCTTTCTTTTTTGTCCTGTCTAATCAGAGTTGTTATTGTTAAGTAAAACAAAACAACAAAAATTGTTTTTGTTAACTAAAATAAAGCTGAAATAGAATAAAATATAAATATTAAATGAAAAACTTAAACTTGGCAAAAAACTGAAAGTTTCAGTTAAATTCCTAAAACTAAACTTAAAAATAAATTAAAGCTAATTAGAAATAAAAAATAACAAAAGGCATAACAAAATTCCTAAAACGTAATCTAAAATTTAAAGCAACACCAAGCAACTTTTCCTCTGCGGTCGCCCTACAGGTTGGAAGCGGAATTGTCCATTACTGCTGTCGTAAATAATTTAGCCTACCGCATCCTACTGTCGCACGCGCACGCACATGCTCTCTGTTTATCCGGCACCGGCTTTGGAATCAACAATGGCCACAGACAAGGTAGAGTATAATGCATGATTTTATGAACGTGTAGTTGTAGTCTACTGTCGAGTACGCTCCACCTATCGGCAATTGTAACGCTTGCCGTAAAGCAAGTCAAATTTAGTAGTTTTCTTAGGTCTCATTCGCACTACAGAAACGCGACCCGATCTGGCAATCTTACATAGCGTGGATATATCAGATAAAGGACCGCAAAGCGATGGCATAAGTGCATTTCACCGTGTCACGACTTGATGAACCACTGAAACGATTTTGAAAACATTATTTTAAGGTAAAAATTATTACTTAGTGTTCCTTTAAATGAAAACTGAAAACATAATAAAATAAAAGCTAATTCACAATATTAATAAATACCATAATAGTATATAAATATGATTAATATTAAAGGAAGGGTATGGGATTTGCAAAACGGCCGGCAGATTTTGAAAATACACAACTCAAAAGGTCCTACCTTCTTTCCTCCAATGCTGGCCCTGACTCCACCCATTCGAAGAACATGGACGCGTAATCATGCATCTGCAAAACTCAGATGCGCGAGATTGCACTTACTCTCTCTCAGTATTGGGGCGTCTTGCACTTACTGTGACTGGGTCACGAGCTTTGAGTATGTGCACGAAGGGGACGAGCGTGAGGGGGAGGGGGGTATGGTACGACCGTTTGATTGACGCACTGACTGTCCAATGATTCTAGGTGGTCTTGGAAATGATTGGCTGGAGTTTTTCGAGTCCTGCCCGTTCCACAGATAATTAAATTGCTTAATTTTCATTTCAGTGCTTCTAACTCAGTGGCTGTAAGTGGGTTAGGAATAGGATTTCAAGTGATTTAAAAAAAAAAAAAACATTAAAAAACAAAACAAAAATGCAATTCGTACACAAAAACTTGAATATACGTATGATTAGCATGTTTTTAACAGGATGTAAAACATGGTGAAGCTTACAAAAACCTTGCAAAACTGATATTTGTGAATTAACAATTCATAATATTTGTAAAAAATATACTTACTTCATTGAAAACAATATTTTAAAAACAATGATTTTACATTTCTTTTTTTTATATACAATTTGTATTTATCTCTTTTATGTCTCTTTATCTGTCATTGGCCAATTAACATCTGTTACCAATTACCATCAACATAATACCATGGTACCACCGCAGTACTTTTTGTAAGGGCCAAGATTGCGTGTTATAGGCAACAAGTATGTATAAGAACTGACCACACAATTTTTCTGCCCCATCCCGGGTGGGCAACAGCTGCCAATCATCCCTTATCCCCATCACAAAACCGCCATGTGAAGAGCAGCTGAGAAAAAACGTGAGAGAGTGCGATCTTAATCCCTTCATCTCGTTGTGATGTGGCGCAACCTTGTCCTACAAATAGATTTGATGATAGCGGCTTTCCATAATAACCTGAAATACAGGGCCCCTCATATCAGTTGGTGTTGAAAAGCCAAAGTCCGGGAGACCCTCGGAGCTTAAGCTAACGCTCCTAGCGCCTGTGCTAATATAATTACAACTAGTCCAGACAGGGCATACGGGTCAGCCCGCTAACCCAAGGAATGGCTCTGATCCTGGGCTAAGTGGGGTCTTCTCCCCCTTTGGGTTCTTATGTAGGTTGTCACTTCTCAATTTAAGATTGGGCCTAAATGACCTTCGCACTGAAATGTGTAATGAGAGATATTATGTGCTTTAGGAACGCGAAATATGAACTAGCCAGGGGACTCTCTTCCAGACTGACCTCTGAACCGCTGGGATTATTCCCGTGAGGGCTCGGGGAAGCATGGGGAAATTAGCATTTGTGTGGCATGGGGTGACGGGTACAGAGCAGGAAAAGAAGGATTTAAACAAATACTAGGAAACATTTGTAAACTTGAAAAAGCAATAAGCACATTAGTGATGTTTGTCTAGAGCAATCCGTTTAAACCAGCAGTCAGACGAAAACAAAACACATTTCCTTTTCTACGGACCACAGAAGCAGTGAATCTGAAACTAAGAACACACATTAGCATTTAAACCCAAAAAACAACATATTGAAATGTTATAAAAAGTGTCCATTACATCATTGTATTATAGTCCTGTTGTGTCAAGCAGTTGAGCATTGTAAACCAATCACAAAAATCTCTGATGCGCTCATGCATGCAAAGCCCAATCAGAAGTCATGGAATGACAACCGATCCTAAGGAAGTTTCATGTTGAAATTATCTGATTTATAAAATGTTGAGCTTCCGTTAGCAGTAATACAAAAGAATGAGTGTTGAAACCATTTCAACACTCAAAAAGCTTTATATACTACATATATATATATATGGATTTGGCAGAGCAATTTTTTTAAGTATGATATTTGTTGATATATGATACTTAATCATAACACTTTAGCCCAAAATGTGGAACAGACACATGAGGCCACACCCTAAGGGTAAAGAGCGCACAATCACTGTAGGGCCAACCCTGTTCTGAAAACACATGGGGTCCTTCAAGCGGTCCAGGCACCTTCCCCTAATGTCACAAAGGGCTGACATGAAAGGCCTGCCCTGATTATAGCCTGCAGGAAAATCGATCCTGGCTAAAATGAGTCATGGAAGAAGAAACGAGAGAGAAAAAGAGAATGAAACATAAAGAAAGAGTAGAAAGGGAAACCACATATTCTCACTGACTTTGATGTATTTGAGATATATTGTGTGATGTTCACAAACACATAGTTATTGATCGGAAATCTGTTGAGAGAACCATGCCAGCCTTGGAAACTGAGAAATGTTGAGGTAAACATTTTCTTTGAAGGATAAAGACTCTGCGCGCACACACACATACACACACACACACACACACACACACACACACACACACACACAGTCTGATTCATGAATTAATTATTTTACTGAAACATCTTTTCAAAGAATCAGGTTAACTGGTTCACAAAACTTGTCTGAATTACTTGTTCACAAATCAGACTGAATTTGTCAGAGTGATCCTCAGTCAATGACTCAATGGTTCATTGTTTTGGACATGACCAATATTGTATATTATATTTGGTGTTTAAAGCTGCAGTCCATAACTTTTTTGGGTTAAAAATTATCCCAAATAAATTTTTGAGCAAGTACATAACCAGCCAGTGTTCAAAACTATCTGCTTTGCCTTGCTCGATTCAAAGCGGTAAGCTTGTAATAATGTTTTTAATTCCAGTGGTACTGGTGGATTTGCGTCATTACTTGCGTCATTACATCACATCTGTACACATAAAGAAGAGTCTCGGCTAGTAGGCTATATTGCGTGTGAGGATGTTGGAGGTGGAGATTTATAGCCTTTTCTCACAGCACTTGATATAATTAAACTTATCAATTTGATGGCGGATCCAGAAAGGTTCAAACGACAATCACCAGTGACAACTGTGATTGTGAAACGGTGAAACGAGTGGCTACATAAAAAAAGAGACTGCAACCGGACCCATGCGAAAACAACGATAAATATCAGAAGGGCATTAAATGTAGTCACGCAATGCTGATGTTGAACATTAACAATTTGAGAACAAAGTATAATTTGCACGGTTAGACGTGATATGATAAGTGATGATTGTTAATCAATGCGATTTACTGCAATGTTTTTTCCCTTAGTTGGTCAGAACAAAAGTGGATGTTACTTACTTGTTCAGATGACATTTTCCAGTGAAAATTATTATGTTGGTCTGGTCATACTTCCAAAAAGTAGAATCTGTGATTCTGAATGCCAGTATCCACACCGGCGCGGCGACTGACAGCCACACATTCTCCTCAAAACATTGGATTCATCCGCGCTGTGCCGTGTCGAGGTACAACCCACGTAAAGTTGATAATTCCACGAATAACCGCAATTGCAGATTTTAAACAGACATGGCGACAAAGAGGAAAAAACTACGGACTGCAGATTTAAATTAACTGAAAATTAATGAATCATGATGCAACACACTGAACTGGTAGGCTACACATGAAAATACAAACAAATACCCTTATTAATAAAAGATAACTGAAAAAAAAGCTAATAGCAAAATAAGCCTACATATGGCTTAATTTGATCATATTAGAGATTTTAAAGCAGTTAATTTAAACAAACAGTTTGAAAGAACCCATTCATGAAAATAAATCTTCCCATCTCTAACACACGCAAGCGTGAAGTCATTATCAAGAAATTTGGCATCAAACTTGTGCTCCTATAAATGCATAAGCACACAAACCCAGAAGCAGGGAGTCGTGCTAGGAATTGGATGTGACCTTTCAATAACCTCCGCATTTATCTCCAAATTTCCTCTCTTACTCTCACTCGCATACGTTTCACTCTTGTACATAAACTCTTCCCACCCACCAATTACGATCAATCTTTCTCCCTTCCCTATAGCGAGGTGTGAGCCCGCATTCAGGTTTGTATGCAAGCAGCCCTGATCGATTGCCTGTTTACCAGCCACTGGGAAGCAAATCCTCCAAGAGCAATGAACACAGGAGCCTCGCTGAGACTCAGGATGAAGGGTCAGATGGCAGTTAGTCTCACACAGCCAGACTTTTGACTATTGGCATGGCCCAATTTGCAGCTTATTCTGGCCTAAGAAATACCTAGAAATGCTTAGACAATAAAGGTATGTGTGACCAACACAAAGCAACATTATTCAAATGACTGGCAAATCAATCACAGTCTGTTTTCTTTTTTTACTGCCATTTAGGTGCAGGATGATTCGAAATACAAAAGGTTGAGGTCAGTAAGAATTATTTATATTTTTGAAACAGTAATACTGTAAAGTAATATTACAATTTAATATGACTGTTCTATTTTAATATATTTTACAATGCAATTTATTCCTGTGAAAGCAAAGCTGAATTTTCAGCATCATTACTCTAGTCTTCAGTGTCACATGATCTTTCAGAAATCATTATAATATGCTGATTTGGTGTTCAAGAAACATTTCTTATTATAATCATTGTTGAAAACAGTTGAGCTGCTTAATATTTTGGTCAGGATTCTTTGATCACAAGAACAGCATTTATTAGAAATATATTTTTTAAAGTCTTCATTGATACATTTTTGTCTGTGCTGAATAGAAGTATTAATACTTCTTTCAAAAATATTTTGTTTATTCTTTTCAAATTCTAATCAATAACAACAGCTTTGGTTCACTACCTGTAAAGAGTAAATTTACAGCAATGTAAAGATACAGAAGTGTATCTCTTTATATCTTAGTTACATACTTTATTCCTTTATTTCTTATGAACTACTTTTCATAATTATGACCTTAATATAACCTTAATAATCCTGACAGTAGTTTTTTTTTAATGCCAAAAGAGGGTTTGCACTGGAACAAGCTGTAAGTAAATATGGCCCTATATCTCACAAAGTGAATTTATATGTATTATATTTAAAAAAGAACTTCATCAAACTATCACCTTTTTCTTTTTCTCAAAGCCAGAATCCATAAGTATTGGCTGACTGTCTTGTGAAATATTTCTTTCACTCAGTGACGAAGCCTTCCTTTGAAAGCAAAAAAGTACCTACAGTATCATCCCTCCTCAAAATGAGCTGTGTGTATATCTTAGGGTGCTAACATATAATAAAGACCTATACCCTTATCATTTCTTTCCCCTCACTTAAGTATTCTATCATGCTAAGCAAATATATATTGGAACTGTTTCAATTTGACCCGTCCTTTTCAATAAAAAAGTCTACAGAACAAATTATTTATACAAAGACTAGCTCAAACATTCAATGTGCTGAACAGACACACACACACACAGGTTAGATGGTGTCTGTCATTTCGCAGAAACTTCCTTCCTCTTGTTGGAATTGAATGGTAATAAAGGTCTAGCGGCGGCCACACGTATCCATTCTATTCCCCAATCAGTGGGGCACAGGAAATGGACAACCTCTCACTGACTAGCAGCGTAATTACAAGTAACACGGCTCAGTGTAGGAGGGTTAAATACCGGTGTCTATATTTGAGGGGAAATAACATTCCTGGCCCTACTGACTGTGTGGGTAAGCAGAGTTCTCATCACAATCGTAATTTTCATTCTGATGCTTCTGAAGATATGCAGAAGGGTTATTTTCACAGAGCAATTTAGGCCTAATCTTGGTTTAAAAGATGGATGGGACCAAATACAAAAAGATCATAAAGGTCTTCTTAGTTTAACAACCCATCATTCCATCCGTCATCTATCCATCCATCATCAATGATATTGCAAAGTATGCAAACCCTAATGCATAAGTACATAAGCCATCATCGAATCTGAGCGGGTTGCTTTGATAAATTCAGGACTCATGGAAATGGATGGAAATAAACGCACATAGGGCATCAATGTAGACGGGCGTGACTCTGGCCCATGGCTTGTTTGGCAATCCTATTTCATTTCATTTCTTCATCATTTCATTTCTATCAAGACCCAATCCTGACTGCATGCAGGAGGTTGAAAGGAAGGAGGAAAAAGTCACTATCAGAGAAAATGACAGGAGATAAAAAGGGCAGGGATGGTGAAGATTACCCATGATTACCCGAGCGAACGCTACCGTGGGAGAGAGGGAAGCGGGGGCATGGAGAGTCAGGGAGAAAAGGAAAGAGCGAGAGAAGGAGAACGGAAATGCGGGCAAGCTACTAAAAGCCTCTCCATGTGATAAAAGGAAGAAATGCTTCCGTTTGCTCTTGATCTTTCTAAATAACTGAACAACGCCGTGCTTCATATCAGGCCATCGTAACACAGCACCAGACAAATGAGCTTCGCTGAGAGCTCATATCCGATTCTCACAATTAGATTTGTTTTTTTCCTCCTTTTTTTGTAATGACAGTGACATGTTTTTCTACAGGAAATTACCCACCATCATCCTATGTGCACATTATACCAGCTTCCTTCAGCCGCTCTCTATTTATTCTCATCATGTTCGTTTGACAGTTATTGTGAAACGTTTTGCCTCCTTGCACTGATTTTCCACGTCTCACATTGTGAAATGTCACGTTTGTAGTGAAGATGGAGATGGTGATTTCGGACCGACCAGAGATCAGTTTCAGTTACGCCTCTCAACTCAATTCGCCAAAGAAAATAAATACAGCTGGTTCTGCGTCAGCAGCCTGCAATAACACAATAAGAGGAAAGGGACGTGAGTTTGGACGACTCCAGATACACACACACTTACTCACGCAATGACGACATTTATGGTATGGATGGTCTGCTGTGGACCAGGCTATACGCTCTGCCCGTTGTCTTCTCCAAAAATGGTATGAAAAATAAGAAAAGGAAAGTGCTATTGGGTAGTCACCGGGAGGACTGGCAGCGCCGCTCCACAACACTACAGATAAAAAAAAAGCCCTCTCAAGACTCAATCTCAGCCCTTCATTTGTGCTTGTTTACTGTCGGCTAGAAACTCGCTCTGATAGTTTCAGAGTGGTCTGCTTTCAGGGGATGAGGCAGAAAAGCTGATGCTCTTCCTTTGTGCCATGGGTTTTGGTTTAAATGAAACTCTGACTCTTAGGTCAAATAACACATTTGAAAAGAAGCTCTGCCGAATATGAGAATCGCCAAGCTGTTAAATTCACCTTTTAACATTTCATAAACCCATGAAATGGTTTGACCTGACCTATGTTGACATATTTCCAACTGAAACAGGAAGTTGGGGCAGGAAAAAAAAAGAAAGTTAGATAGTTTATATTGCAGCCCAGAAAAAAACTTGATTTGTTACATGGTAATGCTACTATACAATTTTTTTTTTTTTTTTTTTTTAAATTAAATGTAAAAGTAAAAGTAATTTTTCTTTTGCAAGTTTTTGCGCACAGATTTAAGTAAATTTCATGTATGGAGTTAAGTAAACTCTACTTAAATAAGTTAAGTAAAATTAACAAAGAAAATAATTACATTTAACTTGACCAGTAAAAGGTTGAGTAATTTCTACTTAGTTGCAGTTTCCTTTGCAATACTTTTTACTCAAACAATATAACACTGAATTAAACCACACTTTTAAAGCTTTACTCAGAAACATCTAAGTAAATAATACAATAGATATTGTGTAGACACCATATCTACATGATGCAGCATTTGAACACAGAGACATCAATACTTGGTACACAATACACAATGACAGTAACATTTGATCCATCGTTTTTGAGAATGAATGTGTCACAGAAAATGTCCAAATCTCACCAAATGGCAAGTTACTAAACCTAACAACAAAAGCAATAATACAACAGTGTAAATACAGCTGGAAAACAGCGAAAAATCAACCTTATTAATTATTCAAGACCCAGTGCATGATGGGAACTCCAGTATCAGAAAAGTTGAGTAGTTTTACTTAATTTTATAACGTTGATATTTACGTATCAGTGTAGGTGGCAGAGGATACTAGGAATGCTAAACCCCATTTCATTGGCCTAAAAACTGATATGCCACAAAGCAGGAGATGATGGCATTATATATAGTCTGAGACCTCATAAAAATGTCATGTGAACCTGGAACCTGGAAATAAAGTTTGAGTATTTTAGGAAAAAAATAAAAGGAATGTTATAGCAAATTCTGGAATAAAATTTTTCAATTAACCATTACAGCAATGTTTTTAACCTTTTAACCGTTTTGCTGATAAAAAAAAAACTGTATGAAATAATTTATATAACATAAAATGCATTAAATAAGAAAAATGCAAAACAGATGCAATTTCACTAGAGGTCTCTGTCTTCTAGACCCCTCTGTATTTTTTTATTTATTTTTTGCCTTGGTAAAGAAAGAATTCCTTAAAAAAACAGACTAAATACAAAGATAATATTTTAATCATTCACAATCGCTCGCTCACTTTTCTTGTGTAGCCAACCAGATTGTGAGAAAGTGTGTTAAGAGGCTTCAGTCGGTTCCTCGAGCTGTAGGTGACTTCAGGGAAATCTGTTAACAGATTTGAAAGAAAGAGTCAATTTCAGCTGGCTTAGACCACATTGACCCAACCGTGATTGACGCCACAATGTGGCCTCAGGCACCATAGTCTGTAATGGGATGTCCGAGTGGAGAAAAAGGGGAGCAGCTTTTTTCTTCACTGCAAAACACATGAGTGCAAAAACATTCACTCTGTTCCGAAACCCAGTCAGCTGCCTAGTAGGCAGTATTTTAAAGCATCATAAGGCATCATGGCATTATTGTGATGAGGTGAGTGGAAAAATGCTCAAGATGTCGGGCCAAAAGCATCTGCCAAATGCATATATACTATACTATATTATACTATACTATACTATACTATAATATAATAATTCAGAATAGAAAAAAGTACAGTACATAAAACACTTAATTATCTAAGCTAATTAGTGAATTATTATTTAACAAAAAAAAAAAAAAATCCCTAATGTTGCATTGTTCCTCGTCTGCTTTGAATACGTAATGTAATTCCTGCCTAAGTAGAATACTTCAAGTCAGCAACTTATGAGGTTTCATTCTAGTTAGGATGCTGTCTTAGAAAGCAACTGCCTTTGGAACACAGCTGTAGACTTATGTTTCAGTCTGGCTTGTGGAGGTCATAAAAAGATCACGTGCGTGGATGGAGGAGACTGGTGTCTCTGGTCAGTAATCGTGTGGTATGAGAGGTGTGGCTGTGAACGTGATGCGTGTAGAAATGATCTGCACCACACACAGACTAGAGTGTGTCTCCATCTCTGATGTTTTTGCCATTAAAGCACCACTCTAAGAAGGCAAATACACTGTTTCCCTTGGGTAAGAGGCTGTGTGAGAGCTTCCTTTTGTTTATTTAGTCAAGACCAAGAGCTTCCTCTCTGAGAATGAGACAAACAAACTCCACTAAGCTGACAGATAGGTCTGTCTGAGCGCGCACACACACACACACATTATGTTTTCAGACTCAATAATGTAAACTTGAAATTAACCCTTTAGAAAAAAAACAGGATATCTCATTTCTCACTTTATGGCGTGTGTGGTGTGACCAGTTCTGCGTTCGCGTTGCTAATCCCTTTCAAAGATCAAAGGTCAATGGGGGTCACTGCTCGCATTTGCTGCGTTGAGAAACAAGGTAATGGAAAAAAAAAAAACCTCTGACAAACAACAGCCCTCATTACTCAACTCCTGCTTTATCCATTCGTCCTTCCCTCCCTCTCTCGCCTCCCACACATTTTCAATTTCGCCATACCGCAAAATCTCATCCCCTCATCCACCTCTCCACTGTTTCTCATTCATTTCTCTTTGTCTCTCTCCCTCTGTTGACAGGCATTAAGGAATGGCATTAACTGACACTCAATCCACAGGTTGGTCCAATAGAATTCCTCTTTTCCACTCACTGTTAAATCCTGGGCTTTAGACGTATCACTTGCCAGCTGCCACTATCCATTCTTCTTTTTCTTCATACCGCATCCCTCGCTCTCTGCTCATGTGTCCATTTATTTTGTGCTCCCCTACTGATTTTTCATTAAAGACGAGACTACAAATGGAAAGTCAGTGAAACAGAGGGATTACGGGAAAAAAGTGATGAAAAGTTCAGCACAAAAGGCAGAATTTAAAGTATGGAAGAAAGTAAATGACTTTGTGGAATACAAAAAGAGTAATTTCGAAGAATCTTTACACACAGCTTTTCCATTGAACAACAGTTCATAGTTACCACTCTCAAAATTGATCTCAGACAATATCATTAATAGTCTATATGCTACATTAAAAGTCTTCTGAGTTTATACCAGGCTATGAAATGATTAAAGGGACATATTATACTTTAACTAATTCTTTAATTATGTCCTTAATCATTTCTTTCACTTAATTAAATTTTTTTGTGATGGTCTATCTTCTTCACATGTGAAATAAGTCAAAATACTCCAGAGTTGCCAAACAGGAATTGATATGCAAATGTTGAAGTATATCATAATATTTTATTTAAAACAAGCAAACAAATTCAGGTTTTCAATTATACGATCCCTTTATGTTCATGAAAGACAAAAGTATTTATGCCATAACATTCTGTCTAGGGCTTTGCCAAGGCACCATTCTTAAATCTCTAAAATCTTAAATCTCTTCTTTAATTTTCTTTATCACCAAACAGCACAAACGCATATCAACAGCTCCAATATTTTTGTTCAGCAGAAACAAAAGTGGTATAAATGGTTGTTTATGTGAGAAAGAGACCATAAAACGTCCTGTCTGAGTACTGAGGGGACTATAGCGCACTGAAGATGGGAGGACAGACACTTTATTAGCTACTCTTCTGTACAGATGGTGTAGAGCAGGCGAGTCAGGCCCTCTGGGATCAAAACCTGGGGCTTGATTAAGCACCGGCCCCAGCGAGGGTGCGCATGAGAACGGGGCCACCTGGAGGAGCTTCCCCTGGAGAACTGCACTCCCAACCCTGCCCTCCCTCTACCTCTGTCAGGAGACACCAAGGACACGAGTGCGAGAATGCTGATCAAAGGAAAACAAGATTGCGTCATATAAACAAATCATTTTTAAAACAGTTCGAGCGGGGCAGAGGGGTGAAACGAAATAAATAGCTTTCCTTGCTATCGCTTAATAAAATGTTAATCTGTTTGACCCTGAAACTTCCACTTACTGCCTGCCGCCCGGGTCAAACAGAAGGAGGGAGTCGCTCATGATTAAACCAGGAGAATATGTCTGAGCAAACAAAGAAGAACTCAAAACATTCCAGAGGAGACGAGTCGTGAAGTAAAGACTTTTGACAGTTTGACAAGGTGTTTCGTTTCTGAAAGGCCCAATATATATATATATATATATATACAGTACATACTGTTATTTAGACATAAATAGTTCATATGTAAATATAGTTAATAGGCCTAGTTATTTACTTCAGGTTGTCAAATGTTAGTGGGTCATGTTTACTACACCTTTGTTTACTCAGCTAGGACACCAGCTGAAAAATAAAACTCACTGCAAAACTAGTTTAGATAAGTTAGTTCTGAAAAACGCCCTATTATCATTTGTTTGGAGATGCTTGGCTTGATTTATTTTACTGTATGCCACTGTATATAATCAGGTTGTTTGTAATGTTCTTTAAATAGACATAGTTATTTACTTCATGTTGTCAAACGTTAGTGGATCATGTTCACTACACCTTTGTTTACTCGGTGAGACCACCAGCTGCAAAACTAGTTTAGATAAGTTAGTTCAAAAAAAAAAAAAAAGCCCTACTATCATTTGTTTGCAGATGCTTGGTTTGATATGTTATACTGTATGTCACTGTATATAATCAGGTTGTTTGTAATGTTCTGGTTGTATGTGTGAGCCGTGATGCAATCTCTGAAACAGCCCCGTTCCAAGCATCTTACCGCAGGAATGCACAGATAAGCATCGTAAATAAACATCTGTCCTCCCTCTCTCTCTTCCCACTCTCACCCTTTCAATCTGTCCATCTATCAGCCCATTCCTCCCACCGCTCCTTCAATAACTCTCTCTCGTTCACTCCTAAAGGGTCGTCGGTGCAGTAGATTACGGATAAATCACCCATCTACCTCTCCAAATGAATACAGGTGCTGCCCACACCTGAAAGGAGGTTTCTCCTCTAATCTCTCATTCTCTCCCTCGTCTCACCATCATTTTTAGGAGGAAAGAGAGCAATCTCGCTTATTGCATTATTTACAAACCAATTTAACGGTGTTCTGCTCCATGAATAACCGTTCGCATCCACCCCCGTAGGACAGATATTGCTAAGAAAGAAGAGGAGGAACTAGGAAAAGAAAAGAGGAAGAAAGCAGACGTGGAAAAGTTGTGTTTTAAAATGAATCACTCGATTACAACTTTGAGCATATGGCGCCCCGTCATCACCCGAGATGATGCTAATAAAATGAAGGCAAACGCAACTGATACGCTCGCATAGATGCAGTGCCAAATTGTCTCTGATAAGCACCTGTCCCACCGTTAAGTCAGAATAAAGAGGTTTGTTAATGATGGATAACAAATTCACTGAATGTACCGTGGAGACACAACACTCTCGGCTCTGCCTCTGAAGTAGGTATGAGAAAATCTTTTGAAAATAGTTTTGTGCTTGACAGCTATTTCTGAGGATTAATTGTTTCCCATATGAGTGTTTGTATGTGTGTGTGTGTGTATGTGTCTGCATGAATGCCAGCAGGGAATTAGAAAGAACCAGAGATTGTGTGTTTTCCTGTCAGTGGGGGTTTTGAGAAGATTAAAAGACAAAAGAGCAAATAATGCTGAGACCAGCAAAACATCAGACTGTGTGTGAGAAAGCAGACTGCAAGAAAGTTAGAGTATGCTTTAATGTTAGTTTTTTTTTTTTTTTTTTTGATGATAGTCAATGGGGTCCAATGTTGTGTAAGACCCCATTGGCTTTCAAAAACAGTCAAAACAATCTTCAAAATACCTTAGTTTATGTTGTGTAGAAGCAACGGGTTGGAACAACATGAGTGAGTAAATGATGACAGTTTCTTGTGTCCTTCATGACTTACATATTATTGAGAGACAAATATTTACTTCTATATTCACTAACATGTCTGCATTTCTGTGAAGAAACAGTGGCTGAGACTCATTGGCTTCACTGGGCAGCATGTCATGACTCCTTTCAATTCTCTATAATCATAGAAGTTAATTTAAAATGAAAATACATTTCTGAAACTAAATGCAGTATATACAACAGGAATGTGACACTATGCATTGCAAGAATTATTAAACTACTGTTCAAAGGCTTGGGGTCAGTAAGATGTTTACATTTTTTGACAGAAGTCTCTTAATGATTAATTTGTTTGATGAAGTAAAAACAGTAATACTGTAAAATACTATTACAATTTAAAATAACTTTTCTATTTTAATAAATTACATTGATATAATAATAAGAATTCTTGGATGACTTCAGAATTTATTTGAAACAAAATCTTATTTGAATTTTTGTAATATTATATGTCTTAACTGTCCCTTTTTATCAACTTAATGCATCCTTTCTGAATAAAAGTATTAATTTCGTACTTACCAAACTTTTGAAAAGTAGCGTTCCGGAAGCTTTGATTGGGTAATCTGGGTGGACTAATACCACCTTGGCCCTTATGTGGCCTCGCACCTGGATATGACACAATTTCATATTTTCTTGGAACTGGATAAATATGTCCAAACAAGCCTATGATTCATATATGCAGGGCTTGGATTATTGACATCAGTACTAGGAAGTTGCCACACACTGCCACATGATCCATATAATGATAGTCAATGGGGTCCAATGTTGTTTTAGACTCCACTGACTTTCATTGTAGTACAATGACATGTGGCAAGTCAATAATCCAAGGTTTTGCCTGTACAATGATTGTACAGGCAAAACCTTGGCTTATTGACTTGCCACATGAACTTCATCGAACCATTACATCTGCAGTTTCAGAAATCACAGAAATGGTCCCTAATTTGAGCACAACAGGTGGTATAACAAATAATGTTAGCTAAAACTTTATTAAAACATGTAAATGTTATCCATTTATTAAAGATATTTCAAGAAGATAAGGATCCCGACAGGTTACACTGAGGTTGCAGTTTGATCCTAGTGATTCCAGAGATCCGACTCCTTCCCTGCCATCATTTTACCCTTAGGGCAAAGCTTCCCAGACATATATTAAGCCTAGTCCAAATCTAATAGCTATTTTGAACCATGAATCATTACTTAAAGCACAAGATTAGCCAGTCCAGGAAATGATGCCATATCCACTCGCTCAAACGTCTGTGTGTGCAGAACAATAATCATCCTGGAGAATGAATTAAAGTTGGATCAGCTGAAAGATCAGTGGTTAGAACAGCATATATTGAGAACTGGACAGGCTCTGGTAACGTATTACATTTAAATATATGATTCACTACTTCAAAATGACAAATGATGAAATTACTAACGATTTTCCTGATAACAGTGTCCTTTATAAAAGAACAGCAGAAGCACCTATAAGCTCTGAATGACTTGGGGCTGTACTCTAATATAATTTTATCCAGAAAAAGTACAATATATAGTGCATTACTTACAATAGCCCAATATATTTAATGAGATATTAACTTAATATCACGATATCATTAACCGTAAAACATCCAATGTGTGCATGTCGGATTTCTGTGAGAGGTAAAGTCTCATTTTGATTGATCTCTCTTTCCATCTCTTCTAAGCAAAGACGCACACACATATACACATTTCCCCAGAGCAGAATGAATGGCTTTGATAAGCCACAGTAATACATGAGATACCTCTGAAGCAGCGTGACCGATCTGCGGTGTAGTGGCACGCAGAACCCTCTCTCCTGAAAGCAGGCCAGAGGAAACTGCCAGCCTGTGAGCCAAGATGGCCGCCAGTGCTGGTTCCTAGCCACTAGGAAGTGCCTAGAGGCCCGACTTCCTCTGGCGCCAGCCAATCTGAATCCACCCTTATTTGTTTTGCAGTGGTCTCACAGCCCCCGTTTTTGTATCGTTTTCCTATTTGCAGTCTCTCTAAACAAGCATGACCTGCGTTATAACTGCCCCCTTCAGAGAAAAAGGGAACTAACAATGGTAATTCAAACCAGCATTTTGCGGAGTTTGGGAAGAATTTTGTGTATTAATGGAAGTATTTCGACTTAGGTGTACCCCAAGGAGAAAGAGAGAGAGAAAGACAGAGACCGAAATAATAAAGAGGTCTGGATTGAATTAGAATCTGAGGTTGATGTGAGTCGATAGCGGTCAAAGCACAAAGTGAGATTCACTTTTAGTCAGTTCTCTACAGGAGGGCACATAACTCTGAGCCCTACAGACTAAACACACAGTGTGAATCCACCGCCGAGCCATTCACGTACAGTCACAATACTGGTATGAAAGCTATTCAGGTCTAATTAAAACGCATACTGCGGTGCCATTATACTCTGCCATTATAAAAATACTCTGAATTTTTACAAATACAATGGGACTAAAAGCCCTTTTAAAAGATTGCAGTTTCTCTCTTAACACATTGCAACACAAACAACCAAAGCAAACCTGTCCATCTGTCACTGCAAAATTGTCTAGATCTATGAGGTCATCACATGCAATGAGTTTTTTTATATGCAATTTTATTTCATCTCATGAACTTTTATTATTTTTCTCAAAGTTGATTTAACAATTATATATATATATATATATATATATATATATATATATTTTATAAGTGTGTGTGTGTGTGTGAAGAGAGAAAAATTGTTTAAAATGTTGGTTATGCAAAAAGTGATTAAACACTTGGTGCACTTATTATCTATTGACGTGTTATGCAATATATGTTTTAAATAAGGATGATTTTTACAGTATATTTTTATCCAGCAAGGGTGCATTACATTTATTAAAAATGACAGTAAAGGCTTTTACATTGTTAAAAAAATCTATTTCAAATAAACACTGTTATTTTGAACTTTCTATTCATTAAAAAATCCTTTAAATATGTACAGATATATATATATATATATATATATATATATATATATATATATATATATACATATATATTATACATACACACACAAACACACACAAACACACACACACATATAAATAATTTCACAGGTATACTTTTACATTTTAAATATATTAAAATACAAAACAGTTACAGTCCAACAGTAAACAATGTTACTGTTTTTACCATAATAAAAAAAAAAAATAGCCTTGGTGAGCTTGAGACTTTTTTTCAAAAACATTACAAAAATCTTACCGACCCCAAACTTTTAAAAGGTAGTATAATCATCCTTATTCACACCCCCCAAATATAATCATTATATTTAAAAAAAACTATATTTAAATAAATACAACATTTCCCCTTATTTTTTACATAATTTCCACCAGAGGACCAACGTGAAGCAAGTAACAATGTATTTGTGATGCTGCTGCAGAGCTTAAAAACCTGAAATCCCAAAAGGCCGTCGGGGGTGTTAATAGACTCCTGTATAGAGCATTTCTTCATGAACAGGTTGAGTCCTGCATACCATTTTCAATTAAAACAGACTGCAATGAACTCCAAATTGAGACGTGTTTAATCAACACCTTTTGATGTGTTTGTGCGCGTACGTTTAAACTGAATTAGAAAGCGTCAGATGAGGAGATGATGGTGGTCGTGTTCAGCATGTTGAAGGTGAGAGGAATCAGATGGTGTGAAGGAGGCAGATAGCGAGATCAAAGGGAAGTGCAGAAAATAAATAAAGGAGGTCTCATCTCCAGACACGGCCCTCTCCTAGCCGACAGAGTCTTAGTTTAACACAACCATTTCTCTATAACCTTTTGAAATGGTTATAATAATCTAGGCCTGCAGATTGTAAAAGTAGAGAAAAATAATCTTTGCAAAAACAAAAAAGCTTGAATGAAGCACACAAATGAACAAATCTATGAATCAAATAGCATCACTTTAATATTATTTCATTAAATACATTGACTTCAGACTAAACAATGCATTAGTGTTGTTGTATTTGCTGACATTAGTGCAGTTTAGTGGATTCATCAATATGAATCATTTCATGAAAAGTGTCTGTCCATCCAATTAGGGTGACAGCATCAAACTTGAAGTTAAGTTAATACTAAATAAAATAAGAAATCACTCTAAGTCAAATAAATGAATTAAAAACATAGCTATAAATATCAGTATTTCACTAAATATTTACTTTCTTAAAAATGTATCTACTCTACAGGGACTTTGTGAACAATATGAATCTGTGAATTTCTCCTTTTGTTTATTTATTTTATTTTTTTCTTTGAAAACTCATTGAAACGAACCAATTAAACAGGCCAATTTGCTAAAAGCAGTAAATGTAATACTGCAGCTACTCTATTCTTTTAGTTTTGGTAGTAATCATAATTAGCCTTTCATAAAAACATCTGAGGCCGTATTCATAAAACATCTTAAGGCTACAAGTATAGCTCCTAACTTGAAGAAACTCATAAAAATAATGGGAGTGTCTCCTAATTGTAGGACTCCTACATTTTTGCTCTAAGAGTATTTCACGCCATTGACCAATGGGTGCTGAGCCTTTTCTTCATAAATGCAATAAATATTTTGCTATAATGTGCTATTGTCTGCGCTGATAGCCTTGTGGGCAGCTCGTGTGACCCGAGTTCGAGTTCCTGCTCGTGGACCTTTCCCGATCCCGAGAGCTCGGAATTTAGCCCAAACCCAGAGTACTCCTTGGCTGGGAATAGGAACCAGCCGAGAGTGAGTAATGAGGTGGCGGAGGGATGCAGAAAAACTGGTAACAAGGAGAGTCGGCTGTGTATGTGTGTGTGTATATATATATATATATATATATATATATGCTATGCCTCATCTCGAGCTGATTAGATAGACCGTTTGAACATACTCCTCCCCAACATTGTTAATAAAACATCATTTGTCGCTTGAATTATGCAATCTCTCAAGATGCAGGCATGTAAGAGGCTGACAATTAGCTTAACATATACTTGTTTAATTAGTGACACTTAGCCAACATTTTTATTTTAAAACCTTTATTTGAATATGGCAACATTTTTATTTTAAAATCTTTATTTGAATATGGCAACATGATACCTCATTCTACATTATTTATATGATTAAATCACTGACAGAGAACCCTCCCCCATCAGCAAATCACTTTTTTTATTATTATTATTATATTTATTTATTTATTTTTATTATTGGTTTTAAAGAAGTACAACTCCAATCAGGGGGGTACACTGAATAAACAAAAAATAAGACAAATACATAAATTCCATCAGCCAATCACTATGGGCATAGTTGCAACGAGGTCAACCCTGCCCTTTCTCTTAGGTTAATATTTCTCTCTATTGCTTAGTAAAAGTTGGTCTCAGCAGCTTTGTGAATAGGTTTTAAGACAAAACTCTTATTTTTTTACTGCTATTTAGGAGAACTCATAGTTGTAAGATAAAATGTTTTGTGAATACGGCCCAAGAGGTCTATTCTCATTTAGTGAGATAAATGTGTGTGTCTGCACCGTCTGTAACCAGATAATTTCCCCCCTCACATTCCTCTTCCGTTCACCCTTGGGCAAATGAGACCAGATTTTCCTATAAAAGCTTGTACACAGCCTTGGAAGACAATGTCGCCAAGATATAAACGATCAAAATGCGCAGAGAAGCATCAAAAATGGACACACAGTCCTCCGGGTGTGCTGACAAGAGAAGTTTAACAGCCGTGATGGGATGTTTCTGTGATGTCCCTCCAACTAGTGTAGTTTTTACAATTGAGATCATAAGAAGGAAGTAAGTTACGGGTGGGCAGCAGCTGGATCAGAATGCGTGTGTCTGTGTGTGTGTGTGTGTGTGTGTGTTCATGGTCTTCCCTATGTTATGGGGACCAAATGTAATATAATTTGTTCAATCTCTTATGGTTATAAAATTTTTTTTTCCTTTGAACCCCTTTAAAATATAAACAAACATTATATATAAATAGAAATAAATGTTTTATTTTAACTTTGGCATCTACTTGGGCGTTCTAGAAGAAAGTTCTGTTTATTTGTCTGTCAATTCAGCATTAAGACCCAGGACACTGAAGTTTTGTGAGGGATCCATTTGATTAATGCTCATATTTGGTGACTAAATACACAACAGCTTTCAGAGGTGAGCACAGAAACATGTGTCAGCTTTGAAAAATAAGAGCCTGTTTCTCTGCTATACACATTATTGGCCAATTTGTTTAAATATTCACATGTTAAAGCAGCTAGAATTCAGGACTGTGGAATGATACAGTCACCAGCGTAATAGTCAGGCGTTAGGAATGTTATTACTTTCAAAATAGTTTATATATATATATATATAGAGAGCACCAATTTTCCAGCTCCTAGTGGCAGTAGAGAATTCTTGAGTGAGAAGAAGCATTATATGGTTTGCATACAGTGTTACATTAAAACACACCACCAACCTCAGATGAACTTCTGCTGTTTTTTCCCCCTCCAAAACATGTGTGGTCCTGGTATTCTGCTCTACTCATAAAATGGGTTTACATCTAGCCAAAAATATTGGTCAACGCAATTAAACACAATAAAGATAATTGCAAAATTGTGTTTCAAAGAAATCAATTGTGGTTTTTTTTCGTCCAGTGGAGGTTCACGATCATGAGAGATGAAGAAATTATATAAAGAGTAACAGATTTAACAGCAGAAAAAAACATGCAGATGGAAAGCTCACTTTAATCTAAAATTAACAAAAAGATCAATTATAACTTCCATATTTTTTTTAACCATCAAACTCAAATAGTACAAAATATGTTATATATCATGTAATATTTTGTATGAAAAAAAAAAGATAAATATGAAGCGAAATGCAACTTTTAACATCTACTTAAGCTAGTCTGCCTTTCTTCTCTTGTACTCTTCATCAGAACTTAAATTGTTTGTACCAGAAGCTCAGCAATATGAAACAGATGGCACTATTAGAGCATTATCATATTTCTAAATGAAAATGAAGAGTGGGGTTATTGGAGGGGCTCAGTCTGGCTTTGGCTGAGTTAGAGCTGTTGATTAGAGTGATAACAGGACAGAGAATAGAGCGGAGCATGCAAAGTAAACCGCAAGCCTGTGCCAGAATGTTTTTGCTGTCCTGTGAAACCCCATTCCTCAATTTTGGGCAAATTATATTGTATTTATTTCTCTATTTTGCATTCTACTCATGTCCAACAACCCTAAGAATGAAACATTATGTCAAACACTTCATTCTGAGCCTGCCAGAAACATAGTACAATGTTCTTTTTGTGTCTCCATTCATATTTTAAGCAGACAAATTTCTTGAATTAATAATCAAACTTGCTTTTTACTATATATATATATATATATATGTGTGTGTGTGTGTGTGTGTGTGTGTGTGTCTATCTGAAGGATCGTGAGAAGTAACGGCTGCAAGCTTTGCCCAAACAGTAATAAATTATCATTTAAAATATATTCAAATCTTACAGAACCCAAACTTTATAGATTATTCTCAGAGCCATGTGTTCTGCGGTTGTATCACTGCATTCAGATCACAATTAAGTGGCATTTAGTTTGGGCAAGCAACACAACTGACAACAAACAACAGCTGGCTCGAATAAAAGCCAAAAGTAAACAAACAACATTTGTCTTCTTTAGCAACTTTACAGCTACTCGCATGCTGGATTTCTCATAAGAACTTTGCTGCTGCTGGTGATCATGCTGCGATTGAATTGCGTTTAAATTCTCTTCGTAATGAACAGATTTGGATTAATGTCAGCCTTTGAGAGATAGCACATCTACGTAAATGTCAGAGCCAAATTACCTGTTGCTAACAGATGTGTACTTTACACAACTGTCCGAAGTGAGCACAAATGTTTGTCGATGACTTTGCTGTAATAAAGAATATGAATATTGATCAAAATAAATCTTAATATAAATTCAAATCTTTGCTTTTGAATCTGTTTAAAAGAAAATCAGATCAAAGTGTTGCTATGCAGTTGCTAGCATTAGTGGTTCTGGGTGTTTGCTAGATGGCTGCTTGCTAACCCTAAGAATGTGCCTTTGCAAACACCACAATCTTTTTTGCTTAAAGGAGGAGGATGTGAAGGACATCGTTTATGGTGAGACCTGCAGGTCAGACCTTTCGGTGTGTGCAGGTTGTTAGTGATACCGCTGTTTGTAGTAGCCAGTGTATTTTCTTTCCTGTGCAACATCTCAGCAGACTCCAAACACCTAAACAAAAACTGTTTGTGAAGGCCAGTGGCAGGAGTCCAGTAATGAACAATTATCAACATCCACTCCACAGCATCATTGCACCTTTAGCCCCCAGCACAACAGGACACACATCACACATAATGATAGCATCAGAAAGGAAGTATCCCCTACAGCGGAGAAACACTATCTGCTGCAGTCAGCCATTCATCCATACATCCATCATCTGTCTATTTGTCTATACATATATTGTCTATCTATCTGACTATCTATCTATCTATCTGACTGACTGACTGTCTGTCTGTCTGTCTGTCTATCCATCCATCCATCCATCCATCCATCCATCTTTTGCCTGTCTAACCATCTGTGTACCAACCTGTCCATCCATCCATCTCAAGCTTTATTGCTCTCTGCAATTTATTCTATCCTTTATGATTGTTGCCTGTCAGATTGTGTTATATGACCCCAGTGAGATCTTGGGTAAAAGCCAAGGCAGACACTAACATTCTTTTATTTCAGACAGTACGATATACATTTTCACACATACTTTGGCCATGATTGATTGATTCTGCGTTTTATCTCATTGACATGCAAAATTGAAATGGTACCGCAAAAAAACAAGAAAGCCCTTGCATTAATTTAAAAGACTGGAGTCTGTCGTGGCTGATGAAAGAGAGAATGAATGCCCATTCTTTAGAGTGAACTCAAAGTAATTACAATCATAACATAAACGGAATGAGATATTAACAAATTGTTAGTTGCATATCATACAGACAAGCATTCATAAACATTTTTAAATTAATGTCACACATATAGACACCAACATCCTCAATTGCTGTTTTCCTATTGATTTTTCATTAGACAGCCATCCAATAAGTATACGCACTGCAGGACTACAGGCCAAATTTTATTTTACAATGCTTGAATTTATTTCACACAGCAAAATTTTGGTTAAAAAAAAAAAAAAAAAACTTCCAGAGTGCACTAACTTAGAATAAAAAAGGTTATTTTCTCCATCAAACGGCCTGACTGCTCTAGAAATCAAAACTCCTATCAGTAATGTAACTCAGAAACTTTGGAAAACAAACTTCACCATCAAGACGACACAAAGAGAAAATAATGGGCACTAATCTTCCCCAGCCGCCCTCTGCCCTCCCACACTCCCATTCTCTTTTTCATCAAGTCGCTCTGTCTGTTTTTATGAGGTGCAACCATTCTCAGTTTTACAGTAATGGTGGGGCTCATTATCCCTCCATTTCATAATCCCTGCATGTGTGACTCTCTCGTTTTGGATGTGTGACTCTCTCGCTGAGGTGCTTTTTAAAGGCATGCCACCCTTACCAAAGGCTCTGGAAATAAGATGTTTTGGTCATTAACTTTTATTCCTTGACTGGGTGAGCCATTTACAAGAGAATGCCAGAACCTCACAATCATAAAAAAAAACTCTAAAATGCAGAAATGTGACAAGGAAAATAAATAAACGAATAAAGAATTGGATAGTGAGATTATTAGAGAAATTTTTGAGCCAAATTATCTGATGCCAAAGTGTTTATAAGTGTGTGTGTGTGTGTGTGTGTGTGTGTGGGCTGCAGTCAGAAAAAATGTTGAATGGCCTTGTCTTCTTTTTTAATTAAGAGTTTCCTTTGAGACAAACTAGAATTGTGTCATGGGCAACAAAAAAATTGTAAAGCAATATTCATTGCATTACATTGACAAATAAAATAGAAATAAAGGGATAAAAATAAATGGAACTGTGGAATATGACTACTTTAGGTCTTGTAGTCATTATCCGTATAGCTTAGATGGGATTACTTTCACAATTGATGGTTGAGTAATGTTGGCCATTAAAAATGTTAAACCGCAAGCCACAGCAGGGTAAGGTTACATATTCCTGGTGCACTGTGGGTAACTTGGCCATCTTTTAGGATTTGGGTGAGACATCATTGCATCAGGGCATTATGTGCAGCAGTGAACCCTGTAATTTAGAGACTCTGATTGTATGTGTGAGTGTAGTAGTGTGTACACCCTACAATGCATATACAACATTTTAAAAGCTAAACATTTCTTAAACTGTTTGATAGACATGATTTTAAACCAATAAAAAAAAATTTGATTTTAAATAATTTTATTTTTATAGATAATTTATAATATGTATTCTAATCTGCTATATATTTACTCTATTTTTGATATATTATTACTATATTATTGCAATATGTTTACAAGCTAAAAGTGCAGGCGTATGTAGTGGATGTGACGTGCAGTGTGAGCTCCAGTGCACACTCTGTCTTCAGATGACCGTAAAGACATTATTTTGGACCACTGCCGGGATAATTACTGAACACATTTGTGTTGAAATTGATTCATTGACGGTCGATAAGCTTATTTGATTAAATTATTAACATTCCCAGTCATTTTCAATTCAAGTACTGTAAACCATTAGTGGAGGTCAATTACAATTTTTATTATTTTACAATTAATCTGTTTTATAGATTGGGAAGAATACGTCAGCCAAAGAAATTGCAAAGGCAGGGCAGATATTATACGTGAAGCCACCTAAGGGACACTACATTGTGATCTGTCATACAATGAATAAAACAGCTAAAGCATGCTACACTTCAAAATGTCTTCATAAATGTAAAAAAAAAAAAAAATCCAATCCTATATTAACATCTTTTCCATGACTGGCAAAAGTTGCAATATTTTTTTTTTTACATAAAATTTTATAAAAATGCAGAACAACTTTTTTATTTCCAATATGCTAACTGGAATCCACAATGTAATGAGATCATGTCACAGACTTAGTCAGGTCATGTGATATTGTAATGTAGCATGCTTACTGTAGTAGAATAATGCCTATTGTTTCACTCACTAAAAAAGATAGTATGCAGTATACAGTAAGCTTGCATTTTATTCTGTTCATAGCCTTAAGCATGGATAATGTTTTGATAGCAGTTTAATTGTCAAATCAATCAAAAAAATTATTAATCCAACAATCAACAGCATCAGGAAGAGCTAATTTGTCTTGCTCTAGGGCATTTTCATACAAACCTGCTAACACTATTCATATTTCTTCTTAGTTATGATAACTAAGACAACTACCTTCTGACTGTACTGAGGTAAATTAAGTCTCAAATTCAATTCCAATTTTTATGACAACAATACACGTTACAAAAGCATAAACAATTCCTTAAGCACAACAGACTGTGAATCCATATTAGATTAACTGAATGTTTGAATAGCAGTATTTCTGAGGGTTAATATTATTGTTGTTGTTTCTTTAATAGTCCATTTGTTTGGTTTTTGATCAACAACACTTGCATAATGTTGATTACCAGTACCTAATCATAAAATAAACAAACAAATCAATATGCATGAATATTTATCAAATATTAAAGGGCACTAAATGTATATATTACATATATTATATAATAACATGTTGTGAATCTGCTTGAAGTTATAGCTCCAAAAGTCTCAGCTGTGGAACATATTTCCACCCACTGTGGCTAAAGAGAAATGACTGCACTGACACTCCCATGGATTAAAACGAAAACACAATGGGTCCCTCCTCGTCCTTTCCTAATGAGTCTCTGAAGAAACCTGTTTATCTGGGAAGTTTCCATGAAAAATAAATCAAAGACGATCATTCAGTCAAGCATGTTGCCAAACAAGCATCACATGGCATGCACAATAGATATACATCAACCTGCTTTGACCGGTGTGTTTGCATGACATACATGCCAGCACATATATTTAAGGACATATAATCATCCCGTTGAACCCATCAAAGCAATTCCTTCCAGCCTCAGGATAAAGCCCTGCTGGTTCTGTCTTGATTCCTTTGAACTCAATTTAAAAGTAAATATGCTGTTCTCCTGCTGCGTGTCAAAGCATCAGACGCTCTGTAACGGTACCCTCACATACTAAGCAGTACACCTCAGCAGTTTCTCTATACAGTACAGCTAGTGTGTGTATTCAGGAGAAAGAGAAAAGTGTATGTGTGTGTGTGTAAAAGAGAGAGAGAGATAGAGAGAGGACAAGGGACAGAGAGAGAGAGCGCCGCAGGACAATTTTCTGTTTCTCTTTGCGAGCTTTAAGTTAAGAGCGTTGAATCTTTGCTCATGGCGGTTCAACCTCCAGCTCTGATGACCTTGTTCTTTATTCTGCTGCTGGCTCTGCAGTCTGAATTAGATGTTACAATAGCTAGAAAAAAGCAAGAAATGTTTAACTAAAAGACAAAATACAAGGAATATATTTTAAAAAAGACAAAAATGACTATCTAAGAAATATCTGTGAATACTGACTTAAATGTTGGTCTTTTCTTCAGCCAAAGCTGTTGTATGGCTCCAGAAGACCTGGAATATATAGAGCCCAAGTCATGGACTTCAATTTTACAGTGTATTTTTTCCTTTTTTAGTGCAACAATCCAGAATCACTGCTGTTGTAAAAGATAGGCCTATATGTGCAGATTCCTAAAATAACCACATACTGGTATAGATTGACATAAAGGGGTATAAACCATGACAGATTTTTTTTTAATACTTTAACCACATTTGAATTTAAGATAATTTAAAACAGACACATATGCACACTTCAGTGTTGATATCTAAAGTGGATTATATTGGATTTATATCAAATTTACACCAGCATGCGCTTAGCCAAAATGTTAAACAGCACCCGTAGTTTCTCTTTAATGACTTTGGCATGAAGGTGTTAGTGTAACCTTCCCACTGATCCCGTATCGGTGCCGACCTAAACACAGCACTTCTGACATCAGGAGGATTTGTGTTCTTGTGTTTCTGTGCTTACTGTATGTCTGAGTCTGACTACAAAGAAACCACTAAACTATATTTCTGCTGATATTTTGTCTACTATATGCAGCCAATGTCTAGATTAATATCACTTGAAATGTTAGTCATGCTCAGGCACATTATATTATTTGTCTGCTTAACACAAAGTCTTATCCTGAACTTTATTAAAATATCTCTCTAATAGGTTTTGGCAAATATAGCATAATATTATTGTCTTTTGGAAACCAGGCGACCAGTTTTGACTTAAAATAAATGTGATACTGTTGGTTCATTTGGATGGATGGATCTCTAGATAGATAGATAAACTGCTCAATGCTCAAAAAACACAAATAACAAGCAAAATGTGTTTTTTTTCGTCTCATATTGAGTTCCAAATGAAACAAAGAATTGATTCATGCTATTTCCTTTCAAGATGTTTATTCACACACACAAACACACACAAATACAAACATATGGTTTGATCGAGTCCAGTTTCTAATTTGTTTGTGCAATTACTTTTTTTGATTTTCCCACAAAACACAGTACTGTCTTTTTTTCTACCTTGTCCAAATGCTTTTCCCTTTTTTCTCTATAATTGTGTTTTTTCCCTCTCCAGAAGCATTCAGGAAGGTTAAGCTTTAGATGAAGCTTAATTAGTCTCTGGTTCAGCCATTATGCTCTCAGCGGTCTCGTCAGGCCACACAGTGATGTTGAGCTGGCATGGGGTCAATACGAATCGGATTGCTTTCGACCAGTTGAGTCAGGGGGAAGCTGGAGAGATGGCACTGATGGGCTTCTAATGTCCTTTTGGACATTCTGCATAATACTTTGCAAACTTTGTGATTTGTGTAAACACTACATAATCGTTCACAAAGAGAAAGGTCTTAACACTAGAACAGCCACGACGGTCATTTTGACCGTTTTGAATTTTATATTTGCAATAACTTTGTTGAAAAAATAAATAAAATCCTGCTGGTACCTGACTTTTCCTAAAAGTGTCTGTATTTTCATTTAAAATGTTTTTAATATAAATAACACATAAGGCAAAAAAACAAATGAACATATTTACCTATTTCGGCCAGAGACGGTCATATTGACCGCACTAAATTTCGCGGTATTCTTTTGTTACCATTCCCGCAGTTGACCTTTGTCTGTTAGGGAATAATCAGAAGATTCAATTGCAAAATGACAGATATGTTTATTGAGAGCTGGTCAGATGCTGGGAGAGTTAAGGTGTGCAAAACTCTGGTATGAAGCTCTTGCCAGCACAGGGACGCTGCGTGAAGAACCAGGAGTGCTGAACGCGGATGGATGACACACGGGAAACGGATACAGGCAGGGAACAAACACGCAGGAAACATCCACAACGATCTGACAAAGGCTGCGTTTACACTTGGAATTAACATGCGATCACCGTGATCCGATCAAGCAGATCGGATAATTAGCCAATCAGGACATGGCGCGTTTACATTTGTTCACATTAAGTAGCCTCTGTATCTGGATAACCGATCGGATTTCTGTTTCCTGCATAATATTTAAATTAGGTCTGTGGCACGACACCAGATTAAGAGTAAAGATGATACCAATTAAACAATGTACCAATTGCTTTCACTCACTCACTTTACTTTCCTGTGCAATCTCCAGTCTTAGATCAAATTAAGTATTTTGAACGAAGGAATACTTCCAGAGTTAATCATACAAAAATAACTGGGCTGATCATGTTAAACATGTCACATCATCGATCATCTGGGTTTAAGGTTATAGCGTGCAATGATATTGACAGAAATGGGAGATTGATAAACATGCTGAAACAATAAAAACATTCAACATTTAAAACATTAAAAAAATCCAATTCTGATTATTCCTCTGGCAAAGCAGCATGCAGCTCTTCATTAAGATCTCATGACTGACTGTGAGTGTACAGGTGATCGCCTCGTTCAGATAATGTTGCACAATTAAAATGAAAAATGACACACATGGTATCATGTAAATCTAAATAAACTGTTTTAAAGATTGACGTTTATTGTAAGGTTCAAATAAGTTTAATATCTTGTCTAAACTGCGTCTGGCCATTAGCCTATTTTCTGACAGCCACGCGGGGAGACTGGGCGGGGATTTATATGACGTCCACCTGTGAATGCAGACACGATGGCTGGATTGCGTTTACATTACACTGAGATCCAATCACAATGTGTCCTAGGGCTGCGTTTAAACTTGGCATTAACATGCGATCACCGTCAGGGGCGGAGTGGGACCAAAAAATCTACCGGGGAATTTCGTAGACCACCGGCCCTCGTCGCCGGCAGGGCCAGATTTAGAGTTCAGAGGCCCCTGGGTACAATGTCTTGTAGGCCCCCTCTTAGGCAGGCAGGCCAAATGTATATTATGTCCAAGGACATTTTAATATGGCATTTACAGTTTTCATGACTTAAAAGGAACTTTGTTGTACAATGCTGGATTAAACTTCATAACTGGTTGTTCTTTCTTATAGGATTTTGTAAAACTATGTTGGCTGGACCTCTGTGCCTCTAGGGGGGTTCGGGGGCATGCTCCCCCGTAAGAAAATTTTGTACATTTTAAGGTTAAATGCATCAATCTGGTGCTCTTTGAGAGATCAAAATTAAGAGATTCAACCCATGAACTGCTTGTTGAACAAAGAAAAAGCATTGATTTGTACCTGGACATTAAAGCATCTTTTTAGTTATGAGAGTCTCAGTCTACATTACATTATCAATGGTGTTTTAGGATGCCAAACAATTATTATAATAATGTAATAATGATTTATATAATTATTCCTATGACGTAAAATCCATATAGCCTATAAATGTACTGTATAAATGAAAATGAATTCATATTTCCAAAGTATATTTTAGCCTACATGACACTATAGTATAGGAAAATTAAAATACGTTTGTCCTAATTTCTTCACTTGCAAGAAATAAACCCTTGAGCTTTTATTTAGGAGAAAACACCAGATCACCATGCTGGTCACGTGAGCAAAGAGCGAACTTTTCTTTCAATCACGCAGCACAAACAGAATGCCCATATACTTAATTAAAGTCTTGTACTGTTTTATAAAGGCACAAAGCCATATCATGGTTTCGATTTTAGTTCGTTGTCAAAATATAACGCTAGAGACCTTTAGTTTACATCTCATATGTGTTGGTAAAAGGGGGAAGAGAGAGTTCGGCAAAAGGCGGATTCGAACTCGGGTCGAACGCGTCAACAGCTCCTATCATGCACTGCACACCCTACCACCCACGTCACTGTAGCTATTTCACGACTTGCGTCTTTTTGCTAAAAAGACAGGTACTTAGTGCAAATACGCTCCGTTATCGAAAATGTAAAAAAACGGGGTTTTTTTTTCCCTTGCTTGGGCCTCAAGTGCGCATGGCTATAACACTTAACATGGTATAACTATTATCAGACCCTCGCGGGCCTCGAAACACTACCGGCCCACCAGGGAAACTCCCAACTCTCCCGATTGCCACTCCGCCCCTGATCACCGTGATCCGATCAAGCAGATCGGATCATAAGCCAATCACGACACGGTGCGTTTACACCTGTCCACATCAAGTGGCTTTTGTATCTGGATCCCAGATCGTATCTCGCATTCTTGTCTTTTCAATGTGTATGTTGACAACATCCGGATACAGGTCGCATGTTAATGCCAAGTGTAAACGCAGCCAAAGACTAGGCGACAACAGTGACACTAAAAAGGGTTCGCTGATCAGCTGCAGTTGGCGCGTTGATCATAAGCAGCGGGCGTGCTGATCAGCGGCAATGATCAGCGACCACGCACACACACACACACACACAACAAGACGAGAAAGGAGACAGGGAATTCATAAACCGTGACATTGTCTCTCTCTCACTGTCAAAAGAATATCTAAATAAGATACTTTTAGTTTTTTATTATCTTGTTCTGAGTTATGTTGAATGGATATGGAAATATAGCCTATCTGTTGTGAATATGCGATAATTACGGGCTACTAATGATATTATTATTTATAAATGTATAATTAAACTTGTTTAAATGTACAGTTTGGTGTTGTTTTGTTTTTAAAAAATATCCTAATACAATAAATGGATTAATCTCTCAATTGGGTATTTATCATAAAAGATATAGAGTTTGCAATCTAACGGTCAAAATGACCGCTTGTGGCAGTTCTAGTACGTATGGAATTCTGGCACTTCTAGTGTTAAAGGGATAGTTCATCCAAAACAAACCCAAATTTAATTTATTATTTAGCAAAAAAAAAAAAAAAAAAAAAAAAAAAAAAAAAAATCAAGACCCACAAATCCGTGGTCACAGTTTTGCAATTCGTCCCCTGTTTATAAACACTCACAGATTCTTAAATTGCTCCCTCGAAATATAAAATTGCGCCCGCGGATTAATAAACCATGCCCACAAATTTCCAATCCATGCCCATGCTTTCGTAATCCGTTCCCACAGTTTTGCAAACTGTACTCTTGAGATTTGTGGCCCGTGCCTGCTCTTACATACTAATGAATGCCAAGGTCAGGATTTCGCTAAATAAAAAAATTAATTTCAGGGGTTTTTTTATTATGTTGTTGATGATAGTATGTTAATGATACTTCAACGTCTTTTTTTAAACCCCCAAGTTGGTTGCTGTTCACTGCCATTTACAGTATGGACGAGCGTGAGCAGGACATTTTAATGTATTTTTGTGGTCCGAAAAAAAAAAGGTGTTACACATTAGAACAACACCAGGATAAGTAAATATTGTAATGATTGAATTGTCCTTTTTAGGTGAACTATCCATTCAAGTCTGACCTCCAAAACAAAAAAGGGGGATGTGGATTGATTAGTAGTTAATTTACAGTAAATCATGCTGCTTGGATTGGTCAGAATTGGAGGCTATGCAGCTTGTTCTCATTTCACAATGTATACATGAATGTGACACACTTTATGACTGTTAGGCATTACAGTGTGACTATTAAGGGTTGATATCTGTGCAGGTATTTGAATGTTTAAATCTGTAGCCTTGGAGTGATTGTATAACTGTACGTACACACCGCCGCCGACTTGAGCTGCAAAGAAGCTCTGGCCGCCCTGTCAAGGACGCTTGTCAAAAAGTACGGGGAAGCTTGTTGACGCTATGGCCGCTCTGACGTAGCAGCATTCTATATTCGATCATGGGAGAAGAGAAGTGTCACAACCAAGCGTGCCGCAAAAGCCCTGAAAAGTGAAGCAAAAACATCTCGATCGCCCCCCGGTGGCTGGTCCTAGTATAGGTAATAAACCCCGCCTCCCCATGTTATTCAACAGCACGTGAGACCAACTAAACAATTAAATTACACTTCAAATATCTTTTTTCCAAAGATAGTTTCTGTCATTTACTGTAGTTTGTATCACGCTGACGTAAGTTCAAGTGTTTGTTTTTAAAATAAGTTTGTTTTTAGTTAATTATTTGATGCGGTGGTGTGACATCATGATTGACAGGTTCTCTGAGTGAAGTAGTCACTGAAGCACCAACAGACTTTTTTTCGGGATCTACGGAGGACTGAGGAGATTGGAGCTTTAAATTTAATATCTAAATTTCTATAATTAATTTTTTTTTAAAGTGCAGGAGCGTGTGCTTGCGATTGATTCTGCGAGAGTGAGGGCGGGGCCTTGATTTCGCGGCTTTATTTCCTGCTCACTACTGCGCATGTCTGGTCCCGAAATCGCTATTGCGCAGACTCAAGTTCCAAGATGTCAGCACCATATCGGGATACTGGATACTTCACTTCTGACCAATGGAAGAGATCGAAGGGGCACCGTCTATCTTTTTTTTACAGTCTATGGTCACAACATGAAATGTAAACAGAAAAAACAAGCAATACACTGACACTAGAAACCTTTTATAATGACAGCATTTTTATAACCGTTTTGGTCACATTTGGTCCAAAAAAAAAAGAATAATTAGCTATTATTATTATTATTTGCATATAGTGCAATTGGTCAAATTGGTGTTACCGTGAGCAAATGAATTGCATTCCCGCTTAAAACGAGCGTTCGTAAATATTTCCAATAAAAGTTGCGCTCATCCTCAAATGTGTATCACTGGATCATTATGGATCATCGCAAAGTTGTTGTGTTTGGTGCTGCTGTATTGTATTTGCTGCGAGGACGTCGGACTCGTAGATTTTGGGTTCATGACACCCTCCAGGACCGTTATCAATTCGGAGAGTATTACTGGCTGGTGCAGCAGCTGCGGCTTGATGACGAGAGATCCAGCGGAACTTCAGGCTGGACACGGAGCAGTTTGACAGCGTGCTCATCATGATGATAGCACAAATTACCGCCGTGCAATATGTCCTGCTGTTTTGGTAGGAACGAAAGTTTACATCGTATGTTTGTCCGGAATCAGCCAGCGTGAAGGACGTCTATATTCCGATTGGTTGCTGGCGTTTTGCCATGGTTTTGCTGCTGCTTGCCGCTGAACCGCGTCATAGCTCAGTAGCAAGTTGAGCTACTTTCAACTTTCCGATTGACGCTCTGGTCGCTCAAAACGCCCAAAACGCGACACCAATGGATTTGACGCTCCTTGCAGCTGAGAGAAGCCAGCTTCCATTGAAAATAAATGACTTAACTTTGGAAGCTCAAGTCGGCGGCGGTGTGTACGTACAGTAAAAGGTTTGTGAAACACATTATACACTCAACCTCAACATCAATGACAAGAGAGAAATCTGGCAGATAAAAGTACTGTCAATACAGTGAGTATCAGACATTTCCTGTAAAGAAATGAATTTATGTTTTATCAGGTCCAGAATTTTTAGAGATCAGTCATAGAAATGGAATCAGAGCGCTCCATTCAGATCTGGTGGGGGGAATGAAAACTGTATACTAAGTGAGGCAGATCAGAGTGCTCACCAAAGCTGCATTTATTTATATTTATCATTCATAAACAAACCTGTTTGAGTTTTACCTCAGTTCTGGTCATTGCGCCCATGCCTGAAAGTCAAATTGAGCTGAACTGAATCTCCAGGAGCAGGACTGACCACCTCATGAAAGTAAGATCAATGATTGCAAACATACACCTACACGTTTACTTGGATTATCTAAATGGGCACATTGCATAGATTTATATTGCTTTATCCACTGCTAGTTATAAATACTATAATCTAACCCACACCCTAACAGAAAACTTTTTTTTTACGCTTAAAAAAAAACCCCGTAAAGTTTGTTTGAATGCCATATTGCCATTTTTAGAAATGGGACTTCGCAAAAAGGAGGTTTTGGTTGTTTTTGTCAGATTTAGCTCACTTCCTTTACAAAATTGTCCCCAAAAGTAAGTAGGTAGGTGACGCACACCCACACAAAAACACATGTTGGTATACCCAGGGCCGTAGCTAGAGGATTCGGGGCCCCCTGAAAAAATATTGATGTGGGCCCCCACCACCCTCCAACAATATCATATACTGTACAATAGATGAGCATGGAGGCCAACATATAACAGAAGATAGTGATGTTGTTGTAAAACCTTTATTTTAAAAGTTAAATGTTTATATAAAAATTACAACTAATAAAAACTAACAAAAAGCAAGAAATTGTTAAATAATAATAAAAACAATTTAAAAAAAGTAACAGCAAAATAATGTTTTTTTTTCCCATCAGTCTGTTATAATTCATAAATCAAAAAGTAAACATTTAGAAATTGACAAGAATGCAGTCAAATTAAAAAAATTAAATAATTTATTGTCAAATACGTCCGGCAGGTCAGGTGCATAATGCAATGCGTTGTGACTCGAGTCAATTTTTTAACTCTATTTACAATAGTGTAAAAAGACAGGGATTTTGACCACGTAATCATTGAGTCGATTGTGGTGCGCACCGATAATGAAAAGTGACAGTACCCGGCAGGCTGTAGAAGGTAGTTTTCTTATTCCTAGCGAAATAACAATACAACCTGTCTTTAAAGGGGTCATATAATGGCATTTTTGTACAAGCTAATATGATTCATTAGGGTCTAAATTAAAAGTTTGTAATATACTTTAATTAAAAATTCTCATTAGTATTGTAAGAAAACACTTATTTTACTTGGTCAAAAACAGCTCTGTTTTCAGCACGCTGTTTCAGTGCATATGACTTTAAATGATAATGAGCTTTGCTCACCCCGCCTCTCTGTTCTGTGCATACACCATTTGTAACACAATAACACAATATAACCATAACGCATTGTTCAGTATAAACGTGGGATTATGAATTATATTGAGAACGTCATACATAGAAAACATGCCGTAATGTACCCTGAGTGTAAACCTTAGACGCATTCATTGTGAAGCGTGCAGCTAGCGATTTGCAAAGATTAATATATTAATATAAAGTTTAATAAAACGTTACACTCACTTCCGTTCTTCTGGAGATTCAGCAGGAACACGAATATCTGGTACCGATCTTTTTTCATGAGCAGCTTCTTAGCAAATCCAGCTTTATACTGATCCTCGTTTATAAAGCAGTCTGGTGTGTGAAATGATTCGCGCAAACATGAGAGCATTGACGTTCCTCGTGGAGAATATTCCCTTCGAAAACAAACTCAGCCACTGCGTCTTCAGCGGTTCGGATTTAGGAACATTAAAATGACTGCTGTGTTCGTTATTGCACCCAAGAACAGAACACCACAATCGCTTAGACGCCATTCTGCTCATAGACAGTGCTCCAGCATATCAACAATGACCGCGCCGGTCCGTGCCGCGCAGACTATGATTGACAGCTGGCTCATGAGCGAGGGCGGGTCTGTGTTGAAACGCGGCTGTCATTCAACAATCGTGGGAGGGGTGTCCGACCGTGTGACGTCACAGGCTTGAACGGCTCGATTTGAGACAGGGGAAAACATATAAGGAGATTAAAACAAAACCACTGGATGGATTTTTATCATTATATGATGGTTGTGTACAGACACTGCCAACACACATTTCAGTACAATCAACTTGTAAAAGTGCATGTACCATTATATGACCCCTTTAAGAACGTCTTGATCGACTGTGATACAACAACTTTCCTGGCCTCCCTCTCCTTCTTTTCATGGCATTTCTGGTACCCTGATTTTCTTTTCCCCGACATTTTTCAGTCAGTCAGTCTCCTGCTCTTCCACCAAGTTCATCGTTCTGCCGCCTCAACTCTGATTGGTTCTGTTCACGAGCTGGGGTGGGAGTTACAATTTTATTGGGTCCATCTGATGTTTGTCACTGACTGAATAATTAATAAATACTTTAGATCGGACTAAACCATTTTTAGGGAGGTAAGAGAAGCAGATATTTGGAAAAAATATTTAACCAAATTGCATGTTTTTGTGGTTTTCATTTAAATCTCAGGCATACAACTAATATAAATATTAGAATTATTCATACAACAGGCGCCTATATATAGTATAACTGCTGGATTTTTTTGTCACCACCTTTCACCCTACTAGCGACGGCCCTGGGTATACCTATCATTATGAGGACATTCCATAGGCGTAATGGTTTTTATACTGAGCTAATGAAATTTTCGATCCTCTAACCCTAAACCTACCCCTTAAACTACTCATCACATAAAACTTTCTGCATTACTACATATTCAAGAAACACCACTTAGTATGATTTATAAGCTGTTTTCCCTCATGAGGACCAAAAAACAAAAAATCCCCACAAGGTGAACAATTTCTGGTATTACTGTATTTGTAAGGACATTTGGTGCCCACAAAGTAGGGGTTACCAGAACCACACACACTAATTAGCTTGTCTCAGACCCACAGCATAAGGCAAAAATCATCTCAAATTTTCATCAGGACCAAAAATGTATAGAACATAAAATTTGCATTAGGCACTGCATCTGTTCCTGAAGGCAAAAATTACTGGTTAAGCAGTTGATTTTGCATGGATTTGAAATCATTACAGAAACTGTGCCATTAGAGAGCTGGCATTTCATTCGACTGGTACACCGAATCTCACTAAATAGGGTAATAATTTAGCTAGCAGTTGGAAGCAGTATATTGATTTAGGTGTTGATGTAGATGTGTTTCTGCCGTCCATTTGTGTATTTATGAATATTCCTATTTGTTTAATTAGTGTAACTGGGCAGCAGGGGGGGAGAGTCAGGGCCAAATTTGAGAGAGGCTAAAGCCTACGTTTTATTGGATTTAATTTACTTTATGTTTTTTGCCAGTTATATATTTAAGGCAGAGAGGCTGAGAGAGTGCAAACAAATTTCACTGCCAAAAGCATCACACACACACAACAAAGCCTATTTTATACTGATTTGGCCTCTCATAAATGTGCTGACAATTTAAAAAACCTAAAAAACAAAAACACGTCTATAAACATACCCAGTCGGTTTCAGTTCTGTCTGTTTTCAAAACGAATAATTTGTGCATTTTATAGAACTAGACTCTTATTTCCTGAAGGAAATGTCTGGACATTCAGGGGAGCAGCAAATAGTGGTAATGTTTTCAGTAAATGTAGGTTTTTAGTTCTGTGTAAATGAAATGCTATCACAGCCGCCACAAACTGCCGTTGTCATTATACTCAGCACACGTCTTATTTTCTGTCAGCACTGCATGAAAATAAACACATCATGTGACACCGTCAGCATAAAGATTGCCAAAGAACAATTTAAATAGACAAATTACAATTCAGTATGCAAATATTACAATGATATCATCAATGTTGGGTAGTTTTTTGAATGGTGAACATTATCAATGTATAAGTTCTAGACTTTAATCTTATAAAATATTACAACGCTTATTAAAAACAGACAAAAAAACAAACAAACTTTTAACTGAGTCTGTACGTCAAATAGTTTAAGCTGAATTCATTGCTGAAAATTGTGGTGAAGAAAAAGTAAAATAATGCTTTATACATTGCTTTATCTAATGACCAAGCTGTCATTAGATAAAGATATGAATATTCATGGTGCAAATCTGTAATGTACTATGCAGGTTCTGCCAACAGCTGAGGTCAGACACATAACTGAATCAATTTCTCACCAATCCCAGCAAAACTGACTTTCACAATGACTAGCTCAAAGGTCAACAGCAGATACCATCCATCTTTTACAAGCAGGCTGGACCGTCAGGCTACGGTTTGTGTTTGTTTGTGTGTGTGTGTGTGTGTGTGTGTGTGTGTGTGTGTGTTTTGGCAAAATCATCTGACAGATTGTACATAGACACTGATTATGTTTTCTTCCATAAGTACAAAATGGATGACAGGTTAGTCAGAGCACAGATATAGCACTATACACATTAAATTCAGACATTAAAATTTTAAATGTATTGTCAATGTTAAAGGGATAGTTCACCCTAAAATGAAAATTAAGTCATAAATTACTCACCCTGGTGTTGTTCTAATGTCATATACCCTTCTATCTTTTATGGACCACCAGGAGAAAAAAAAAAAAAAAAACCCTACTCACGCTTGTCCATTCGTGTTCGTGTTCTATTAGCATGTATTCCACATAACTATTTTTTTTTTTTTCAATTACACAAAGTTTATTTACTTAATAAATTTAAGGCAACGGGCTTCCTTACTTTTTTAAGTTAAGTCAACTGATCACTTTTTACAGTGCAGAAAAAGCACACAGAAAAAGTTGTGAGAAATCAAGATTAATAAATACGTGACATGAAATACAACTCCTAGAAATCCCCAAAAATGACCGTGTAGTCAAATATCACCGGACCGGAACTTCGTTTGTCTGATGACACATTAAACATAAGAAAATGATAACTTCTTGTTACAGATATTTTCACCTCAGAAAAGAAGATTGTTTTTTTTGTGTCGCATTTTTGTTCATCTTGATTTCTCACAACTTTTTTCTGTGTGCTTTTTCTGGGTGAGACAGAGTGAACTGCAACGCTAACAGAGTCACATGAACGCGAACACGAACGGCCAAGGTCAGGGTTTTTGTTAAATAATATAATAAATTTCATATTGTAAACCCCCAGAACAATTGGAATATACAACATGTGTTGCATCATGCATGGGATTTCTGTGATAGTTTTGCATCCTTTAAAAAAAAAGCTTGATGGTGGTCGCTATTCACTGCCATTATAGCGGGACATTTTTTTTTTTTTTTTTTGTGGTCCATAAAAGAAACAAGTAACAAGTAAAGTAATTTATGGCACTAAAAATATATATTATTCTGTCAGCCATAAGTCAAATTAATCAAAGGAAAGAACAGAAAGACATGATGTAAATACAAGCCTTCTGTGAAAGTACTGTCTTTTAGAGAAATATATCTGTGCTTTAAGTAATCTGAAAAAAGTCTCAATTATACTGAGGCGAATTATTTTTTATTATATTTTTGACAAAATGTCAAACTGCTGTCAATGTGACGACCACAGTGGTCAAACAGAGGAAATATTTAAAAATGATGTGTATGTGTGCATGTGATGTAGGCCTACTTTTGGGTGAGAAACTCTTGGCACCCTGAACAAACTTCACACATTTCCTCTTGTACAATGTGTGTGTGAGTGAACGATCGCGCTGTTTTAAAGTTCAAAGAACAACAAACAAGAGGAAATGTTTTACTACACCTCTGTATAACCATGCTGACATGAAAAACACTGCTGCCCATCCGTTCAGTGTGTGTACGTGTGTGTGAAAGTCAATGCGGTCCTGAAGAGCTCTTCTAAAAGAAGCATTAAAAATGCTTGTTTCACATCAGAAAAACACACAAAAAAAATTTAGTTTGAAAATTAAGAGTAATCATATTTAAACTTTGAGCGCATATCTGGTACAAACACATTCTGGTACAAACACATCTTGAAGTAAAAAGTGAGCTGCTGACCTTAAAGAAATTCAAATCCGTAAATATATTAACAGCACCGTGCATTGACCTTGCTAGTTAGCCAAATAACGTCATTTGTCTCAAAGCAGCCAAAGGGAAAACTGTGTGAAAGTGTGTGTGTGAGAGAGAGAGTGTGTGAGTGTGTGTTAGCCCAGAGACGCAAGTCACACATAACTCACTCATCTTGTTTATATAAAATTTTGGGTGTTACCTATAAGCCTTGAATTTCCATGTATCACTTTCCTAAGACACACTCTGAACCATATTCTTAATTTATGTCATTTTACCTCTCACTGAAATGAAGGAATGATAGAAAGAAAAGCTGTAGATGGTAATTTAGGTGCTTAATGAACTCATTTACCGCATTGTTAGGCACAATAAGAGCAGGTTGTTCCACAATTGCTGCTGTTAATGCAGTTGAGGAAAGGTTTTAGAGGTTACTGGGAAATTAGGCTCTGACAGGCAGAATGATTAGTCATGCTAGAGATTACCTGTCTCTCTCTCTTTCACTCTTCATCCGTGTGGTGTCAGTGTTCTGGCAGACTCCGCTGTTAAACTGTTGATGAACCAACACATGTTGACCTTTTTCCCTCAATCTCATCTGTCCTGTCTAGTTTTACCTATAATTGGAGGAGAAAGAGAAAGAGAGAAGAGAGCATTAAGTTTCATACTGCAATCAAGATGGTTCTGTGACGTCACAGGTATAAGGGTTCTTAACATTTATCTCTATGTTATGCATAACTATGTAATTTAATAACAGCTTAAATGTAAATAAAAAAAATGTTTAAGGGGAAAAGGTTTTGGAAACATCGACGTCACAATCGAAACTGTTAAAAAACATATACTGTAAAGTATCATGTGTAAAGTATATGTTTCTATAGAGCATAGGAGTGAATTCAGATTATTTGGGACACTTCATTTCAATGGCAAAAAGTGTCCCAATTAACCTGAATTCACCCATAGCTGTGCCGATTTCTTTTTTCTCAGTGCATGAAACATACCATACTGTATTATTTATGCATAAATGCATTGTATAAAAAATTAAAAAAAAAAAAAAATAGAACACATAATTCAGCTGATTAAACACTGACATACATATTCCAAAAAAAACTTCCATTAGACAACATTTAAGAAAAAAATGGTTGTAAAAATTAAACTTAAGACATAGGTGTAACTTTTTGAACAGACTGTACTCCATCCCTCCCTACTGAATTTCCATGTTGATCCAGTCTGGTTAGTCTGTGTGGTTTGGTGACGGATGATCCTTTTGATCCTTTACCACCTCTATTTGACAACAGCTCATTTGAATCACATTCAATTACCATCACTAGTCCTATAAAAATCCATTTTGTAGTTGTATATCGTCCCCCAGGTCAACTTGGCAGTTTTTTGGAGGAGCTTGATGTGCTACTCTCATCCTTCCCTGAAGATGGCACTCCTCTTGTAATTCTTGGAGACTTCAACGTCCACCTAGAAAAACCTCAGGCTGCTGATTTCCACACCCTGCTTGCATCATTCGACCTCAAACGAGTATCTACTGTGGCTAATCACAAATCAGGTAACCAATTGGACCTTATCTACACACGCTACTGCTCTACGGACAATACACTGGTCACTCCACTGCACACCTCAGATCACTTCCTCCTCACTCTCAACCTCAACCTGCCTCAAAACACAACACACACTCCTCCACAGGTCACCTTTCGACGAAACCTACGCTCACTTTCACCCTCTCACCTATCCTCTTTGGTCTCATCCACACTTCCTCCACCTGATCAGCTCTCAACACTTGATACTAACAGTGCAACTGATGCTCTTTTCTCCACTTTAACATCCTGCTTGGACAACTTCTGTCCCCTTTCTTCCAGGCCAGCCCGCGCCACACCCTCTGCCCCCTGGTTAACTGATATTCTTCGCGAACATCGTACTAAACTCAAGGGTGCAGAGAGGAAGTGGCGCAAATCGAAAGATCCGACAGACCTGGGTCTTTATCAATCCCTTCTCTCTTCCTTCTCTGCTAATATCTCTACTGCTAAAATGGCTTACTATCACAACAAAATTTTCAATTCTTCTGACTCTCGCATGCTTTTCAAAACCTTCTCCTCTCTTCTTAACCCTCCTCCTCCTCCTCCTCCTTCATCAACCCTAACAGCTGACGATTTTGCCACATTCTTCATAGAAAAAACAACCACCATCAGCGGCCAATTTACCAATCCACAAACTGACACACACATTTTACCAACAAACGCACACATTCTACCCTCCTTCTCTCTACTTTCAGAGGCGGAAGTCTCTAAACTCCTTCTTTCCAATCGCCCTACTACCTGTCTGCTTGATCCTATCCCCACTAATCTACTTCAAACCATTTCTTCCTCAGTTGTACCCACACTCACGCACATCATAAACACCTCTCTTCACACTGGTAGCTTTCCCACAGCTTTTAAGCAGGCTCGAGTAACCCCACTGCTTAAGAAACCCAATCTAAATCCAGCACATCTAACAAGTTACAGACCGGTATCTTTTATTCCATTTGTCGCGAAAACACTTGAACGAGTTGTTTTCAACCAGATCTCCTCCTGTCTTACACAGAACAACCTCTTGGACGACAATCAGTCTGGTTTCAAAAGCGGACACTCAACTGAGACTGCCCCGCTCTCAGTAATTGAAGCTCTGAGACTGGCAAGAGCAGCTTCCAAATCCTCAGTCCTCATCCTGCTGGATCTGTCTGCTGCTTTTGACACAGTTAATCACCAGATCCTCCTGTCAATCCTAAAGATGAAGGGCATCTGGGGAACTGCACTCCAATGGTTCGAGTCTTACCTCTCAGGTAGGTCCTTTAGGGTGTCGTGGAGAGGTGTGGCATCTAAGACCCATCATCTAGGTACTGGGGTGCCTCAGGGCTCAGTGCTTGGACCACTCCTCTTCTCCATCTACATGACATCACTAGGATCTGTGATTAAGAAATATGGCTTTTCCTATCATTGCTACGCTGATGACACGCAACTCTACCTCTAATTCCAGCCTGACGATCCGACGGTAGCTGCTCGTATCTCAGCCTGCCCGACAGACATTTCTGGCTGGATGAAGGACCACCACCTTCAACTAAACCTTGAAAAGACAGAGCTACTTGTGGTCCCGGCCAACCCAACACTTCATCACAACTTCTCCATTCAGCTAGGCTCGTCATCCATAACTCCATCAAGGTCAGCTAAGAACCTTGGGGTTGTAATTGATGATCAGTTGAAATTCACAGACCACATTGCTAGAACTGCCCGGTCCTGCAGATTTGCCTTGCACAACATTAGGAGGATCAGGCCCTTCCTTACAGAGCATGCCACACAACTCCTTGTCCAAGCACTTGTTTTATCCAGACTGGACTATTGTAATGCTCTCCTGGCTGGTCTTCCAGCTTGCTCTGTCAAACCTCTACAATTGATCCAGAATGCTGCAGCCAGAGTAGTCTTCAATGAGCCGAAGAGAGCACACGTCACTCCTCTCCTCACACAATTGCACTGGTTGCCAGTTGCCGCTCGCATTAAATTCAAGGCACTGACGTTTGCCTACAGAACAACCACTGGCACTGCTCCCTCTTACCTAAACTCATTACTTCAGACTTATGTGCCATCCAGAAACCTGCGCTCTGCTAGCGAATGTCGTCTTGTGGTACCATCTCAAAGAGGCACAAAATCTCTTTCTCGGACCTTTACCATGGCTGTTCCCTGTTGGTGGAATGATCTGCCTAACTCAACCAGAGCTTCTGAGTCAGTAGCCACTTTCAAGAAACTGCTGAAGACATATCTTTTTCGGCAGCACTTGATTCAGTAGAATTAACACTTTCTCTTCTCTTCTATTCTATAAAAAAAAAAAAAAAAAATACACTGCACTAAAATTAAACTGAGAGGGGTTATAGCACTTACGTATTGTTGTCCTACTGTTAGTTTAACTGCTTCTATTGTTCTCATTTGTAAGGCGCTTTGGATAAAAGCGTCTGCTAAATGAATAAATTTAAATGTAAATGTAAATAAGAGCATAGCCATGCTGTTAACCAGTAAAACTTGGCTGGTGAAGCTGGTCAACCACAGTGCATTAGCAAACAGGACTAAATATATTGTCAGTCATATGGCGGTGTTTTGTGGAAAGAGAGAAATACTGCCTGTCAATTGCATGAGTGTATTAAGTGTTCTGAATGGTCATGTGCTTTACTCTTGATGGCCAATAACATTAGCAACAAACATTTAGCAGCTCCAAACCGTGTCCTCTGTAACATCAGAAATGAATGGACAAGGACACACAACAACACACAGCTGTACACACGCATACACACTTACATACATGAACACTAGAGGGCTGATACTGTAGATTCCAGACATTCACTCTCACACTCACTTGTACACGCCGTTTTCTCATTAAAGCCATGTTTTTACTACTCTCATAAAGCATCTTAGAGGTGACCTTGGGAAGGACCACTATGAAATGATGTAATATTAGTTCCAATAAAACGTGTGGAGAATACATTCATAAAGACTCCCAACACATATTAATAGTAAAATGTGCCATTAAAACAACGGGCAGATTTTTACAAAGTGTGCTTTGTCCTCTTAGGGCTACGGCAATCTATTAAAGAACAAATGTTCACATGTGAAAGCAGACAGACATGACCTTGACAAATGGAAAGAGAAAGTGTGCATTTTAACATCACACTATTCGCAGATGCAAGAGTCCTTTGACACCAGAGTAAATACACAAAGAAATTCTTAAGCAGTGAGTTTTATATCATGCCATATTGTCAAAAGCAAAAGAATGTATACTGCAGAATGTCATTTGGCTCTTTTCCATACAACAAAAACAGATGGTGACTAGTGCCCTGAAGCTCCAAAATGCGACAATGAAGCAGTATAAAAGTCCCATGAAATAATCCAGACCGGTATATAGTAACTGACTGAATTGGAATTGAATTGAATAGACAGAACGGGTGTGATGGTGCAGTAATGTATGAGTTTTGCACCAGCAGGACAGAAGTTCAAATGAAGTGAAGTGAAATGAGAGAAGTACAGCAGTGAGTGTTGCACAGGAAATGCATTTCAGTCTGTTCTCTTCTTCCACAGACTGATAGCTGAAAGGCAGGTATCCATCTTCACCTGTCTTCATTCAAACTCCCACCTGATCGCCCGTAGCTACCTCATATTGAAATTACAAATCTGTGTGCGCGTCTATGCTCAAAACCTGTGAATTGGGTTTCCTTCATTTCGTGTTGGAATTTGAATCAAACGGACAAATTCCAGCAGTAATTCAAAGAAAAAAAAGTAAAGACTTTCTGGGAAATAAAGTGTTGTTCCACCACTTTTCCACCAAAAGAAAAGTTAATTTATTAAATACATATTATATACTGAAAACTCTACTGTTCAAAAACTGGGAGTCACTAAGATTATTATTTTTTTAATTACACTTTTATTTAGCAAGGATGCATTCATTTGATCAAAAGTGACAGTACAGACATTTATAATGTTGCAAAAGATTTCTAATTTAAATAAATACTGTTCTTTTGAGCATCAAATCAGCATATTAGATTGTTTTCTGAAGGATGTCAATATGTAATATAGGATATTAAATTACATTATACAAAAGGTCGTAAGCCAAAAAAATAACGTATCAAAATAACGTATCAAACACAGTTACAAATGCACACACACACTGCACTGCACTAGAAAGGAGGAAGGAAAGTATCTGTGAAAACAAGGTGTTCGCCTGATGAATGTGCGACTTTGCTCAGCATTTCTCTTAAACAGAAGGTTGTTAAGGAACTAAATCTACAGTAAATAGGGAGATTTTACAAGCTTAAATTCCCTGTTTCTATGACTGGTCACTGTAATGTTCATAAGGGCTTCGATTGCTGGGATATTATCACTCTCTTTCTCGTTCGTTATAGATTTATGAGATGGGTATATTGTTATATGAGTATTATTCTTCAGGCTGGTCTATGTGCCAGATCTCAGTTTATCTAACCCCTTCACATTTATCTCCTGTTTCCTTACCGGCCCCAACACGATGGGAAGGGCCTTCCTTTCTGTGTGTGAGCATGTGTGTGTGTGTGTGTGTGTGTGTGTGCATGTGTGAGCGTGTGTGTGTGTGTGTGTGTGTGTGTGTGTGTTGACTCCATTATAGTTGAAATACAACATCTTTATGTCTAATATATGCTGCTAGTCTTCATGAGTTGGAATTTGAATCGAAATGAAGCAATTTAACTGCAATTCAAAGAAATTTTGTAATGACATTCTCTCAAACTGAAACCCAACATCTGTATGTCTGCTAGTTTAAGATTATTGTCTTAACATGCATTCTCGTGTTAAATACACATGCATCCATATGTCATGCTTTAAGTTGGTGTAGTAATAACAAATGTGACCCGTGCTGGCAAAATGAGTCTGAATGTGCACAGGCTAATTACGAGCTACGGGCAAAACAAGTGAACAATTTACATTTTGGTTGAATTTGAGGTTTTCACAAGAATTAGTTCATTAAGCTCTCGTCTAGCGATCCCAATGCTCTAAATAGCAATTACACATCTAAAAGTATCTTTATTTGTATGTTTTCTGAGAGGAATACTTTTACCTGGTCCATGAAAAATGCCGTTATTCTCTGTTCACTTCTCGACGACTGGCGCTTCCTCTCAGCATAAGTTTGGTATCATTTTAAAGCACAGTGTGAATATTCATAGCAAATAAACTCATGCTGAACAAAATAAAATGATCTTACTCACGCTGACTGACACATCCGAAACCTGCGCACAAAGACGCCTCAGACAGCGTGCGATCCCGATACATACACTGAAATACAGTATTTCAAAATATCTGTCTAGGTGAGTATTCACACAAACATGATCTGTTATGCCTTAAGTGAACATTTGGTTAACTGTTGGGGAAAAACATTTAATGTGTATTGGATCCCTGCGGTACAGTAGGTCTTAATATAGGCTGTCTGTCTCAATGTTAATCAAACAATTGTGGTATCATGGGGAAAAAAGTTGAATATATATATACATTTTTCTATAGATATTTGGTTTTGACTTAGTGTGTGCCAAATTTGGTGGTATTACCAGGCATTTTAAGGTATGTTTTCTATCTGATTTTGTTTTGGAACCTTCAGAAAACTCGAAACTAAATTTTTCTCAAAATTGACTTTGCTGATTCTATCGACTTCAAACAGGTGTAGCTTAGTAATTTTTGTCTGATTCCAACAAATCATACATTATTTTGAAGGTTCTTTTAATAAAGAATGTTAAAATAATTAACTAATTTTTGAAAATTTGCTCATTGCAACTCATTTTGCCAGCAAAGGTCACATATTTGTAAAAGGGAGTGCTTTATGGGAGCCTGCATGGAAAAAGGGTGCAATTAACACATATAGTGCAAGTTGTCAAATTGTGCCATGAAACTTTTTAATAGTTTATTTAATGGCTTTGCAGCTAAATTAAAATGCTAAAATTAAAACAAAATAATTACAACTAACAGGCAGCAAAGTATTAAATTGATCAAATAAATTATATATTTATAAATACAGTATATTTATAAATATTAGATGTATATATAATGTATGTATAATTATAATTTGATGGCTGCAGTCACTCAAACTCAATCTGACAACAATGAGATTTGCCATCAAAATGACATTTAAAGGGGTCATATAATGCCATTTTTGTACAAGCTAATATGATTCATTAGGGTCTAAATTAAAAGTTTGTAATATACTTTAATTAAAAATTCTCATTAGTATTGTAAGAAAACACTTATTTTACCTGGTCAAAAACAGCTCTGTTTTCAGCACGCTGTTTCAGTGCATATGACTTTAAATGATAATGAGCTTTGCTCACCCCGCCTCTCTGTTCTGCGCATACACCGTTTGTAACACAATAACACAATATAACCATAACGCGTTGTTCATTATAAACGGGGGATTATGAATTATATTGAGAACGTCGTACATAGAAAACATGCCGTAATGTACCCTGAGTGTAAACCTTAGCCGCATTCATCGTGAAGCGTGCAAGCGATTTGCAAAGATTAATATAAATATTAATATAAAGGTTAATAAAACATTAACACTCACTTCAGTTCTTCTGGAGATTCAGCAGGAACACGAATATCTGGTACCGATCCTTTATTCAGGAGCAGCTTCTTAGCAAAACCAGCTTTATACTGACCCTCATTTATAAAGCAGTCTGGTGAGAAATGATTCGCGCAAACATGAACTCATTGACGTTGATCGTGGGGAATATTCCCTTCGAAAACAAAACTCAGCCACTGTGTCTTCAGCGGTTTGGATTTAGGAACATTAAAATGACTGCTGTGTTCGTTATTGCACCCAAGAACAGAACACCACAATCGCCTAGACGCCATTCTGCTCATAGACAGTGCTCCAGCATATCAACAATGACCGCGCCGGTCCGCGCAGACTATGATTGACAGCTGGCTCACGAGCGAGGGCGGGTCTGTGTTGAAACGATGCTGTCAATCAACAATCGTGGGAGGGGTGTCCGACCGTGTGACGTCACACGGTCGAACGGCTTGATTTGAGACAGGGGAAAACATATAAGGAGATTAAAAAAAAACACTGGATGGATTTTTATCATTATATGATGGTTGTGTACAGACACTGCCAACACACATTTCAGTACAATCAACTTGTAAAAGTGCATGCATCATTATATGACCCTTTTAACATTTACATACTAAAGTAAGTAAGGGGACCTGTTAACACAACTTAAATTAAAATTAACACTCACCAAGCGCCAAATGAGAGTGAAAATCTGCACTATCCGTATCAGTTGCCAGTTTGTTAGTAAGCATTTTTTTAATAATTCTAACAAAGCAATATTGTGGCAACATGAACGTGAACAAACGTGAACAAACGTGAACGACGCTCTGTAAAGTTGACAGGTCAGTGCTTCATCATCACGAAAGTTTCAGCCTTTCCAATGTAAATATTCAAGCGCTGGAACACGCAAAAGGGAATTTTTTACTCACGTGCTGTATGGAAATTTAAAGGGGTCATATGATGCGATTTCTTGTGTTCATTTTTCTTTAGTGTGTTATGTAGCTGTTAGTGCAAGTATAAGATCTGCAGAGTTACAAGGCTCAAAGTCTCAAACCCAAAGAGATATTCTTTGTAAAAATTAAGGCTCAGCCACGCATTCCTAAAACGCTTCATTCAAACACGCCCCCACAAATCTACGTCAGTGTGTGGGGGCAGAGTTTCATAACACCGCCCAAATGTATACGCAAAGAAAGAAGGCGTAACTTTTGTGCTCGCTGTATTACTGTTGCCGCCAGCCAGCCATGTCGTGGAGACACTGTGTTTTCCGTTGCGAAAGCCAAACTATTTTGTTTGGCCTTCCAAAAGAGGACACAATTAGAAAACAGTGCTTAAGCTTTATTTACAGAACAGTACAACTAAAATTTTTGACTGTGTGCTGCGCATTTTTCTGAGGATCGTATCCAGAATCTGGGAGAGTAACTTTACAAGGCCGGCTGTGCACAAAGGCTGATTCTAAAAAGTGGGACAATTCCATCTTTGCGTGTACAGTCTGGTGCTTCTAATTTAGCCTACAGACACAGCCTGTAAGCATGTTTCCATATTTTAATAATATTGTTACTGACTATTCAAACGCGAGTTTTGAGTAGAATAGAGTAGTGCTTGTATGTCGTTTCTACGATCACAAATGCAGACATAGTTTTATGTTTACATAGTATTCTCACACCCGTAACGCGACATGTAAAAATGACAGTATAAGTCATTATAATCAGTAACTTAATTATGTCCCCAATGAAATAAAACCTTACCATTCTGATACGTTCTAGTCCAGTCGCGCTGGCAAATTTGATCGATGCTTGTTCATCTACATTTTCCGGATCAGATTCGGGCTTGAATTGATAAGTTAGTACCGACATTATCACCTGTCATTATTGCTTTGGGAGCTGATGTTCCAAATATGGTAAGGGGCGTGACATTTCTGTCACATGCTTAAGGTATTCGGGCCAATCACAATGCACTGGATCGCTGGCCAATCAGAGCACACCACGCTTTCAGAACGATGAGCTTTGTAAAAATCGACGCATTTCAGAAAGGCAGGGCATAGAGGAGCAACAATAATGTATGGTATGTGTAAAATAATGACTTTTTTTTACCTAAAACCACGAAAACACAATGCATTAAACCAAATACACAAAATAATGTTCTTTTTAGAACCGTCATATGACCCCTTTAACATCCAAAGCGGGCGACCTGAAAGCCACGTCTCTCAGACAGCGCGCGAAGTTGAGCTCTCTTTCATGCCTTCCTGCTCTTCAATGAACAAATTCAGTCAAAAAACGCCTGTCACAGCGAGTAAGTGAACGCAAACACAAAACGCATGATCTGTGTGTGCATTCGGTCTTAAAGGGACAGCATCCTATTAATCCTGCTACTGTCTGCGTTTTTTAATGTTAACCAAACAAAAAAGGACAAATAAAAAACATTCACTGCTCTTGAACTTTAAAAATGATATGAAGACTATGCAGTGATATTTATTTGATTAGCCTACTTTATTAAATTCCGGTACCTGAAAACTATTAGACCTGCCTGAAGAGCACGGTGTATTTCATTTGTATGTATTGTATTGTATTTATTTGTGCTTTTGCTTTTAATTTGATTGTTTGTTCTTATTGTATTACTGACTGTTTACTTGTCTTTAAAAAAAATGTAGGCTATTAAATTTATATTAGTTAAGCTAGTAGTTTTAGCTGTGATATCAAATTGGAATAGAGAAATGTGAATTTTCTCTGGTATCTAACATTTTTTTGTCTTAACTACCCGTTTTTGTGTCATGGCTGGTAAAAAAAAAAACTTTTTTTGGTCGCTAAATTTTCTTAAGTCACCGGCCATTGGCAGGTGTAGCAAAAAAATTGTTTTAGGCCCTGGTTGCAAGTTATAAATTCCAATTTATTGTTTTAATTCAACTTAAAGCTGCAGTCCGTAGCTTTTTTGGGTTAAAAATTATCAAAAATTATTTTTTGAGCAAGTACATAACCAGCCAGTGTTCAAAACTATCTGCTTTGCCTTGCTCGATTCAAAGCGGTAAGCTTGTAATAATGTTTTTAATTCCAGTGGTACTGGTGGATTTCCGCGGGAGATTAGAGCATGTCTTTGTGTCATTACGTCACATCTGTACACATAAAGAAGGAGTCTCGGCTAGTATAGGCTATATTGCGTGTGAGGAAGTTGGAGGTGGAGATTTATAGCCTTTTCTCACAGCACTTGATTTAATTAAACTTATCAATTTGATGGCGGATCCAGAAAGGTTCAAACGACAATCACCAGTGACAACTGTGATTGTGAAACGGAGTGGCTACAGAAAAAAAAGAGACTGCAACCGGACCCATGCGAAAACAACGATAAATATCGGAAGGGCATTAAATGTAGTCACGCAATGCTGATGTTGAACATTAACAATTGGAGAACAAAGTATAATTTGCACGGTTAGACGTGATATGATAAGCGATTGTTAGATTTAATCAGCACGATTTACAGCAATGCTTTTTTTCCCTTAGTTGGTCAAACCAGAACAAAAGGGGATGTTACTTACTAGTTCAGATGAAATTTTCCGGTGAAAATTATTATGTTGGTCATACTTCCAAAAAGAGTAATCTGTGATTCTGAATGCCAGTATCCACACCGATCAGTATCGACTGACAGTGGCACACTCTCCTCAAACAATGGATTCATCCGCGCTGTGCCGCGTCAACGCATAACTCATGTAAAGTTGATAATTCCGCGAATAACTGCAATTGCAGATTTCGAACAGAGATGGCGACAAAGAGGAAAAGCTATGGACTGCAGCTTTAATTAAAATTTAATTTAGCAAAGTTGCAAACATTATTTTGTTGAGTTCTGTTATTACATAATTATGTTGATCAATTACATCAACTTAATAGTGTGTGTAATTTAGTTTTAGATTTCTAGTTCCCAGCATGCCTTGCATAGGACTGGATAAGGAGAACATTTTTTGAAATTAAGTGTTTTTTTTTTTGTTTTTTGTTTTTAAAGTTATGTTGGTTGCACTTTATTTTACAGTATGTGTACTTAGTGCACCTTAATATAAGGTAACTATGGGTTAAGGTTGGGTTTAAGGAGGGTTATAGTACCTAGTTTTTATAGTTATTGTAATAACTATAATAAGTACAGGTACATTAGGGAACAGGACTGTAAAATAAAGTGCTACCGTTATGTTTGACATTTAAAAGAGTTTTTGTAATGTTGACGTTTTTGGTTACCATTGTGCTGAAGAGTATTATGAAGGTAAACACTAATGACTCTATGACTAATGACTGTGTGACTGCCAGTGACAAGTATTATCTTACTTGCTTATTAAATACATATACATGCTAAATAAGTTACATTAAGCATGTGCTATAATAGCTGTGGATTTTAACTGAAAGATAAGATTAATTGGTTCCAGGGCTACAACTTAAAGCTGCAGTCTTTAACTTTGGGCACTTGAGCAGTTAATAAACAAAACTGTATGAGTCTTGCTGAAGAACATTGTAGCCGGAGCTACTTCTCTCTGTTTATATCTATGATGAGTTACTGGGCTACTCTGCAGCGGTGTTGACCCATGGATTCATGATGTACTCGCTTATTATATCAATTTTGTAAATGTTGAACACAAAAAGTTATGGACTGCAGCTTTAAGTAGTTGGAGTGACTTATTAATCAACTTAAAAATTTGTGTTTATGCTACAAATTATTAAGTTTGAAACATCTAACTCAATGTTTCTTGTTAGTTGAACGTAATTTCACTCAAAGTTGTCATAACTAAAAAAAAAAACTGTTGTGTTTCTACTTTTTGCTGAGCCAACACATTGTGGTAAAAATGAAAAATCCATCTCTCTCTCTCTCTCTCTCTCTCTCTCTCTGAGTCTAGGAGTTTGTCTTGTCGAAACTTTATCAAGACGTATGATTAATGAGCAATCATTAGCGTCAGTGATTTCAGCTTGTATCCTCTCAAAATGCTGCTTCACTCAGGAAATGTGTGTTTTTTTAAGATAATGCGTACGCATGAAAAGATGATATAAAATGAATTACTTAAAACCACAGCTGGGAGTTGTTTAGTGTAATTAAAAGTGCAAAGAAATTCCGTTATTAATGGCAACAATTTGTTAATTTTGAACATTAAAAGTGGATTGATGCTAAATTTCTTGAAAGCATATGTGCGTCCCAGTTTGGTCTACAGTCCTTCATTTCTCAGTTCAGAAACCATTTTCTCCTTCAAAAAAAAAATGGTATTTGCTCTGAATATAATGATCACACAAGGAATCCTTTTTATGTATAAATCTTGCTCAAATAAAAATGTGTGATTTGAAAGTGAAATAGTTTGAATTTGATTTAATCACATTTCTTGGCAAAGTCATATTATTTTTGTCTCTGTAAGACATATTTCAAATGGCTGAATTATCAGAGGGCTTATTTTCATATGAAAGCACTTGAAACTCAGTTTTTATGTTAAAAAAGGGGAGACAAATTAATTCTCCTGTTAATTTCTCCTCATGCAAACAAGACTAAGAAACTAACTAAATAAACAAACAACAAAATTAATTAATTTAAAAAAATAGGTTAGAAAAGAATATAAGAAGAGAAAGACAATGAATCCCATGCCTTTTGGAGATGATGTACACTTGGGGGCAAAATAAAAAACGTGTTTGCTATAAGTACATTCTGCTGTTGCCAAAAAGTAAAATATGGTGACATCATCATTACAGGAATTAAGTGACACATTTTGGTGTCTGTATTTTTTGGTACTTTATTATTATTATTACTTTAAATGTAAAATGATGTGTACAGTATTAATTTACAGGCCAAATTAATTTAAATTTAGAAATATAAACACATTTTGATTTCGACGATTGCAAAACACAGCAAAAAAGTTGGGACAGAGGCAAAATAATAGTGAAATACTTATATAATATCCAAGTTAAAATGTTTTGAAACAGTCCACAATAAGTATGTGAACTGGTAATAGGTTTGGGTATAAAAGGAGCATTCACCAAAGACTCTGCCTTTGCAAGCAAAGATGGGTCATGGCTCACCACTTTGTGCCAAATTTCATTAGAGAATCGTCAAACAATAAAAAATAAAAAATAAAAATTCTCAATGCAAGATAGCAAAGTATTTAGGTCTTTCACCAACTACCATACATAATTGTGAAAAGATTGAGGGAATCTATATATTTCAGTCCATGTAGGGCAAGGTAGGCATATTCAATGTTGATTATACATGACCTTCGAGCCCTCAGATGGCATTGCATGAGAAACCATCATGCTAATGTGTTATATATACAGCAACATGGGCTCAGGAGAACTCTATACATCTGTTCAATGCACTGCACATGCTACAACAGAGTGGTTTCTAGACACTCTACACCGTGCTTGACTGGTGTGCCTGCAAGTCCAGATCTGTCTCTTATTGAAAATGTATATGGCCCATCATGAAAAGAAGAATCAGACAACAATGACCAAATGACTGTTGACCAAACTGTCTTGTATCAGGTAAGATTGGGCAAAAATTCCACTTGCAAAACTTCAACAAGTAGTATCCTCAATTCCCAAACATTTAAAAAAAAAAAAAAAGTGTAATTGACTTAAACTGTGACACAGTGGGAAACATGCCTCTGTCCCAACTTTCTTGGACTGTGTTGCAGCTATCAAAATATACAAATATATACAATTACAAAATACACTTAAGTTGGTCAGTGAAAACTTCAAACAATCTTTTCTTTTGTACTTTTGTCAGTTAAATCAAGGTTAAAGAGAATTAACAAATCACAGATTCTTGATTTTATTACATTAATAAATTAACATTAAAGGTAAATGTAGAAGGTAGCTAATATATTTGCCAAAAATATAATTTGTACAGTATTTTACAGTAAAATAATGTATTTTCTTCTTAAAATGCAATAATTTTAGTAAGGTTATTTACAGCTAGCAATTAAAAGGTTTTTACAGCAGTGTTTGTACATTCTTTTCCTTTTTATTTATTAACATGTTTTACAGTGTACCTGTGTGTGTGAGAATGCTGTGTCAAACATAACAGTGTGGGGATCAGCACGCAGTTTCATTTCCTGGAGATGATTGATGGCTCAGACTGTGTGTGTGTGTGTGTGTGTGTGTGTGGTGGGAAGGAGTTGTCATGGCGATAGGGATGTAAACAGCCCAGCGGTCCTGCCTCAAAGGAGCTGATGTAACTGAGTCAGCACACACACACACGTTTCTACTGATGAAAACAAATGGGAGTTGTCTCAAATTGATGTCGGCTTTAGGGTTCACAGTCACTTCACACATGCGCGCGCGCACACACACACACACTTCATTGACAAATCACCATTATGATTTTATTTCTGCACTCAGCTCAGCTCAGATTTCGGGAGGCATGATTTCAGGAGCCACCTATGTAACAAGAGCAGGACACACAGAGAAGGAAAGTCAGAAACATTCAAATATATGCAAGTCTGCTCAGATATGTAACCTTTAACCCTCCTGATCGCCTAAACCCTCGCCATTAATCGTCATCAAACACACACACACAATATACACACAATTCAAACATACTCCTGGTTAATGGCTCCAGTATATCATGAGACTGAAGTTCATGAGCAGTTTTCCAGTTCTTTACTGAATTGTCAGGGGATCGTTTACATTATTTATACAGGCTTCTGTATTCTATGGTACAACCCAGACGTCACATGACTTTACTGAGGTTGTTTACATCTTTATAAATTCTCTTTGTGTGTGTGTGTGTGTGTGTGTGTGTGTGTGAGTGTGTGTGAGAGAGAGAGAGAGAGAGAGAGAGAGAGAGAGAGAGAGAGATGGAACAAGCCATTCAACACAAGCACTCTATTTTAATTAGATGGAAAGTGACTGCTTACCCACACCATAAATTTAGGCACTGAGGATGACACACAGTAGGTTATTCAGAAATTAACATTACCTCCCAGGCCAAAAAAAGAGAATTTTCGACTTTAGTCTTACATGAAAAAATATATATAAAAATTAAAAATATATATATAAAATAAAATGTTAATGTTGATGTGTAACAAAAGGGATAAATGGCATGATTGGCATAAAGATTACAGCCTCTATACAGGCTAACTGCTGTCACCTCAAAACAAACATTTTCATGTGAATGTATTAAAAAAGCTTCAGATTTCTGTTGTAGACTTCCATAGTAAGTGTATTAATGGCTTTCCTGGACTGACTCACTCTAGACACAAAATCATTTGTTGATGTGTGTGATGCACACAGGAATGGGGAAATGTTGTCCGACTCGATAAGCAAAGATTTTCATCTTTTTAAACGTAATGTCTAATTTCTTGTCTATACACCTGAAGTGATCCACCCAATCTAGTGCGTGTCAAGATGTGTTGGATCCTTGCCTGTTATCCCATCTGTAGGATTTGCAGCTGCAGGTATATGGTTGGTCTTGTGCACTTAAGGGAGAGATCATTATATATGAGTGGAGCAGATGTGTGAGTGTGTTTGTGTTCATGGAAGGCAGGTGGGCTAAAACACTCTGAAAAACTAAGCCACTTCATTCTGAGATGAACCAGAACATCTTTCATCCACTGTCCCTTCTCTTTCTACATATGTGTTGTGCACAATCCAGGCACAGTTCTACATGGGAGAGCTCTCAGATCAAATTGTAATAATGTACATTGGCAAAACGGATTTCGCTGACCCAGAGAACAAACACAAAATCCATGCATCAACACTAGTAATCATGCATGATCTTGCAATTCAGCCTCATAATTTGCAGTCGTGGCATTCTGCTTTCATGCCTCCAACATGCACGATGGCATTTGATTTATGACCTCAGCTTGCATATACAACATTTTGTAGCCATCCATCCACAACCTAACTGCTTTAATTTGCTGTTCCAAGATACAGCTGCCCATAATAACCACTGATCTAGGAACAGTTTCAGATAGTCAAATCAAAACTTTAGCTATCAGTGTAATGCACAAAGCTATAGTCCCTGCAGAAAACTTCATACATGCTTGCCGATTATTTTCATGTATTTGAAAGAAGTCTCTTCTGCTCACCACATATATATATATATATATATATATATATATATATATATATATAACCCTTTTCTATTTTAATACATTTTAAAATGTAATTTATTCCTTTATATTTTAATATTCTAATTTGGTATACTCAAGAAACATTGCTTAACAGTTGTACAGCTTAATACTTTTGTGGAAACCACAATGAATAGAAAGTTCCAAAGATATATCCTTGGTGAATAAAAGTAATAATCTAAAAAAAAAAAAAAATGTAAAAACACTGACCCCAAACATTTGAAAGGTGAATAAGCAGATAAAATATTGTGGTGTGTGTGTAATGTATTATAGTATAGTATAGTATAGTATAGTATAGTATAGTATAGTATAGTATAGTATAGTATAGAATTCATGGATTAAATGTAAAAAAAATAATAACAATAATAACAACAACATTTAAGTTACAGTATCATTACAAAATTTGTTCAAATACCCATACAGAAAAAAACTGTTCATTTATTCAGACTTATTGTTGGCAACATTTTTATGCGCTTTATACGGATCATTTTACCATAGAAATATGCACTATACTGGACTAGTTTTATACTGGCACTAGATAATTTCGCTCATTTCAGAAGCACCCGAGTTTGTCGTTGCCTGGTATGATGCTATAAGAAAAACTGTGTTCAATGATAAACACAAAATACTGTGGTTTCATCCTATAAAATAGTCTATGAAGCATGTTCACAAAATGTACTAAATCTAAAAGCAAAGCTAAAAACAGGGGGTTATAATGTAGTAATAAAATATAGCTTAAGAACAAAAGAAACTGCTGTGCAGAGAGATGCAGACATGTGTGTGCAGGATTCTGTCTAGTAGAGTTCACAGAGATCTGCCTTTGTGCTCTAAATCCTCTGCAAAAGTTGGAGGAATGCGTGATCAACGTGATCCTCTCAGACTGATTGTGCCCAGTGTGTTTGATCCAGAGACAACTGCTGTGCCCTCTGTCCCCGGGTGCCAGCTGCTGCCCACCCACCAAGAGGAGCTGCTCAATGAGCCTTTGAAGAGATAGTTCATTCAAAAAAGAAGATTTTGTCCTCGTTTACCCGTCCTCTTGTTGTTCCAACCCCCTTATGATTTATTTTAGCATTTAACATTTTACATGAAACAACTGTAGATCTTAGGCAGAATGCCATCGCTCTTGTTCTTACAAGGATGGTGATGTATTGTTACAAAAAGTACCATTAAAGTATTCTGAACATGACTATGCTATGATAGCTTTGAAATCCATTATAAATAATTAATTAATTTAGGGGGTTTTTACCATAAATGTGCTTTTATATGATACAGGCAACAGTGCAAAGTCACAGAAGATATGCTGTGTAATTGTAGTTTTTTTTTTTTTTTTTTTTTTTTTTACAATATTAACCCTCTGGGGTTCTTCGGGTCAAAAATGACCCGAAGCGTTTAAATAAAAAAATGTTAAAAATCGTAGCTTCATCGGAATGGTCCAAAACTTGGTGACTTTTTTGGTACTTGGTATATGAACACCCAAAAAAATTGGGGACAGGATTTGAAAAGTCTAAGTGGTCGTAAAAAAAATAGTCACACTCAGGACCTTCGGGTCAAAAATGACCCCCATAGGAAATGAATGGGAAATTGGCAAAAATATGAAAATACAGAGTTTTTTTGTGCATACAATCTACAAAACAGCCAGGATGCAGAAAAAAAGCACACAACAGTGAAGGGGTGAATCTCTTAAAACAATTGGTGACAAAATGCTTTCCATTTGTTCTCTTTATAATGCAATGTTCAGGTTTGAATGTATTATAAAGTAAAACTGCCACTTCAAATTACCATTTAAACCAACCAAAAAAAAAATAAAAAAATTTTACATTTAAAAAAAATGACAAAAATAGTCTTTGAGAATCTGTTATTATATATTAAAATCAACAACCTGAAAAAAATTAAACAATATGTGAAAAAATCACTAGAGTGTTTCTACCATAGGTTTCTACAGAGAGCTGTAAATCCACTAGTGGTAAAAATGTGCTATTGCGTGATAAAAATGCTCAGTGTGTCCACCAGATGGCTCCGATCTCATTTCAAAAATTGCTTTCATGAGGCCTAGACTTGACTCTAAAATGAAATACAGCTTTAATAAAAAATTTTTTTTTATTATATATATATATAAATTTTCTATTATATTCAATGGGAAAAAATGGGTCTTAATTATTGCATAAATATTAATTATAAATCATAAAATTATCTCAAAACACCAAAAAAGAAAAGAAAAAATATTATTGAACAAAAATATATTTCATTGATTTTACTCAAATAAAATGTATCTTAATGCCGCCCTCCGGGTCATTTTTGACCCGAAGGTCCTGAGTGTGAGTCTAAAATGAAGAACCCCAGAGGGTTAAGTAAACATTCCTGCACTGGACATGAAAATAAACATAAGAATGTAATGTCCTTTATCTGGAGAATGAAGGCCTGGTCTGAGTTTTTGGCACTGTTCAACCAATAAAAGTGGACAGGATGCTTCCCCCTCCAAACCGACTCCATGTGTGTGTTGGTGTGGAGCCTCGAACCACAGAACAACAGGGGAACAGTTCAGAGATATACCATAATCCGGCCCACAAATCATCTGTGTGTGTTTGGAGTAGAAACCACCCTGCCATATATCCACGGTAACAATGTGCATGCAAGGAGCAAACGATGGTGACAGATTAATCGATACAGACCGGCAGATATAATAAGACATCTATCATTTCTCTCTCTCTCTGTCTGCTAAAATGTGCTCCTTATAACAGACAGATGAATGGGATCTACGTTACAACGCCATAATGAAATAAATATGGCATTGTCGGGAAAATCTATATGTACTAATACATCAATCAATACATCAAACAAAATCAGACGAATCAAAGAAAAAGGCAAAATCTGACAATCAGGTTCATGTGCTGCAAACTATAGCAACTCTTATGATTATAGTTATTGATTCTTCTCTTTTAATGGTTCACAGTTGCCCTTTTCCACCAAAAGCATGCTGGTGCCATAAATGGACATTGAGTTCACTAAATAAATTCCAAGCACTGAAGACAGGAACATCACTGTCTCATAAAATAAAAAAAGAACACAAATATGAGCGTCTTGAATGGATCTTTCCACCTACTGAAGCCCATGTCGGTATGTGGAACGTCAGTATATGGAATCTCTGATGGTTTTCCTTCACTGCCCCATTTCAAATTCACCCACCCGATCGTGCCTGTCTGCACGGAACTCTAGCGTTCCTTATGGAATGAAAACACTCATTATGCTGTTTATGACAAAGCAAACTGATCGAAACGAAACGTTTGCCACACAGAGCAGTCGCAAAACAATAAAATGCATGAATTTTCACCAGATGACTTGAATAGCTCTAACTGGAAATAATCATCATAGAGTGATCGGGGGGGGGACGGATTAATTGACAGCTGCTGTCAGACTCTAAAATGGAGAGTGACTGGAGTGACGCAAGTAGCTTTGCCACGGAGCGGTCTTTTGAAGTCGAGGACTTTTCTCCCCCACCTTCACCTGAAGTGGAGGAGGGTGAATTGTCTGTGCACACAGGGCCGGAGCCATATCAATTCGAGCCGCTGGCTCAAACTGCGGTTTTAACTCCCGCATCGCGATCGGCATCGGCATCCGACGATGCTAGCGAAGCAGCCGCGCAAGGGAGAATGGGGCCAGTGTCTGAATGGTAAAACATTAGCATTATGGCTATATTAGGCTAATGCTTATAGCAAATGCTAACGGAACTATCAAAAAATTAAAACCCATGCATTTAGGTTAATTTTGGTATGATGTTGTGTTAATAATTAAGCGAAAACCATTTATTTCAAGTGTCCCTCTACAATTACAAATGATTCAAATGACAAATTCAAGTTCAAGCATTTTAAGCACCTTGTACGAACCCTGAAAAAACACAACCTCCACATACCAAATATTAAATTTATTAAATTTATTTATTAAATAAATCATCCTAACAAAGTAGTAATAAACAATTCTCAGGTTGTAAGTAGTACACAGGTGTGACCAGATTGGTGGAGTGGGCTGTGTAACGGCACATCCAGGCTTTGAGCCTGTAGCACTGAACCCATATGTGTTACAAGCTGTATATGGCACTTATGTACAGTTATATGGTGAGATGGAAGAGAAAGTTACAAACAGGTTAGTTCCAGGAAGAAAGGTTAAATTTTATATAAAAAAAATAAATGTATATAAAAAAAATGGAATAATTGATTAAAAACGAATGTATCCTCCACTTCAACATACATGTGCACTACCTGTCTTTCAGCGCTTATAGACACCTTGCATATCGTAATGTCGTTAGGTGGTGTTGGGGGTACCTTGGCCAACACATTCGGGTGGTCATACCTTCTTGCGTTGTGACACGGATCAGGGAAGAGTTTCCTGAAGAAGGACCATACAGAGGTTTCCTCCCCCCACTGCATTGAATATTTTTTTTTAATAATCTAAAAATAAAATAAAAATGAATTATATGATTATTATAGCAACCAGCAACACTACACCTACGTACCATCCTGACCGCTGTACTAAATACAGATAATCTACGCTAACTTGAAGTTATCCTAACTGACGCAATACTATGCTACTAACTAACTATGCTTCTAACAATACTACACTAACAAATATGCTAATTAACTACCTAGGCTACACAAAATAATCTAAATAACTATATAAATGCTATGCTAAATAGATGCTAAAATACTCTATCCTGATCGTTTTCAATACCCGCAATTCCAGCTCCTGACTCGCTACAGTGGTTTTGACGAAACAAGATGGTTTTTATACTGCCATGGGCGTGGTAGCTCTTACCAAGGGCGTGGTGAGCTGGAAGCTGCTTAGACCGCTTACGTCACGAACTACCGCAAACAGCCAATAGGAAAATTCAACTGCAGTAGCCACCGTTCAACCTGAAGAGGGCAGCACTCAGACGTTTTTACACCATATATTGTAGAATTAAAACACTTTATACACAAATGTCAAAAAAATCAATGACCAGTACTTGAATCAATGACCAGTACTAATAAAGCCCCATTCTTACAGATCATTAACTAAAAAAAGTTGGTTTAGGGTTTAGTTACCCTTTAAATAATGAAGATTTTTATTGTGATTACTATCAAAAATATGAAGCAAAATAATACTATCAAATACAAATGAATATTTTGAATATTTTATAGTAAAACTGTAAAATTATAATAGTAATATTTACAATTAATTTCTTCTTTTTCAAAGTTTTTATTTTGGTGGTTTTGGAGCACAGTAAATGAACCAAGCTGCTCTAAAATGATAAAACCCTGCATTATGAGCTGCACACATAGAACATAGTGTCATGCTTCACTGTGAAACTGCAGCACATTTAATTAAATAAATTTGATAATCGCACTAATCCATATCGCAATATCAATTTTATTTCGAAATATTGTTCAGCCTTATTTCAAACAGGTCGAAATTCCCAGACCGTATAGGCAGACAACACAGGAAATTAAAATTTTGCACCAAAGATAACCTTACAGCTTTCTTCTCCTCCAAACAATTAGTTTAAAAAAACCATGGCCTGATCATATCCCAGGCCCTGTACAAACAATTTCATATTACGTTGCTTAATCCTATGAATTAACAGCACGTCCATTGACCAAGGTGCATACACACGGCAAGGTTAGATAACCCACCTGTCTCTATCGCTTTCTCGTGCTAAGGGATTTAACCTCCATAGACATCTTCTTGTTTTGCACGTTTTGTAAGTTCATGACCTTCATCAGCCCTATAGGATGCGGAGTAGATGGAGGGATTTACAGTAGACGTGAAAGTGCTGGTCTATATATAGCAGTGGCCCATATGGCATACAGATTGCTGCTGCCAGCTGGACCCAAAGGGTGAGGAGAGAGAAATGTGGCACTACAACGTTTGATGTGGGAAACGAGGGTGGACAGTGAGGGAATACTCTGGCTGATGAAATGAGAGAGAATGAGAGAGAGAGAGAGAGAGAGAGAGAGAGAGAGAGAGAGAGAGAGAGAGAGAGAGAGTGTGAGCGTGCAATGCCAATATAGCACATTCATTTGGATTGACTGCAATATTAGGAGGTTGAGGGTACAGTCAAGTCTTCATTATTGTAAAATAATACCAGAATCAAGCAGAGATAATTAAACGTGCTGGCTGAACAAAAGAATGTGTGAAAGGAAAACGTGAAAGGATGGTGTAATTAAATTGAGATGCTGCTAAGTAGTCAGCCATAAGTTTGGCGTGGACAGAGCAAAAAAAATCCTTCCAACTCGTCTCCTATGGGCAAATCGTCACCATAAGCCCAGACTTACCCAGAGAAGGGCATGATCTGATATGTGCTGAGAGACTCAAGGTCAATATTCACGCTGCCAATTGGAACTTCAAATCCAAATTAAAGTTGTGTGAAATGCTGTGTGTGTAAACACAGGATGGGGTGTGTTAAAACTTGATCTGATGGAGCAAAGTTAAGTGGAAGTGAACTTGATCTGGACTCAGACCACATGGCATGACCATGTTGCACACTACTGCACACGTGCCACTCACGGAAGAGGCAGAATTATGACAGACAGCATGAATTAAACTCAAGAAACATTAGCGAAAATATTAGAGACAATTTACTCGAAAGTGAACACTCTAATTTTCTGCGGATGACTAAAGAAGTGATTTGGCAGAATGTTCAGGTTGCTTGTTTCCATATAAGGGTGTCTTATTCTTTTTGGAGTTTTTTTTTTTTTTTTAGATGGTGTAAGATCTCCTGATGGTGTAAGAGCTCCTTTACTTTCAGATGGTGTAAGATCTCCTGAGGGAAAACGCACGCACACACACACACATACACAGAGAGAGAGAGAGAGTTTTGGCACTGTACACCAAAACCCAACTGAGCAGGACCTGACTTTGACAAGTGTTACCCATTAAAGTTAGTTACTATGAAATATCCTACAATTAAACATAATTAACGCCTTTGGTTTGGGGAGAGGTGTGCTTGGGTTACTTTTTCTGTCAGATTCGAGGTTTCCAAGCAGTACAGCGGTTGGCTGATTCAGTGTTTGGCGAGTTTAAAGCACAGAACTCACAGCAGCTCAATTGCTTGCAGGTTTTTTTCTTAGATTGCCTCTCAGACAGTCTACTGGCCCTTAGCTTTTAGTTCTTTAAATTATAGTGTGACAGCACATATGATGCTGAGCTAGAAACATCCCACACACTCACATGCTGAGAACACAGGATGCAATAAACTCTTAACCTTTAAATAGTCTTGATGGTTAGATCTTCACAGTATGTATCATAGTGTATTTTGCTGTTTGCTACATATACAGACAGACAGACAGACAGACAGACAGACAGACAGACAGACAGACAGACAGACAGACAGACAGACAGACAGACAGACAGATAGATAGATAGATAGATAGATAGATAGATAGATAGATAGATAGATAGATAGATAGATAGATAGATAGATAGATAGATAGATAAAAATAATTAAAGACAGATCACATGAGCTCTAACTGTGATATAATCACATACACAGGCGTTCACTGCATAATTGGGCGGTAATGCTCCATACAAACACAGCGATTCACTTTCTCTCATTCAAGAGTTAATAACCCACAACAAATGTGTCTTCCTCTGTCTTTCTCTTTCTTTGCTATTATCACCTCCTCTCACAAACACAGTTACGGGACTAAGGCGCCGCCTCTAAAATCTACTGACCGAATCCTCTCCATTAGATCTCAGTGAGAAAAAAAAATAGCCTGTTAAAGTTAATGAGATAATCTACTTCACCCATGTTTCGGGCAATATTTCACCTCCTGATGTGAAGAGCATCCTCTGACAGATATTATGTCTTTTTAAATGAAATCACTGAAGCCTACATTCACAAAAAGAGTGGAATGACTTTTATTTGTTCTTCTGCCATGAGATGGTCTAAGCGTATTTGATGCATGCTGCATATTGAAGCAAGCTGTGAATTTACACAGGTAAGGGATGTTCCTAAGCAAAACACAAATTAGATTTTAAAATAAAAATGACAACAAACAACTACACAGATCAAAAGCTGGGGTAAGATTTCAGCGAGGATGCATTAAAGGTGCTCTAAGCGATGTTGGGTGACGTCACTTCTTGTTGACGTTCTTATTGTCAAACAAAACGGAGGCTAGCTAGACCCTCCCTCCTCCTCATACCATCCCGTCCCCCCACTTAAACTACAGTTTAGAGGGCTGCATTGGGATTGAGTCCCGCCGGGTCCCGCGGGACCCAACGCAAATCTCGCGGGAGCGGGCGGTTTGAACTTTGCTGCGGGCGGGAATGGGCGGACAAATAAAACCCCTGCGGGATTGGGAGGTAGCCTAACGACATGATGGAGATGTCAAAGATGTGGAAAATAACCTTAAACGAGGTATTTACAGTACAAAACCTGAGCAAGGCAAGTCTGACATTTACTATTCATCTTCCTGATCAGTGCGTCAGAATACATGCAGGCCAGGGAAACGAAACCAACAACCCCATGAATCTCTTTAACAATAGCAATACAAATACGCGTTATTTTCCTGCGGGACGGGAGAAGACACAAAGTCAGTGTATCTCTATTATTGTGCGGGAATAAATTCTCCGAGTTTTGCGGGTGCGGGCGGGAGTGGACATACATATTGCGGGAGCGGGCGGGAGTGTAACACATACGTTGCGGGAGCGGGCGGTAATGGTCAAAAATTCAGCGGGCGCGGGCGGGAGCGGGATGAAGAAAACAGTCCCGCGCAGGACTCTACTACAGTTTTACTGATACTTCATTCAAGGTGTAATGGCGCCAAGTTAGATAAATGCTTTTAAGGACGCAATAATAGCAAGATAACGTTAGCTTCGCGTTTCCCAGTGAGCAAACACCGGCTCAGTCGTAAACAAATGTAGTCAAAGTTGTCAATAGGCTATGAATGAACATTCAAATTCATAACAAACAAAACAATCATTCACACAAACTGTCGCCCTACTGTGAGTTTGCTTGATCATTTACAATAGAGATCGATAGCTAGCTGCTAGAAACCAATATGTTGTATTCACCAATGTTAGCGCTGACTGCATTGTTCTAGCTAATTATATCCTTGTGTTTGTTAGGCGAACATGAAAGTCCATTTAGAAATACCCAACTAGATTTACCCACCTGTCCATCAAAAACAGAGCTACCTGAATGTCGGATTGGAAGCCCTTCTGCCGGCGGAGATCTCGCCACCTATCAAAGGCTTTCCAATGTAAATTCGGGACTTTGCGCGTTCCTTCTCCTTTTCCCTCTTCTTTGCATTTTTGCAATCTGTTCATCGGAACGTCGTCTCTTTGGTCGAGTTATAATTCTAACTTCCCTCTTCATGCTTCTCTCTCCTCCACTCCCCCCTTCATGTGTACGCGCACTAAACCAACCCCCAAATCATTCTTGTCGGTTATTGGCTGGAACACTGTTTGTTTTGTTTTGTGGAGCGGGTTGGCCTAGTTTGTTTTTGTTGCTGTTTGTGGAGCCTGGGCTGTCTACAGCGATCGCGTTTTTTTACAGTGTGTACAGAGGACAGGCAGCTAGCAGATAGTGAGGAGATGTTTGCTGTATGTGACAAAAAATGTTTTGGCCTAAAAAATGCAAAAAATGTCTACATTTAAAAAAAAAAAAAAATCAAATGCGGTTTCTTTCTCTTCATCAAAGAATCCTGCAAAAAATTGCATTACAGTTTCCACAAAAACATCAAGCAGCACAAATGCTTTCAACATTGATAATAATAAAATAATAATAACAATAGAGCACCAAACAAGCATATTAGAATGATTTCTGAAAGATCATGTGACACTGAATGGATTTTGAAAATTCAGCTTTGACACAGGAATAAATTAGATTATTCATAAATAAAGTTTAAAATACATCTATACTGCACTTTATGACAATTTGCTGAAAAACATTATTCATTTCTTTAAAAAAAATCAATCATATTAATCACAAACTTTTGAACAGTATTATACCAACATCAAAAATGAGATCCAATTGTATCTGTTTAGAAAGGTTTATAAGTTATTATTGTTTTTAAAAATCCCAGTATTTAATGCTCATTGTATCACTGAACAATGCCAAAGACACAAAGCTCTTAGTATTTCCTTTTGAATTTTACTAATAGTAAACAAATCATTTTATATTTAAACCACAAATCCTAAACACTGACCTTAATCAAGTCCCAACTGGAAATCCTTACTTGTAAGCAGGCATTCTCCACATATTAACAGCACTATACTTCTCTACCACAAATTCATCCTTGTCCAGAGGCAAACTATCAAAGCCGGATTTAGCCTCCCTCTAGAGAAATACATGGTCATTTTGAAGCAGATGATCAAGTGTTGGCTGTAATTTGGCCTGTCTCCTTTGAGGTCTAAGAAGGGGCTGTCATTATTTTAAAGGAGAAATTGGATTTGTCCCCCGATGGTCATGTGGATAAGCACTGAGCTCATTAATGTGCTTCCAAAGGCTTTGGTAAGAAATAGAGCAATCATGGGGTAATTTCACTAACAAACACTCATCACAGTCATCTTTTGCCCTGTCTAATAGCTCTACAGGAACAGGAAGAGAGGGTGTTTGGTAAAATCTACTATACAAATTGTTTCCCTCTCTTTTCAGTTCAATGTGTTATCTTTGAATCCTAAAAAATGAGTTACAAGGGTCTCTTTCTCTGACTTTATTTTCAGTTCTATTTGTGTCAGGTGGCAGAACCGGAGGCTTTTGTTTGAGCTAAAAAATGTGTCATCATAAGATGCATTGTGTACTCCAGAACTTGGTTCAGTGTTGACAGAAACATTTAAATCATGCTGTATTTGCTGAGATTTGTTGCTTGTACAAATCACATCAGTGACAAGCAGGTTACATAAAGGAAATGGACTGAATGAGAAAGAAAGCACATAAACTAGCTTGGTAGGCTATCTTTGCAAACGGCTATTTTCATTCTACTCAGCGAGAAGTGTTACACATCATGACATGTATAATAATCCTGTTTAGCTAATATATTTATGTCCAAATGGTGAACAGTAGTTCCCACTGTAAAATAAAGCAAAAAAAAGGAGCAGGGTTTTTCAAACTGTGGGTTGCAGGGTGGGAAAAGGTGAGTCGCGCAGTCTGCAGCTACATATGCGTTTCAGTGAATGACACAGAAAGTTTAGTCTAGGGCCGCACAATATACCCAGCCCGTTCTCATCCTTTGGCGTCATACATGTGACGCTTTGTACATTTCGTTGAAATCTTACGCACATGGCATCCTTTAGCATCAATATGAGACGCAGAACCCAAGGCGTCATGCAGGAGACGCTCGTCTAAATCCGACGCACATGGCATCCTTTAGCGTGAATATGAGACGCAGATCCCAAGGCGTCATAACCGTACCCTACCCCAGACCTAAACCTACCCATAACAGTGCGTGTTATATTGACGCTAAAGGATGCCATGTGCGTAAGATTTCGACGAAATGTCATATGGCGTCACCTATATGACGCCAAATGATGAGAATGCGTTGATATACCCACATTAAATAGAAATCGCGACATTGCTTAGTGCGATTTTCAAATCGCAAAGGCCACAATTTAATCAAATATGCGCTGCGTGTTTTGAAGCGCATGCGACTTGTACGAGGGTTTCCAAATGACTCGGTACATTATTAAGCGGCTTGGACGGCATTATTAATGAGAAGAAACTCGTTTACCCCAATCACTGTGCTGCATTGTGCATGAGATTGCATTGCACCAGAGAATTCAAATGTCACAAAAGGCTGTTTCAGGTCTGTTCATTAATTTTGATCGTCTGTTCAACTCAGCGCTGTTGTCTTTCAGAGACATAAAGAGTGCGTTGTTTTCATTCCTTTGTGTGCATTTAGCAACCTACCAACAAATAAGTGCCAACACTACACTTTGATCCACTTGCTTACAGTGGTTCAGGCTGCATGATTGCTGATTGACTAAAGAAACTTTATCAGCAAGATGTTAGAAAACTGTACATTTTTTGTCTATTACCACCCACTGCTACCAACGACGGAAATAAGCACAGTTAGATTAGCAAGATATGTGGGAGAGCGCTGCTATAGTGTGGCGATGTTGTATTGCAATAGCTTAGGTAGCACATTAATGTTAATACCAAATCAAAACTAGTTAGCACATCATTTGTTGTTGAAAGAGTTAAATGACAATATCTGGTTATGGTTACAATTAAAAAGTTACAAAATAGATGATATGATATGAGATGATAAAAAATGTTTTAAAATTAATCGTACCCAGCATATATGTATAATGTTAACTGAGAAAGAGAGAGAGAGAGAGCCAGCGAAAAGAAGGGAGAAAAAGAAGAGGGAGAAAAAGAAGAGCCAGAGAATCAAAGCCCAGAGCAAGTTCAATCTTCTTTTATCCCACTTCCTTAACCATGTGACTGAAACCCAAAGTGAGACATCCAAACTAACCAATCAGAAGTTGACATCCTCCCCCATAGTACTAAAGGTGTGACAATTCGTAGACCCCCGATGCACACGTTGACCTACAGGCCTTGATCACTATCACCTAACACCTCTTCGTCTTTAAGAATTCCAAATGGCCCTTGTGGTAAGAAATAGTCTATTAATTAATAGACATTAATCAAATGTCTGTGTTCATTTTCAAATATATTTGTTTATTTTCAACCCTACCCATGTAAACTGTCTGTAAAAAGCATTTCACATGTAGGCTACTGGCTACATACACGTAACTAGCATGAGAGTGTTTTCTGCACTGAACAGCGCAATGAGTTTAACAACACTCGGAGTGAGGATTACAGTTCAGGAGTGAGCATGTTTCAAGTTATAGACTTATTTATTATATTCTTTAACATTTGCAAATGACGAAATAAGACTTAAATATTAGTGTGTTGAAATTTTACAGTTGTACTATGAAATATATATTTTTTTAGTATACTCGATTTCTGTAATATCAAACTTTTGATTAAGATTAAGCTTACAGTCATGTCAATTGTTTTTTAATCTCAAATTGGAATTGGAAATTGGAAGAGTCTAAAATGTAAATTCACAATATCTCGAGGCTTACTACTTTTATAGAACGATATAATCCATAAACAGTAAGACATTTAAATAATCTAACATTAGGCTATAATTGGAGAAAAGTTATATGCTGTAACTTAATACAAAGTAAATACTCTCTAATAATATTTTAATACTTTCCCTTTGTTTCAGTACATTGACAATATAAAAATCAATTACTAAATTTAGAACAATAAATCTTTAAAATATACTTAATTGTAGTATAAGAGTATAAAATGGGTCTATGCATGAAATTAGACAATGTTGCTAATGTTGTTGGGATCATCATAAGGGGTCCTTGGCGTCAAAAAGTTTGAAAACCCCTGCATTAGCTTAATTTAGTATCTTAGATGTAGACTTGCCACATTCATTCCAAATTTAACTGATTTACTGTACCGTGACATGCATATTTTCAGTTTGCAATAGCTTAACCCAGTCAGGTTTTAGAGCCGATTTTTTTTCCGGTTTATAAGCCATAACTTACAATTCCTAATACAACAATCCCATACCAGTGTGACAAGCAGACAGACTGTCAGAGGGTGGAGGTCCATCGGTTACAAAGAACAGTTGCAAGTTTTAAATCACCCATTCAGAATCCAGCAGGCCTGAACAGAGTGCAGGATTAACAAGTCAAACAGAGTCAGAGGGAGAAGAGAAGGATTAGAGGAAGACACACAGCACATGGGATTTTCCCCTTTCACCTTTGACCCCACCACAGCCTCTATTTAGTCATATCATTCCCTGATACACTCCAAACACAAACAGGTATGTAAACCAATCAGATAAGCATATAAACATAGTGTTCATATTTTAGAATTTAATTACATTTGCTGACAAGCAGTCATAACAATATGAGTGTATGCAACCCAATAAAAGTCTATTTTTACGTACTTTTGTTATTGGTATGTATAAGTTGCATAATCACTGCTTAAATTGTGAAACAACTGCAAAACGTTTTCAACATACATCCTCCCAGTTTTATAATGCATAAAAGTCTAAACTGGAAGTGACTGAAGCAGCACCATATTTCCAAAACATCTTGAGTCTACATTTAAAGCAAAGGCTCTCTTTATATCATAAACCAAATATCAATCAGCTGAGAGTTCAATGCTGCTAATATTGTACAATTGTCATACAACGGTTTACATAAAAAAAAGTTACAAAACCAAAATAATTAAGTTTGCAGTTGGTAAGATTTTAAAATGCTCTTGTTCTCACCAAGGCTGCATTTATTTGATCCAAAATACAGTAAAACCTATGTACTGTGAAATGTTATTATAATATAAAATAACTATTTTCTATTTTAATATATTTTAAAATGCAATTTATTTTTGTGATGGCAAAGCTTAATTTTCACACTTCAATTTCACATTGTCACATGATCTGACATAACATTTCTTATCAATGCTGAAAAAAAAACGTATCCTACTTAATGTTTTATGGATGCATGATCCTTTGTTTTTGTAGGATTGTTATATGAATCGAAAGATCAATAGAACAGCATTTATTTGAAACAAATCTTTTGTAACATCCTTACTGTTTTCTTTTGATCAATTTAATGCATTCTTACTGAATAAAAGTATTTGTTTCTTTTCGGGGGGATGATCTCACTCACTGTCCCAAAACTTATATATATATACACACTCACCTACAGGATTATTAGGAACACCTGTTCAATTTCTCATTAATGCAATTATCTAATCAACCAATCACATGGCAGTTGCTTCAATGCATTTAGGGGTGTGGTCCTGGTCAAGACAATCTCCTGAACTCCAAACTGAATGTCAGAATGGGAAAGAAATGTGATTTAAGCAATTTTGAGCGTGGCATGGTTGTTGGTGCCAGACGGGCCGGTCTGAGTATTTCACAATCTGCTCAGTTACTGGGATTTTCACGCACAACCATTTCTAGAGTTTACAAAGAATGGTGTGAAAAGGGAAAAACATCCAGTATGCGGCAGTCCTGTGGGCGAAAATGCCTTGTTGATGCTAGAGGTCAGAGGAGAATGGGCCGACTGATTCAAACTGATAGAAGAGCAACTTTGACTGAAATAACCACTCGTTACAACCGAGGTATGCAACAAAGCATTTGTGAAGCCACAACACGCACAACCTTGAGGCGGATGGGCTACAACAGCAGAAGACCCCACCGGGTACCACTCATCTCCACTACAAATAGGAAAAAGAGGCTACAATTTGCAAGAGCTCACCAAAATTGGACAGTTGAAGACTGGAAAAATGTTGCCTGGTCTGATGAGTCTCAATTTCTGTTGAGACATACAGATGGTAGAGTCAGAATTTGGCATAAACAGAATGAGAATATGGATCCATCATGCCTTGTTACCACTGTGCAGGCTGGTGGTGGTGGTGTAATGGTGTGGGGGATGTTTTCTTGGCACACTTTAGGCCCCTTAGTGCCAATTGGGCATCGTTTAAATGCCACGGCCTACCTGAGCATTGTTTCTGACCATGTCCATCCCTTTATGGCCACCATGTACCCATCCTCTGATGGCTACTTCCAGCAGGATAATGCACCATGTCACAAAGCTCGAATCATTTCAAATTGGTTTCTTGAACATGACAATGAGTTCACTGTACTAAAATGGCCCCCACAGTCACCTGATCTCAACCCAATAGAGCATCTTTGGGATGTGGTGGAGCGGGAGCTTTGTGCCCTGGATGTGCATCCCACAAATCTCCATCAACTGCAAGATGCTATCCTATCAATATGGGCCAACATTTCTAAAGAATGCTTTCAGCACCTTGTTGAATAAATGCCACGTAGAATTAAGGCAGTTCTGAAGGCGAAAGGGGGTCAACAACAGTATTAGTATGGTGTTCCTAATAATCCTTTAGGTGAGTGTATATATTAGGGGTGAAATGATACCCTCATTTCACGGTTCGATACACATCACAATACTGAATTCACGCCCCCTTGTCTAGACCTCGTTTCACTAATTGTGCTCACCTGATCCTCATGTGCTCTGGTCCCTTTATATTATTTTGACATATACATATATTTTGTGTGCTTTGTGATTTATTCCTGTTTGCCTTCCTATGTGTATAGTTAAACCTAGATCTTGTTGTGATATTGATATTTCTATAGTGTCTCCTTTTGCTTTTTTTTCCTTCCAGTCTTGTTCTAGTTAGTTTTATGCTGGGTACACACCAAAAGATAATCGGGCTGATTTTGGGCCGATTTTCCCCCTTCCGACAATCCTAGCTATGTCCCGATTATCTTGGGGTTGAATATCCATGTTCATGTTGAATATTTACGATCAGAAATCCTGATGTGTGGGGGGGGAACCCCGATGACAAACGTGCGCACGCTCTGGAGATTATCACGTGAAACGAAACAATATCCAATCAGAAAGCGAGATGATGGAAGACGGAAGCATAACAAACGCAGTCATGGCGTTGCAAAAAGTTAAATTGATGTGGACAGCAGAGATGGAGGATCAGCTTGTTGATTTGTGGCAACAGCACGAATGTTTTTCTGTGAAAATCATTCCAAACACTATCATTGCAATTTTTTCCTGCATATCGTCCGCCAAGCTCATTCTGAAGTCTCGCGAGATTTTGTGAGATTTCCTTTGTTCACAGTCGAGACTCTGGTTGAAAATCTGTTCGTGTGTGGTGTGCTGTCTTTGTCACATCATGGCACACCACACACTATAGGAGCAAAACGCTTAAATCTAGGATTTGTTGTCCTCATGTTTGTGGTCTATCACATTTTGAAAATCTTATAAGATGTAAAAAATCTTTTGATGCGTACCCAGCATTAGTCTCTTGTTTTTTTCTCGTTTGATTTTATTTCTACACTAGATTATCGTATCTAGTTCCCTGTCTGCTTGTTCTTTTGGTTTTATTTTTTGATTGCAAGTTTGTCATTTTATTCCTAGTTTTCTTTTTTGTTTTGCTTCACTAGTCATTGTTCTGCGTCAGTCTTTATTTTTATATTTCCAATTTAATTACTCTCTTGTCTTGCTCTGTTATCTTGTTGTGTATTTTCTTGTTCATTGTGAGTCTTGTGTTTGTCCCTGTCCTGCATCCTGAGATTTCCTGACCACTGACATTCACTGCATGGCAGCTAGACTGATCATCAAGCCTGGTCATCAAGAGATCATCAAGCCTCCTCTTTGTGTTCCTGCCTGGTCTTCCTCACCATCATTCCACCTGGTGCTGCCTCTTCTTCTCTACTCTTCAAGCCCGTTGTCACCCAGGACTGGTTTCAGTGGTCATCGTGTCGTCAGCCCTACTGTTCGAACTGTTTAACACCTCACTCTCCTTGTTGTGCCCTGTCTACAGTCTTGACTCTTGTTAATAAAAACCCCCTTCAAAGCTATTCTGTGCCTGGGTCCCATTTCAGATCCTTGACAGTACCTGACACACGCAGAACAACAGTTACTGTATCAGTCACATACAGGATAACCAAATCTAATGTGTAAATGGAAATATAACATTCTGCTGTCTTGAGTTGAACCTTACTTGACCGTTTTTACCAAGGCTGCAATGTTGATTTCACTTTCTTGCACCTCATCCCCTTTTCCCTTTCTCTTTCTCTCTCTATCTCTGCTCTTATGGGGTTGGTAAACAATCACTAACGTTCAGTTTGATTTGTTTCAGTGCTGTGCTATTCCCCCTGTAAGAGGCAGTCATTACACTTTAACCCTAACTAATCAAGCATGTTTTCTCCTGGCTACAGTATCTATCCTGCCTCAGGAGCAAGTGTATAGTGTGTTTACGTCAGAGAAAAGATGGGGAAAGGCGGAGTTAGGGGGAAAATTGTGAAATGACTTTAGCATGCTCTGTCAACCCTCTCTGAGAAACACTATGTTCCTGTGTGCCTCTAGACAACCACAGGTTTGTGTGTGTGCAAATCCATAAATCCTCCTGTATTGAAAGATTGTAATCCTGGCAAGAACACAATGTAAAATGAGCAGCATGTCAGGTGTGACCCAGAGCAGCGCACAGTTGAACAACAGCAATCTGTAATGTCGTCAGTGTTGTTGAATGTTCTCAGAATAAGCATCTGCCTAAGCTCAGACACATTTAACGCCACTGGAAATATGCGAAACAAAAATGTATCATGTTCAGAATTATTCATTAGAAAGAGAAATGTGGTCCCAGACATGCAATGATATATGACTTTAATATGGGGCTGTGTTCACACAAGATGTGCAAGTGTAACTGCTGTGTAAATGTGTAGCACAGTGAGGGTCCAAAACTTTTGCCACATCTGGCAAAAGGAAAGTAAATACAGATTTTAACAGACATAAATATATACACACACGGGAGCCCCAGAAAAAAATGCCTTTGTGGCATAGATTCAACAAGGTGCTGGAAACATTCCTCTGAGATTTTGGTACATAGCATATCACGCAGTTGCAGCAGATTTGCAGATTCACCAAAATTGGACAATAGAAGATTACAAAAAAATGACGTAGTCGCTGTCGACCAATAAAAATAACTATTGAAATGTCTCGCAGGGAGGTGCTTACAAAGCCCCTCCTCAACACCATATATAAGCACGAAAGTACTCTTTAGACCATGTCATGTCTGTCCTCCGAGTAACATCTACTGGTCAGCATTTATTCGATACTCCCAGGAATACTGCAAACGCTTCACAGCCACGCTGCATATGCACACGCACGGGCGCCCTCATACTGGAAGGTCATTGTGACTGTAGCTGTTCTAATTACCACTGAGAGTAATTAGCTTTGCTCTCTCAAGGTCTCCAACCCCCTGAACACACCTTTACACTATCAGCGGCCAGGAGTAAACGTGTGAGTAAACCTGTGTGTGTGTGTGTGTCACAGGTGATGTATAATCAGCTCTCAGTGGAGGTGTGGAACATTACTGTCTGACATAATGATACCCTGCACCGGACGCAGCACGTGAGAGAGAGAGAGAGAGAGAGAGAGAGAGAGAGAGAGAGAGAGAGAGAGAGAGAGAGAGAGAGAGAGAGAGAGAGAGAGAGAGAAGAGAGAAGAGAGAAGAGAGAAGAGAGAGAGAGAGAGAGAGAAGAGAGAAGAGAGAAGAGAGAGAGAGAGAGAGAGAGAGAGAGAGAGAGAGAGAGAGAGAGAGAGAGATCATTAACTCCAACACACTTAATGAATTTGAACGGTGAAGTCAACTCTTCTTTTATGGATGTATATTAGTCAAGGTGCCAAGGGCATCATTAAAAACGTTGCCTCTTTCGTTGCCTTTTCTCTTTCGGCTCCCATGCTGCAATGCAGTGCTATCCTTATCTCCCTCCTGTTCCCCTTTTTCTCCTCAAAAATGTCCTTCTTTCTTTTTTTCTCCAACAACTTTGGAGAGACAGAGTGGCTGTCTATTCCTCTGTATTTTGCGCTCTCTCTCTCTCTGTGTGTGTGTGTGTGTGTGTGTGTGTGTGTGTGAAGGTGATAAGGTACAGAATCAGTCTAAATGTGTCCAGAGGCTCTCCTCTCACCAGGACTGTCAGGACGAAATGAATAATCTGTTGCTAACACACACACAGTCTCTCTCTCTAACAATACAGCAGAGAAACATGGGTTTCAAACAATACACAATTACAATACGACACTGGGGTCACCAACACACACAGTTTGATTGCCTTGTAGAAAGACACTGAAGGTGTAATATGTCTGCAACTGGAAAGCCCCACAAGAATCTGAGAAAAAAAATATGTATTTTACTTTACAAACAATAAAATGTAAAATACAAAGAAATCTTTTGACTTTACTGTCAATCTGTCAAGTAAGAATGTACCAATTTGCTCACCTGAACTTTATAGCTCACCTAAACTCAGTGAAATTATATGGACAAATGTGTTTGTTTTTTTTCCCTTGTGCGGTTGTATTTCCTATTTAAACAGGAAGCTGAGGTGGAACATATTAAAGTCCTTGTCCTTTAGCTAATTATAAATTAATATTTTTGTATTAGTCTGAGACTGAAAGTAAAATCACATTCATTTTCTACAAAGTAAAATAGACTTAATAATAACTTTCACGACAGACTTACTTAATTTAAGTCAAATTAATTTTAAATAATTTAAAATAAATGTTTTATATTTTAATATATTTAAAAATGTGATTTATTCCTGTGATGGAAAATCAGAATTTTCCAGCAGCAATTACTCCAGTAACATGATCCTTCAGAAATCATTTTAATATGCTGATTTGATGCTCAAGATTATACTGATTGACCCCTCACTTCAGTAGTGTATGTATAAATGCATAACAAAAACTAAAAAAAACAGCTTAAAAGTGACCACTTGCTCCTAAAAAGCATTTTGAATAACAGTAAAACTCAAACTAAGTCTCTCAAACAGCTATAATTTTTAAATATTTGTCTTGCATAAAATCAAATGTTGTCAATCATCTTAAAGCTGGTTGGTTTAGTTCAAGGCTTGTACTTTTGGACTATGGGGAAAGTCACTATTGGGCAGTCACTAGCTATGTTTCCATCCACACGTTTTTATCCGCATTAAGTGATATCGAATGAAAAATGCCTTATGGAAACAGTAAAATTCGATTGAATTTCATGAATATCGACTCAAATGAAATACGATCGGTCTCATCGGATTTTAACTTGATCGATATATGGCTTATGCAATAAACGGGGATGGAAACGTTATTATGGCGCGATCCATTTTGCCTAGTAAAACTTTGTTCGCAAATGTTGGCTTGAATGTTGTGAAATTCGGTGAGAAAATGAATGGAAACACCTTAACATGTCTCAAATCAATTCGATATACCAATTTGATCGCAAAACAGCATGTGACGTCATTACGCACAGGTTTGTATCCGCTTTAAAGCCGTTGGATGGAAACACACTTTCACCAGCTTTATTCGCATGAGGTTTTTTACCGAACTTCAGATAATTCGATTGACAAGTGGATGGAAACATGCTACTGATGTGGTCAAATGCCTTCAGTTCACAATCCATCCTGGGCATGAAACATGGTTTGCTAATGTTATTTACTAAAAGTTTCTTTTGGAGTACATCACCATATAGACGACCTCAAAGCGAACAGACACTGATCAAAACTCCCCACAGTGACTACATGAGGTCTTTAACATTCAGATAAGGGTCTGAACTCTGAAGCTTTGAATATGTGTGGCGGAAACATGCTTGACCTTCAGCTGTGCAGTTCCCTGATAAACGACTGCAGTGCATGTGTGGTATCTGCTGTTTTCAGAGAATAACCATCATTACATCATCACAAGAAAGTGTCTAGCGCTTTCAAACGTGCATGTCAGCACTTTCAAATAACACTGTTGACAAGAGCTCAGGGTTGCAATTGGCTCAAGCCAAAAAAATGAAAACACATGCCACCCCTCCACAGGAATATCACAAAGTGTGTGTGTGTGTGTGTGTGTGCGTGCGTGCGTGCGTGTGTGTGTGTGTGTGTGTGTGTGTGTGTCCTCGTGTTACTCTACAGTGTTTTGTTTTACCTTGTCTCAGCACCTCAAAGCCCCCTCCCCTCAACACCTGCCTCGAATGCTTTTTCCTGTTATTTTTTTCTAAACACACGCACCACCTCAGCATCAATTCCCCATCTGTCTTTCCCATCTATTTAACACTGACGTGCACAAACACGCATATGCATGCATTAAGGAGCAGCAAAACGCGTAAGAGAGCGATTAAATGCCACGTTGCTACGGCGACTCGACCTTCGGAAGAACGCCACAGAGCCCGTAATGATCCACGAGACCATCTGTGACTGCCGCCCTCTGCCTCACCACAACCCATTATGACATCGCTGTCTCATCTCCACGGGGACAGACGGCTTTATTAATAACTGAACACTCTTGGCAAGCGTCTCTCTCTCTCTCTGATTCCATCATATAGTGTAGGGACAGTGATTAGACACTCAATTCCCTGGATAAACCAACTTTAGCCAGTGGAGACACACATACATACACACTCAGCATCCATTGATCGCTGGTAAGGGCTCAAGGGAGGATCAATAGTGGATTTCTCAGTTCAAACGTGAGTGTTAAAGGGTCAAGGCCACACGCAGAGTATACGGCTACAGTTAATTCTACATCACCCAGTTTTACACACAGACACACACACACCTGAACAGCATACGGTACGTGAATGTAAATGTATTAAATGATCACACAATTAAATAGAATCATTCTGACACAGAGCTTTACAAACTGACAATACCATAATTTTCTCCAAAGCATCAGGTCTCATGTTTATCTGAAATATCTCACATAAACATCCTTTTTTCAGAAAAGCATAGGCTAAGCCGTGGACTTTAGATCAACCTGAAAGATCTCTTTAACATCTTACATGGTGATTAAATGGAGATTTGTTGCTTTAGTTCCTGCTTTTTAAGTGTTTCTCCACAGAATAAGATATACATAACAGTGTTATTTTAGTATTATTATAGATTGTATTAATATATAGAATTAGCTTAATTTATATATTTTAAATTTGCAAAAATGTCGAGTATGTATTATTTTTCAATAATTCAAGTTACTGCCTATCGTCCATTATTCTTCACAAATTATAGCATACAAACATTAAATCGTTGCAAAATATTACAAAATGTTTTTATTTTGATAATATAGTATAGAATTTTACTCTTATTTTATCTGCCATTACAAAAATAATTTCAGATTTTCAATATCAGCACATCCCAATCCATAATCTAACATAATCTAACATAATCCAGACTCAGAAGAGATTTCAGCTCATCTCAAACTGTGCTCAGATTTGCCGGGATACTATCCACATTCGTTTTTATTGCTCTATACTGTTTCTTTTATATCTACAAATGTTTCAATTGTTGTTGTACTCAACTGTACATCTGATGCTCAAATGACACATACCTGAGATCTCCATTAAAAGCAAACTCTAAGAAATAACATGTTACTCTGGACACACTATGACATACAGACACATTCATCGGCACACAAACCTTTACAAACACACACAGACCCGTCAACCCTCAAAGGCAAGAGGCCTTCAGAAGAAGCTTCACATCATGCTTTCATCTGACAGATCTCAGATCCGCTGTCTCATTCAGAGAAATCTCAGCTCTGGACTTTACCCCAAATTCTTAAAAACCTTTCAACATTATTGATCAGCTTATAATATGAAAATTCTATTTTTATCCTTCCTTTTACCATACACTTCAACATCATTTCTACATCCGTTGAACCAATTTCCAACTCCTTGTTTTTCCTTGTTTTCCAATAAAAACTTTATGGGAAAACTCCTCACCAAAACCCTGAAACCAAGAATCAAGCAACTTAAAAAGACCTCCAAGCCTCAAACATCTTAAGAACAAATGTTCTATGGTTTCTTCAGCACTACAAAAACTGCAATCTCATCTCTTAATTTTGAAACAATTCTTATCGAGCACAAACCAGATAGTTCTTTAAAAGTGTCCACTGAACTCCATCTGCCATTATCCAGTAAATGTCCCAGTTTAATGACTCCGTTCTTTACGAGAGTTCTCCGAATGCTTACTGATGATAAAAATCGGGTCTGAATCAACGGATTATGAAACAATGGTTCCTCATTAATCCAGTCCCCAAGCTCATTCAAGTTTCTCTCCACTTTCAAAACCTTATTCCAAGCTTGCAACATTGATTTGTAATACGAAGAGGTACTGTCCAGTCTCAACCCGTCCATTTTCAATAAAAACAAGTGTTTGTCTAGTCCAAAACTTTCAACCTTCTGCAGAAATGCACATGCCGTCTGTGTCCATGCTAAATCCTCTTGATAGAGAAGTTTCTGCACTGCTTGCAGCCTGAAAGCGACAATTCGACTCTTTACATCCACCAGACCTTGGCCTCCTTCATGTACCGGTAAGTAAAGCACTGCAGCCCGAGTCCAGTGTTCGCCACTCCAGAAAAAGTCTACTATTTTCCTCTGTATGTTACAAAGCAGTTCGCTTGGTGGTTCCAGAACAATGACTTTATGCCAGAGCGTGGAAGCTGCCAGATTGTTTGCCACCAGAACTCTTCCTCTGTAGGACAATTGTGGTAATAGCCATTTCCATTTAGACAATCGAGCTACTACCTTCTCCAGCACTCCCTCCCAATTCTTCAATTTAAAACTTTCCTTTCCTAAAAACACACCTAACACTTTTATACCCTCCCTACCCCAGATCAGTCCTCCTGGAAGTTTCGGAGGTCCGGTGTCTCTCCACCGGCCAGTAATAAACCCCTCGCTTTTCTCCCAGTTAACTCTAGCTGAGGAAGCCATCTCATATTGCCTGATGCTTGTTTCCAAAACTGTTACATCATTTTGTCCGGAAATACAAACGGTTACATCATCGGCATAAGCAGACATATACACCTTAAAAGTTTCCTTTACACCTGTAATTGAAAAACCACCCAAATCTCTCCTTAATTTAAACAACAGAGGCTCAATTACAAGACTATATAATTGCCCAGAAAGAGGACAACCTTGCCTAATACCTCTAGTGACTGCTACTGGGGCACTTATTCCTCCACCAACCTTGATTAAAACTGATACATCAGAGTATAACAATTTAACATAAGAAATGAATTGATCACCGATTCCAAAGCTCTTTAACACTTTAAAAAGATAGTCATGGTCTACCCTATCAAATGCTTTTTTCCTGGTCTAATGACAGGACACCCAGATTAGAATCATTTACACAACCACAATCAATCACATCTCTTAAAAAAAAACAAATTGTCCATTATTGATCGGTTCGGTATACAATATGTCTGATCTTTATGAATCAACAAGTTTAAAACATTTTTAAGCCTATTTGCAATAGATTTTGAAAATATTTTATAATCTAAACATAATAAGGATACTGGCCTCCAATTCTTTAAAAATCTTAAATCTCCTTTTTTTGGTAACAGTGAAATTACAGCCCTCCTACAACTAACAGGAAGTACTTTATTTTTAAAACATTCTAGTACAACTTCATAAAAATCCTCCCCTAATATTCCCCAGAAATGTTTATAAAACTCAGCTGTTAATCCATCTATTCCTGGAGAACGCCCCATAGACCACTGCTGCACTGCTTCTGTTAACTCTCCATATGTAATAATATCATCCAAAGCTTGACTTTTTCCTTGCTCCAACTGTGGTAAATCTTTAAGTAAGTCTTTTGCACTATCAGGATCACATTCCTCAGCACTATACAACACAGAATAAAAGTCCATCGCCAGCTTCCTCATTTCAGCGGGATTTGTTGTTATATTTCCATTTTGGCAACGAAGATAATGCATCTGTTTATACTGAAATGTCTTGTTTTCCAAGTTAAAGAAATATGAAGTTGGGGCATCCATGTCTTTGATGGAGCAAATCCTTGATCTTACAAGTGCCCCTTTCACTTGTTCTTGTAACAAAGTTCCAAGTTCTTTCTTTTTCTTGCTTAAAAGCATACCATTGTCCTGTGCTCTTTCATTGTTTATCAAGTCCTCTTCCAAACCATCAATTTCCTTTTGCAAGCTTTGTATAGTTTTTTTCACATTTGTAGAATTACAAGCAGAAACATTTCGACAAAACTCATTAATTTACACCTTGCATACATCCCACCATTGACTAAGGTTTTCAAAATCACTTTTTCTTTCTTTCCATTTCTCCCAAAACAGCTTAAAACTATCACAAAAAGACATGTCTTTAAGCATTTTCTCATTAAAATGCCAATAATACCTAGGTCTTGAAATTTGCTTAATATTAAAATCAAATATGATCAAATGATGATCAGAAAAACCATTCGGCAATATTGATGCACTCATTACCCTATTTTCCACCAGCTTACTCAAATAAAACCTGTCCAGTCTAGCCCCACTAACCGTATTTTCTACAACTTTAATCCATGTATACCGTCTCACTCCAACATTTCTTCTTCTCCACACATCCATTAAATCATATTTTCCCATTATATTAGACAAAAATTTACTAGAGTGACTATGTGGCTCTTCACCATTCCTATCAATTACAGAATTAATAGTACAGTTCCAGTCCCCTCCTAACACTAACCAAGTATCATCATCAAATTTGTGAAGTGCTTTATCTAATTGGTCAAATACTTTTACTCTTTCCACCCCATTATTTGAAGCATACACATTCACTAGAACAAAAACATGTTCTCCATACTGTATTTTTAGTAATAATACCCTTCCTTTTTCAATTTCTTCAGTATTTAAAATTTTAACATTCAACCCTTTTTTAAAAAGTATAGCTACTCCCGCACTATTGTTTGTCCCATGACTTAATGCCAATTTCCCTTCCCACCATCTATTCCACTCAATTTCATTCTCCTCATTGCTATGAGTCTCTTGCAGAAATACAATATTAACCCGATTTATATTTAAGAATTCAGAAATCACTGCTAATTTAGCCATATCTCTACCTCCATTTATATTTAAAGAGCCCACTCTTAAGTTCTCCATAAAAAGGTTAGAATATAAAGTGGACAGAGACAGAAAGAGAGAAAGATAACACATCATAAGAGTCACCCAGTGCATTTTAGCCATTACTTTTTAAAAGGAGACGGCCCTTTATTTTCCCCTAAATTTCGTAATAAGTTTCTTTAATCTAAACCTCTTTTGTTTACTCAGTGCATCATAACTCGCTGTACGCTGCAGTACTTTCACTGAAACAACCAATTTTTCCACATCTGGGAAAAAAATCTTTCACCTCCACCACTTTACCGAATGTTGTGTCCAAAAAAACATTGATCTCATCCAAAGAGTACATCTCTTCTATATTTTGTGAACCAATCTCAGAAATATCCGAAAGGGTATCTTCATCCCTTAGTTCTTCTTCTCTAACCATCTCAGGACAACTCAACATTTCATTCACCTCCATGGTAGCCACTACTTTCATCTGAACATCCTCACTTTCCTTACATTCTGATCCAAGACTTTCCTGAAGTTCCACAGTCTTATCAAAAGTCCTTTTTCCATGTTCTACACTACTACATGCTGCAACAACACTACCATCACTTTCTTTAATTCCATTTTGAATCGCTTGCTCTCCGTTTGATTCGTTTCTTGCCTCTGAATCAACAGTAGGAATCACAACAGGTATTACATTGGGAATCGTTTGCTCTCGATTAAAGTTAGATTCACTAGCCTCTGAATCTTCAGCAGGAGTGACATTATTACCACCACAACTACCAGCCTTATGTGGACATTTCGACCTTTTATGTCCCACATCTCCACATTCAAAACACTTTAAACTACCTGTGCTAGCATAGACCATGTATGTCTTCCCTTCATGTGAAACTCTAAAAGACACATCCAATTCAGGTTGTTTCAGAAACATTGCCACCTGTCTCCTAAACGACATAACATGTTTTAGAGCAGTGTTTTTGCATCCGAGTGGAATCGTTTTTAGCTTACTAGCAAACTTCCCGTACCATAAAAGTGCACGCTCAATTTCGTCATCAGGAATGAACGGAGGCACGTTGGAAATTATTACCTTTCGAGTCGGTTAACTAGCGGAGAAACAGAAACAAAAAGTTCACTTACCGAAATTCCACTGCTTACTAGACGGTTGACCAAATTCTCCTCCTTCAAGAAAACCACCACAGCTCTATTCATTCTTGACGCCGAAGAAATGTTCTCATATTCAACTTGTTCTCCAATTGATACTAAAACGTCCTCTACCGCCACACTCGATTCAACCTCACACCTGACGCCATGACGGAGTCATGGTGGCGCTTCTCCGCCCTCAGGCCGAGATCCCATCTCAACCCCGTCACCAAACCTCCCGGCGACGAACGCCAAATAAATAATTAAAACTCTTTACTTTCTAGGTTCTCACTTTTAAATAATCCCCATAAGTTAGAAGAAAGAAAAAAGAAAAGTAGCAGGAAAAACCGCTTTCATTCACCCTCTACTCGTGAACAATCTCACACGCACCCAAACGCTCCCAGCAGAGAGAGAGAGAGAGAGAGAGAGAGAGAGAGAGAGAGAGAGAGATGGGCAGAAGAACAGCTGGGAAAGATAGAGCGAGACAGAGGTTGAGAGGAAACTGCACTCCTAACGAGGTGGAGGAGTCTTAATTGCGAACTCTGTGCATGACGAAGCCAAAAGGTTCAAAGGGAGAGGCATGGAGAACACACACACACAGAGAGAGAGAGAGAGAGAGAGAGAGAGAGAGAGAGAGAGAGAGAGAGAGAGAGAGAGAGAGAGAGAGAGAGAGAGAGAGAGAGAGAGAGAGAGAGAGAAACAAAGAATGTGAACACATCAAGAATATAGTTACGTATGGGATGGGATTTTAGATGTGGAACAAAAGAGAATATTCTGCTTTCTAATTCCAAATTTCCCTTTTATATTTATTTTTTTATATTTTTTATTTAGGGTCCAATTCTCACAATTACCTAACTATTAACTATGACTTTTGTCCCAATAAACTCCTAATTACTGCTTGTTAATAGTAAGGTACAGTAGTTGTTTCGTTTAGGTATTGGGTAGGATTAACACGTGCTTTATAAGAACTAATAAACAGCCAATATCACAGTAATATGCATGCTAATAAGCAACTAGTTCATAGTGAGAATTGGACCCTAAACTAAAGCGTTACCAAAAATGTTTATTTCAAATAAATACTGTTCTTTTATATTCATTAAAGAATCCTGAAGAAACTATATCATGATTTTCATAAAAAAAATATGAAGCAACAACTGTTTTTAACGTTGATAATAATAAGAAATGTTTCTGGAGCAGCAAATCAATGATTTCTGAAAGATCATGTAACACTGAAGACTGGAGTAATGATGCTGTAAATTCAGCTTTGCCATCACAGTATAGTATAATGCAATAGTTTTGTATTACTGATTTGAAAATACCAGTAAAAATCTAATGGGTATTTTAATTGGGCATTTCATTTTTGGATTGCATCGATGGCCATTGTTGCTTTCTCCTGAGAGCATTAAAGCAGAAAAATAAAAACATGGACCGTCAATTTCAGTCCTACAAGAAGAGTGCTGCTGAAATCTGGAGGGAGCGGGACTATTCGGCTGATATTGACGGGCTCCTGGCTGAGCTGAAAGTGTTGACTAAACATCTTTGAGAAACGCGTGTCAGAGACAGATAACACATTATTCCAATGCTCAGTACAGTGAAGCACACTCCAAGACTTTTTTAAATAGTCAGAAAACAGCTGTTCACTTTCCAGTAAAAAGTACTCGAGTTGAATACTGTACAGAGAAGACATACAGTCTTCTCTGACATACAGTCTTCTCAAGCATACAGTGCCCTCCAAAAGTTTGTAAACACCCTAGATTTCAAAACATTTTAATTATTCTGAATAACATGTTTTCATAGTTTGTCTTGTCCCTTATAAATGCAAACAAAGTCACAAAATGATTTTTGCTGATTCTAAAACCCCACTTTGCATGTGCCATTTCCAAACGTACACTACCATTCAAAAGTTTGGGGTCCATAAGAGGTCTCTTATGTTCACAAGGCCGCATTTAGTTTATCAAAAATACAGTAAAACTGTAATATTGTGAAAGATTAAAATGTAAAAACGTTTTTATTTTAATAAGTTTTAATATTGAATTTATTACTTTCATGGCAAAGCTGAATTGTCAGCATCATTACTCCAGTCTTTAGAGTCACATGATCCTTCAGAAATCATTCTAATATGCTGATTTGGTGCTCAAGAAACATTTCTTTTATTATCAAGGTCGAAATGTTTTTGTGAAAACCGTGATACATTTTTAAGGATTCTTTGATGAATAAAAGTACAAAAGAAACAGCATTTATTTGAATTAGAAATCTATTGTCAAATTATAAATCCCTTTACTGTCACTTTTTAATCAATTTAATGCAGCCTTGCGGAATAAGTACTAATTCTTAAAAATAAATTGAATGGTGGTACATTTAGCTATTAAAACTGTTTTAATTGTGAATAGTAAAACTAATTCATATCATTAGCAACAAACCGACTAATAAAAATTAAACTGTTTCCCTACTGCCCCTTCTGCCTGTTCGGCCCCATCAAACACGCCATTAGTTGAGACAGATGACATATCAGACTGCTCAAAACAAAGCAATGCTTTTGAAAACGCAATATCAACCAGATACAGGAGAAAGTTCTTTAACATCCAAAAAAAATGACAAAGCATCGATAATTCCATATTCAGCTGCATTTGCAACATGATTTAGGCTACAAAACTGTAAAACTCTTCCCAGAGGAGTGATAGAAAACTGCATACTTTAAAAGCTTGAGAAGCAGAGGTTGAGAATAAAGATTAGATATGGTTTAATATTAGTGTAACTATCAGAATGACAAAAAATTGCTCTTCTTTTTTATTTAAAGCACTTGACAATTTTATGCTTGTTCTGTCATCTATTATCCGTCTGCTCTCCCATTTTTTTGACCCTTAGGTCGCCACTTCTCTCTGAAGCTCATTAAGCACAACCATTAATTATCACTCATTTCTAATTCATGAATTCATTTATTTTGGATCATTTCTGCCCACTTTTATTGATTCTCTTTGACCGGGACTGTGACTATTCCACAGGAGCTCAGGGCTTTTGGGGTCACAAGCGCTCTCTGTTGTCAACCCTCTGTCACCTGCTGTACAGTAACAAGCGCTCAGCATCCGTTTAGAGATGTATGAAGGTAAAATGATGCCTAAAAAAATCGTGTAAAGTTTAACATCAGCTCAGTGGTGTAACAGATAGGCTTATAATATATAAAATTTAAATCCGCTCGGAATTCAGTATTAACTAATATAGTCAGCCTAATGGTGCACAGCTTATTAAGCAATCATGATTTATATATTTAAGATGTATGTTTGCATTAAAAGTAACGAGAACGATGCTGAGCCAAATTAAGATAAATATGCGTTCTGAAGACTGACGTGTTTATTGAACCAATCAGATAAGAGTAAATCTAGTGTCAGCAAGAAGCTCATCTGATTGGCTGCATGATGAAGGTGGACCCGCCCTCCTCTTCGCGCTTGCAAAACTCATTCAGTGAGAGAATCGTGCCAAAATTGGAAGCGCAGGTAAAAGAAAGACGCAACTGTACAAATCGGGTTATTTCGGGAACTTTTTTGCCGCATGTACACAATAAGTCATTTAGACATTTGCAACAGTTTATTTATTTACACAAAGTTTGATTTTACGCGATCAATCTGTTTTGCAGTCCCTGACTCTGTTGTTTTCGGTTGCAAATAGCTGTTCACAGGCTTGCAATGCTTTGGGCCGCATTTGTGCGCAAAAACCGTGCCAAAAGTGTAAGCGCGGAAAAATGGAAGTCAGAAGAATACAGATCCTATTTATTTTGCGTTAGCATGAAGCTGCAGTTTCACAATACATGTATTACACTTACCAATAACAGTAAAATGCTGCAAATATTTTTTTCTTACACTTGATATGTGATTTACACGCTTACAAATCTTCTCTTGCACACGCAAATTTAAATTTACGCTTGCAATCTTATGTACACTTTCACAAATCTCACCCTGCACACGCGATTCTTTTAGGCATCATTTTACCTTCATAGAGATGTCTCTATGGATAACGAGCAGCAGAGAGGCACTGTGATTTACATTGGTCTCTAATGGAATGAAGGAAGACATACGGGGGAAGGTTAAATTAGAGATTGGATTCATCGACTGCAATGAAAATGGGAGGCATTACCCTGTGGAATGATAAAAACAAAAGCAGAATACTTAAATATGAACAGCTCTATTATGAGGCTTATTTCTCCACATTTTGACATGGTCAACAAAAGCCATTAATTTGTGTTTTTAGAGTGGATTTAAAAATTGAAGCCACCTTAAAAGCTAATCTAGTTTAAAAGATTCCACCCCCATAACTAGCTACAATGTAGTTGCTACTACAATAGCTTGCTGTGCATTATTTTTGGGTTAGTTAGTTTAAATTATAAGTAGCGGGTTTGGTAATATTCAAATTATTTAAAATGTATTTACATAGCCAGCCATACACACACACACACACACACATTGCGTTTTCATGTTTTATGAGGACATTCCATAGACAACGATTTTTATACTGTACAAACTATATATTTTATCCCCTTACATGAACCCTGCCCCTAAACCTACCCATCACAGAAAACTTTCTGCATTTTTACATTTTTAACATGATTTAAAGCTGTTTTCCTCATGGGGACCAAACAACTAAATACACTATAGTTCAACGGTTTGGGGTCATTTTGATTCTTTAAAGAAATTAATATTTCTATTCAGCAAGGATGCATTGATTTGATCGAAAGTGACATTGAAGACCTTAAAAAAAAAAGAAAGAAAAAATTCAAATGTTGACTTGTATCTTACTAAGATGTGATTTTATATAGTTTATACTCTATAATATACAGACATTTTTGGGATCAGTATTGGATGATTATGATAACAAGAAAACAGCATATTAGAGTGATTTCTGGCGGATCGCGTGACACTGAAGACTGGAGTAATGATGGCTAAAAATTACATTTTGCCATCACAGGAATAAATTATAAAATATATTAAAATAGAAAACAGATATTCTAAACTGTAATATTACACAATATTACTGTTTTACTTTCTTTTTTTTAATCAAATCAAATGCACTCTTGGTGAGCATGACAGAATTCTTACCGATTCTAAACCGTGAACGGTGGTGCAAATTGCTTAAAAAAAAAAAAAAATAGCTAAAATGTTCACACAGAGACCGGAATCAGTAAACCAGTTCACTTGAATGAAGTGAACGATGAGTGTGCTTTCAAAGAATATGTTTTATTTAATTTTAAAGCTGTGCATTTCACAATGCAGCGAAACATTCCAGCAATGTAACGATTTGTCACGTTGCACTGCTACTTTTTGGAAAAACTAGCTTGTACTGGAAAGCTATGCTATTGCTAACAGAGACTATTTTTAAATTATGTATGGCATAGCTGTGTTTTTATCTTCAACATAACTCAAAGTGTCTGTTTGTTAAATCAAGTATAAGGTGAAGACAGAGTCTGAAAGATTATGTCAAAACACACAGTTAGCTCCATCCTAGCTCATGCGTGTGATATTACATGATATCACCTCAACCTGTTCATTCTCAAGATATAATGTAAGGGGGTCACATGTGTAGCAGGTGAGAGACCAGAAATCTTCAAGTGAGTGGATATTGAAATAGCCTGGACCTCTATACTCTTAAACTCCACTGTGAATATTATAAAATTATTCACTTTCCTTATAAAGACCATATAAATGTCCGTTTACACAATCAAAATGGTTACAAAATCAACTGTTAAAATAAATAAATAACAGCACTGATTTATATACAGAAGAGGAATAGGGCCAAGCAATAATAAAAAAATAAAACCATCTCGAGATTAAAGTCATTATAATGCGAAATTAAACTCGTTAAATTTCGATAAAAGTCGAAATACAATCTTGAGAATAAACTCATTAAATATCGAGAATAAAGTCGTTGTGTTTCGAGAAAAAACTCGTTAAATTTCGAGAAAAAAGTCCAAATACAATCTTGAGAATAAACTCATTAAATATCGAGAATAAAGTCGTTGTGTTTCGAGAAAAAACTCGTTAAATTTCGAGAAAAAAAACTCGAAATACAATCTTGAGAATAAACTCATTCAATTTCGAGAATAAAGTCGTTGTGTTTTGAGAAAAAAACTTGTTAAATTTCGAGGAAAAAAGTAGAAATAATTGTGAGAATAAACTCATTAAATTTCGAGAATAAAGTCGTTGTGTTTTGAGAAACTGTCTCCATGGTTACTTTGTAAAAACAATTGCATTGCTGCTACACTACCATTTTCTGTCCCCATGTCCGCGCGGAGCTCTCGGGACACCCTCCTATGCCAGTAACTGTTTTTATGAAGTAGCTAACTGGCTATTACTTTAGGATCGTTATTGGTTGTGTACGCCTCCATCCACAGAATGTAACGACTATACAGCCATTAATGGCAATGCCGTACATACGGTTTTAATTTATCATAGCTGTCATGCCAGAGTGCATTTGGGCCAGCGCTGTTCGTTGTTCATGCAGCAGTTGTTCAAGTGACGGCTCAAACGTCTTTTATCAGTAAAGTTCTGCACGGGCAAATTCAGTGACACTTTTAATGCAATACATTACTGCTAAAATTGATAGTATTTCTTTGTTACTGAAATAAAGTCTAAAATATAGCTTGACTAAGTGATCCAACACTGCCATGTCCTCTATCAGTCTATGCAATGAACACTGATCGAATCCGTTATTCTCTACATTTCATTTCGACTTTTTTTCTCGAAACACAACGACTTTTTTCTCGAAATTTAACGAGTTTTTTTCTCAAAACACAACGACTTTATTCTCGAAATTTAATGAGTTTATTCTCAAGATTGTATTTCGACTTTTTTCTTGAAATTTTACGAGTTTTTTCTCGAAACACAACCACTTTATTCTCGATATTTAATGAGTTTATTCTCAAGATTGTATTTTGACTTTTTTCTCGAAATTTAACGAGTTTAATATCGCATTATAATGACTTTAATCTCGAGATGGTTTTATTTTTTTATTATTGCTTGGCCCTAATCCTCTTCCGTAATTATATGTCCAAAACCAAATATACAACCAATAATTCAACTAATGTCCAACTAGATAGGTTTCTCCTCTGATGCCACAGACCTTAGTCAGGTTATGGCATATTTAATTTAACACGGATGAAAACGAAGCTGTGAGGGTTAGACCTGGACCATGTAATTTTCACAACTCACAACTTTCAAAACTGTTTTATTGAGTTTCAGAATATTGTTAAACCACAGTACAATCCATTGAACTACTGCACTTCTATCCCCTTCTATCGTTTACATTCCAGTCAAAAATTACATATGGCACTACCCTGACTAAAGTCTATTAGTACGAAACTGTGAAAGAAACTCCAGAGTAAACTAAATATAATATGATGCGATTAATGTATTTAAGCCATGATTATGTTTTATGTGGCAAAATATGGTTTCTTTTTTTCTCATTTCCAAACCATTAGTATATATTGTATAGTTTTTTGTGTAGTGTAGTTAATAAATGATAGTAATCCTTGACATACTGTATGGAGTCATTAGTTAACATGACCTAAGAATGAACAATACTTCTACAGCATTTATTAGTCTTTGTTAATGTTAATTTCAACGTTTACTAATACATTATTAAAATCAAAAGTTGTATTGTTAACATTAGTTAATGCACTGAACTAATATGAACTAATGAATTACTGCGTTTTTATTAACTAACATGAACTAAAAATGAGCAATACCTTATTGTAAAATGTTACCCAATCATCTTTATCATGAGCTTTATGCTCCCATTATCTGATCTGCTCAGATCAGTTCTTGTTTGTTCAACAAATCCTTTGTTTTCTTTGATTGTTCTGTCTGTAACTAACTTCCTCAATCTTATTTTGTGATCTCTCTTTCTCCACTATCCTCTCGTCCCCTCAGTATTTGAGATGTTTTTTGGTCTTTCATTTCGTATCTGTTTTTCCCTCTCCTCTGTAATCTAACAGGTCAGGAGGGGCCCATAATACCCATTACTGTAAGTGTGTGTATGTGTGTTTAAAGAGCACAGGAGAGGGTTCATATTGGATTCTGAAATAGGCAATCTGATGATTTTACATAGAGCGAGGGAGCAAAGAGCTCACACTATTTCACGGGTCACTTCAGAGGAAGAAATTAGATTTCAAGCCACAAGATTTCTGTGTGTGTGTGTGTGTCAAATAAACTATGCAGGGCTCTGTAATTGGCTGCCAAGGACAACTGGTTTAAAAATAAAACAACATGGTGATCTGCACTGCACTGCTTTTCCTAATTAGAGACTGGAGTATTGGTGTTTCAAAATGATAAAATATCACCAATTATAAGAACACGTGTTAATAGTCTCAGACTCAACAAACCAGGACCACCCACAATCATTCATAGATGCAGACTGACCATAAAACTTGAAAAGACCAGCCATTTTTACAAGGTGCAGGACTGGCACAATTAGTGAAATTCTGGTTAATACCAATAAGGCAATCATTATTTTATAATATTTAATATAATAATTATATAAGCCTTTCAATAAAAAGCATACTTGAACAAGAACTTCAATCTGGAAGAGATTTTATGCAGACAAGTCAAAATTCTGGCAAACTGTTTAAAACGACAAGCTCAACCACAATGAACAAGGGCTAATGATTTAAATAACAGTGCTGATGGTGATGGGCAAATGATCTCAGCTGTATCTAAGTTGTCAAGAGAGAGGATGACGTCACTCACTTTACCAGTGTTGAGATGGAGACAAGCGCTCCCCCACCACCCAGATCTTCTAAAATAACTTCCTGTATTCAGACACGTCCTCAGATGCCTCATTCTCTCTCGCTCTCGCATTCTTTCAAGCCATCTTTTCCCTCTTTCTGTCAAAAGAGGATAAATAAAGGAAAAGCAGCTGCGATAACAAGCCGCATTGATCTCTCTCTGTCTCAGTGTGTGTGTGTCTCTGTGTGATCTGATCTGATCTGATGCTTTCTAGGTTGAGTCATAGCTTTAGATATCAGTATGCATCACACACACACACACACACACACACACACACACACAGTGCTCTGTTAAATGAATGACCTCTCACTTTTGCTTATCGGTTAGCAGGAATGCTGTCTGTATCTGTTTCTCCCTTTCCCATGCTGTCCCAAAAAATCCTAAAAATGTACCACAAGCACTGTATGTGTGTGTATAGTTTGAGAACAAATGTCACCAAGGTGCACCTTCGTCATTATATTTTAAAGTCCCACTCCGATCATATTTTGAGCTATTTTTAAACATTCTCAGTGGTCTTTAAATTATGATTATGCCATTTTTAGCCAAAATCACAAAACCTGTGCCGTTTTCTGGGACTTCGCTTCAGCAGAGCGGCAGTAGCTCATTAGCAATTCGCCTCTGCATTGTGGGCGGAGCCGTTAGCACGGAGACGACCCTCCCCCTGCCCGTTGCTGAGAGCTCTGTCTCTCCCGCTAGCTTACACCCCCAATACCGGTGGGGCAACAGTATTATATACACGTTAATTATTATTATCCGTAGTTAATCAAAGTTATCACCGATCACCGATCATTATTTCACTCCAAGACGTCGCGTGTGGAGACGCCCAGTGGAGTTACTACATCACAACTCCAGTCTATTTTAGCCGGCATTTTAGCGTCTGCTACTGATTCACAGCCATTTGAATGTAGAAATACTCAGAAATACAACTTTGAGCTTATTTTTCTCAAGATATGTCCTCTAACATCAGAAAAATGCCACAAGAACTAACACCTAGAAAAACATTATTTTCATCGGAGTGGGTCTTTAAAGGCTTTGTTTTGATTGATAGCTGTGTGGGGAAAAAAGTATTCTATGTAAAACAGTGGATTCCAGACAAAGCAGAAGCCTCTACAATCCGCATCCATTTGCAGTTGATCGGAAAAGTGATAGCGATTGGTAAAACAATTAATAATTATATATGTATATATATAATTGATAGACAGACAGTAAAACATTACAAACAATGCATAATATTTAAAGTATAAAAATGAAAATTACATTTATATGAAACAGAAATGTAATTGTACTTATTTAGATCTCAAGCCATGACCTTTATTTATATATATATATATATATATATATACACTCACCGGCCACTTTATTAGGTACACCTGTCCAACTGCTCGTTAACACTTAATTTCTAAGCAGCCAATCACATGGCGGCAACTCAGTGCATTTAGGCATGTAGACATGGTCAAGACAATCTCCTGCAGTTCAAACCGAGCATCAGTATGGGGAAGAAAGTTGATTTGAGTGACTTTGAACGTGGCATGATTGTTGGTGCCAGAAGGGCTGGTCTGAGTATTTCAGAAACTGCTAATCTACTGGGATTTTCACGCACAACCATCTCTAGGGTTTACAGAGAATGGTCCGAAAAAGAAAAAACATCCAGTGAGCGGCAGTTCTGTGGGCGGAAATGCCTTGTTGATGCCAGAGGTCAGAGGAGAATGGCCAGACTGGTTCGAGCTGATAGAAGGGCAACAGTGACTGAAATAACCACTCGTTACAACCGAGGTATGCAGCAAAGCATTTGTGAAGCCACAACACGCAAAACCTTGAGGCGGATGGGCTACAACAGCAGAAGACTCCACCGGGTACCACTCATCTCCACTACAAATAGGAAAAAGAGGCTACAATTTGCAAGAGCTCACCAAAATTGAACAGTTGAAGACTGGAAAAATGTTGCCTGGTCTGATGAGTCTCGATTTCTGTTGAGACATTCAGATGTTAGAGTCAGAATTTGGCGTAAACAGAATGAGAACATGGAACCATCATGCCTTGTTACCACTGTGCAGGCTGGTGGTGGTGGTGTAATGGTGTGGGGGATGTTTTCCTGGCACACTTTAGGCCCCTTAGTGCCAATTGGGCATCGTTTAAATGCCACGGCCTACCTGAGCATTGTTTCTGACCATGTCCATCCCTTTATGGCCACCATGTACCCATCCTCTGATGGCTACTTCCACCATGTCACAAAGCTCTAATCATTTCAAATTGGTTTCTTGAACATGACAATGAGTTCACTGTACTAAAATGGCCTCCACAGTCACCAGATCTCAACCCAATAGAACATCTTTGGGATGTGGTGGAACGGGAGATTCGCATCATGGATGTGCAGCCGACAAATCTGCGGCAACTGTGTGATGCCATCATGTCAATATGGACCAAACTCCCTGAGGAATGCTTCCAGCACCTTGTTGAATCTATGCCACGAAGAATTGAGGCAGTTCTGAAGGCAAAAGGGGGTCCAACCCGTTACTAGCATGGGGTACCTAATAAAGTGGCCGGTGAGTGTATATATATACCGTTAAACTTCAAATAATAGCCGAGTCCCAAATAGACGCCTGTCTCTTTTACACGCCTGGTGTGGCTGCAGGTTTGGGTAAATAAAGGCCGGTCTCAAATAGAGGCCGGGTCTATTTTTTAGTTTCGGGTTGTATTTAATCCTCTAAAACCGCCAGATCGCCTGCTTTTTGGTGGCCGCCAAAGCACATTTTTGTCCCTCCAAAGCCTCTTTTGATCGATGAGTGATGTAGAATAGAATAAACTGCTGCGCTTGACAGGGCGCGTAACGAGCGGAGAGAGAGAGAGAGCGCCCCGGCCGCGCGCGCGCACTCTCACGTCTTCAAACACTACGAGCGCTGTCTTGCTCTCTCTCCCTCGCGCATATTAATCAAAATCAATTGACGCAATAGAAAAGGTCGGAAGACCGCAGTTTCACGTGGAGCATTTGGAGATTTTTAGAGATTTGAGACAGGCCTATACACTCAATGAACAACATCTCAACACTAAATTATAAAGGCCTGTCTCATATAGACGCCTGTCTCAAATACAAGCCGGTGCAGTTCGACGATTTGGGTAAATAAAAGCCCGGGCTACTATTTGAAGTTTTACGGTAGCTTTTGTACAATATTTAGTTTTAAAGCCGCTTTACAGAACAGGAAAATAATGAAACAGAATTCAAATCTGCTGTAAAGAAGCTCTAAAAAAGACAATAGTAAACATTCATAATTCAGCTGAAGTCAGTTCGGTGTTGATTCAGTTCAGATTAATAACTCTTTAAAAGTCCATCAATTATTAAATGAGTTCAATTCAGCTATAAAGCAGCTCTATATAAAACGGTAATATCATCATCCATCTCAATCCAGTCCTCATCCAATAGAGTCAGTGCAGTCATAAGAATACTGCTAAATATTAAATGTCTGTGTTTGTGGTTAGATAAGTTACATTTGCATGTCAAGGTGAGATGACCATTTCAAAGATCACATTTCCTCTCTAATGAACTTCATTCTCTAAGTATCACTTCTCTATATTTTAGCTTTCTTGTGTACATCTTCATTTCTCCATTTATACTCTCTCTTGCACTGCCTATTTTCATCATGATCAAACTCTGTTATGAACAGAAGAAAAAAAAACACTTCAAAAACAGCTGTGAGAACACGAGCCAAATCTCACACCTTCCTTCTCTCACTTCTCTCGTCATACCCTTCACTTATTTCTCCTGTTATTCCAGAAAAATGTGCCAGCTGTACCCGTTATAAAAAAGTGTAAAAGTCATTGTGCTAATTAAACATTGATTTTGCACCATCTACCTCAGAAGGATTTCCATAAAAATGGTTGTGGACGAACTTGTGCTGATTAAGATATGTTTAAAAAGTTACAATGGGCTAAAATGTTTGTAGACGCCATCTTAGCATAGCTCTCGGATGGATGAATGGATAGAGCCATGTTCAAGATTAAATACTAGCACAGCATAGGCCTACAGAATAGTTGTCACGTGACACGTATAGTGCTGCACGATTAATCATATTGCAATCGCGATGTCAACCCTATGCAATTGTATGACGCAAAATGCTGCAATTTTAGGAAATAAATAAAGGCATGCGTGGACGTGACAACCCATTCTCTCTGAGAGCTGTTTGCCAATTTTCTACACCGCTAATACAAAGAAGACCAATCAGTTTCAGTTTAGGCAGTGGCGCGTATGGTCACAGGTGATCAGGTGAAGATGAATGCCGAGCATACGGACACTGAACTGGTGGCCAGAAAAAAAATTCTACCTCTGTTATATGCCGATATTTTGGCTATAAGATAACCGACACTGAGCAGAGAGAGCAGGGCTGCCAAATCTCACTCATTCAGCGTGAGACTCACGCAATCGACACCTTTCACACGCTCTCACGCCACACATCCACTTTCTCACGCAGAGAAAAATCTCGAAGCGAAGAGGACTGACACCGACAGACTAGATTGAGATTATTAGATTACGTAGATTATTACGAAATTCAAACAATAGCGTTTTGGCGCTTGTAGATGTGACGTGATAGTGACAGATCGTGGTCGTGAACCGAACATCTCTTACTCTTTACTAGTTAATACTAATAAACACGAATGAACAAAAAGTGTGTTGAAAGATACAGAACAACTTACCGAAATGTTTATGCCTCATACATAATATCAATCAATCAGTGTTTTTTTTACCGCGGAAAGAGGTCAATAAAACAGCTGGAGAACAATGTCACATTGTCACATAACGTTATTTACATTAGGAAAGCCATTTGATAGCACGTTAGTTGGCTATACAAATTATATATATATATATATATATATATATATATATATATATATAGAGAGAGAGAGAGAGAGAGAGAGAGAGAGAGAGAGAGAGAGGAGTATTTTGCTAAATATGTGCACTATATTAAATATTATATGTTTACTTATATCAATAAAATATTGTAACATTGTTATTATAGCCTAGTAAAAAAAAAAACATTTAATTGAGTTGTTATTTTAAAACTTTAATAATAATACCTCTGTATGTTTACAGCATTAGGTGAGTTTTTTTTTTTCCTTGAGAAAAATTAACATGTATCTATTGTACCTAATATTTATCCAAATGAATCAATATTGAATCAAGATCGGAATCAAAACACAAGATTTGAATTGAAATCGTAAGATGTGTGTCAAGTAATAATAAAAACAGTAGCCAAGCAGTCATTGTACCATGTAAACATTGTAACATGTTGTCACTAAACTTAACAAAATTCTGTTTAGTTACCAAATGTTTTGACAAATCATAATACACATCCTGCTAAAATGTCCCTGTTTGTCTGGACAGAATGTTCAAATATCTTATTTTCATGAGCATACATATTTCTTATTTATTGTTCTTTTTATTTTATACTATTATACTATTGAGACAATAACAAGTTTGCAGTAATGCAAAGATTTCATTATTTAATTTTGTAAAAAATATTATTTTGATTTGAAAACACTGTGCATTTAGTTGTTGTTGCAAGTTTGAGTTGAGAAATACACATTTCAGCATTATCACTAATCTGTGTGTGCATTTTCGTTGAGAACCAAGCAAGTTGACACATGAAACCATTTGTTTATTATATTGCAATCGCATATCGCAATACTGACCTCAATAATCGCAATATGACATTTTCCCCAAATCGTGCAGCGCTAACACATACTATGTTGAATGTTCAGTGTGTAGAATTTAGCAACTGTCTCTGTAATAAATTAGGTCATCAAGAGGGAAGAAAAAAATCTAGTTAGAAATCGTAGTTAATATTATGTATGGTATACATTCCTCACACTTGGAATGAATGGAAGTTTAACACATTGAATTGTAGGATACAGTATCCAGCATAGTGTGCTCTGGTAGTATACTTCACACAACGATTCTATATTGGTATTCCATGCATACAGAACATATGCATACTGTGCATACATACTGCAAAACTAGAATTATAGAAGTATGCCATTCCAAACATAGCCAGAGAGAGAGAGAGAGCTGTGCCATTGGTATACAAAAAATTCTGGCAGATATAATGTGGATTTGACTCCTGCAGTGGCTCGGTAATAGCAGCAATTTTCTCGCAATGTTCCGCTTTTTATGTGTGATTAGGTTTTGTGTGGAAATTTCCCTTTTTCACACTCTATCATTTTCCCTTTTTCATTTACCCTTTGTGGCCGATTCAGCTTTTAAGTTCCTGTTTTGATTTAATAGCTCCTGAAAGCCTCAAAAAAGCAAACGGCCGCTAATACTTTTTTATAACGTGAACATCCCAATGGAAGCGTTCGGTTCCCTTTTGATACTGTTCACTCGCATTGCATCAGTTATTCTAAAAGTTTTCTCAGAATTCTGAAGCCTGATTGGTTCACGTCTGTGTATTACACCGACAAATGACATATCAGCCTGCCAAAACGTGCGAGCTCGGCTGCCTATAAAGCCATGCAGAAATGCCCACTTGTCAGATCTTTCGACTGAGGAGCGGTTTAGCACAGCTCACTTTAGGCAGCGCAGTAGCACGGCAAGCTATGCAATGCTTGTTCCCGTTATCTCAGTGAACCAAGGTTACATTGAGTACCCATTAATGTTCCCTTTGGATACGGTGCAGAAATGCCCACTTGTCAGATCTTTTTCCTTCAGCGAGAAGGTCATCTTGTTGCTCCGAAGAAGACCGAAGCCTCTCTACTCGCTGTTGAATCGGGCCCTCGCAGCGACGCTCTGCAGACAAGCTGACTCAGTGGTACTCTGCTACAGCTGACTTCTCGGCGAACAGTTGATCCCCATCGTTCATCGCTCAGCGGGCTGATGATCGAAGCAGGCACTCTGCAAGCAAGCTGACGCAGTGTCTCACCTGCGACCATCAGACGATCTTAAAAGAGCAAATTAGAAAGAGCAATTTTTAAAAGAGCAATTTCAGAGACGTTGTTGCAAAGGTCGTGCCGTGCCATGAATGCAGCTCGTGCAGGTCTCACAGAGAAGCTGAACATCACGATGCTTAAATGAAGGAGCAGACATACTGTCTCGCAGCGGACCTCCCCCGGGCGAATGGAGACTCCACCCCTGGACGGTCGAAACGATATGGCACACCTTTAGTCAAGCAGATGTGGATATCTTCGCAACGGAAGAGAACTCCCTCTGCCGTATGTTTTTTTCTTGAAGGAAATGGACACGCTGGTCCTGACGGCTAGTCTAGGGGCTCTCAGTCGAGCGCCCCCTCGCTGTCGGCTCGCAGAGCGGCTTCCGTTCTGCGCTTGTAGCACGGCGCTATTGGATTGGATAAGTTCCCCATAAGCGTCAGATAATTGATGCAATGCGAGTGAGTTGTATCGAAAGGGAACATTAATGGTTACTCAATGTAACCTTGGTTCACTGAGATAACGGGAACAAGCATTGCATAGCTTGCTGTGCTACTGCGCTGCCTAAAGTGAGCTGTGCTAAACTGCTCCTCAGTCGAAAGATCTGACAAGTGGGCATTTCTGCATGGCTTTATACGCAGCCGAGCTCGCACGTTTTGGCGGGCTGAAATGCCATTTGTCTGTGAAATTCACAGACGTGAACCAATCAGGCTTCAGGAGTTTTCCCCATAAGTGCCAGATAACTGACGCAATGCTCGTTCCTGTTATCTCAGGGAACCGAGGTTACGTTGAGTAACCATCAATGTTATGTGTGAAATTTTGCAATTGAATGTCATATGTGGTGTTTTTTTTTTTTTTTTTTTTTTTTTTTATGAAGGTAGTGCTTGTATGAGATACAGTGGCTGGAGACCTTGTACACACACTGCTGCTAAATACGGGTGTCTGGATGATGAAAACCATTAAAATACACAACAATAATAATCTGTCATTATTTGCTCATGCACCATGTCATTTCAAACCTGTATGACTTGCAACCTGTAGGCTATACCTCAAACCTGTGTCAAAATATCTTATTTTGTGTTTTATATAATGAAAGATTTTGGCTGCAAATTTTTAGTTGAACTACACCTTTAAGGAAATTAATTAATTCATATCTGATGCTACTGTTGCAGATATCAGACTCCACAAAAAAAAAATTGAGGCAAAAAGTTGGCAAAATCTGAAATTTGTAATAAAATAAATAACATTAAAATAATTTAAAACAATTTTCCTCTCCAGACAGGACTGTTTTTTTTCTCAGAGGACTCTTAAATTAGCTGACAAAAAAGTAGATTTGTTCCATATTTTTTCTTTGTTCAGAGGATGCGTGAGACAAATACAAATACGTTTGATTTGGTTGGAATTTAAATCACTAATTACATTTGTGGAATGCAAATTTACCTGCTCTCATCAGGGAAAACTAGTCCTAAATTTCCTGTCAACAGCCAGATGATAATAATACATCACTAAACATTACTTTGGTGAAAAAAAAAGCAAAAGCCAAACAGGTTAAACTTTGTATGTTACTTGTTAACAGCAACAAGTTATCATGCCGACCCTTATGAGTGTGACCCCTATATTCAGAACACATTGAAAGTAAAATGATAAATTCTACAAATAATCATGGATAAATAAATAAATTCAGCACACACAGAATTTATTCCCACAAATAATTATAGACGTCAACCCTACATCTTTGTATGCTGCCTCAGATGTGTAGAAGGTCAATTTAAAGTACTTTATAAGCTTTCTACATGAGTCTTCCTTTAAAACGAATCTTTAGGACCAAGAAGAGCCAGTGTGTGTGTGTGTTTGTGTGTTTGTGAGTGATGGGTGGTCCTGTCAGACCACTGAGGGCCTCAGACACACACAAAAAAAATAGCCAGCAGAGCGCTCTGAGAAGGAGCTTGTTCTCCCTCAATATTGCCTTCATCACTAATTCCATATTCCTCTGGAGTCCCTGCTGTTGAGAAGAAACAGATGTCTGTACGTCCTCTGCCCTGTGAAGTCACCATTAAAAACATCAAGATCAGTTTCTCTAGTCTTCACGGCCTGAGTAAGTGTTTGTGCTCTAATCGCAGCTAATGAAGTTATGGCAATTACAGGACTTCTGTTGGTTGGTCTCTGAAGAGTTGAGTCAATCGCATGAGCTCACGCAGTCAAACTGACCATATGCCCAGATGCCCCGTGAGTGTGTGTGTGTGTGGTGACACTGGGTGTGCAGGGTGTAATGGCGTGTGCGAGACCCCTGCATCAGCCCATTAGACACACTAAATGAGTTAATGTAATGTGCACACACACTCACACTGCCCGTAACTCAAACGCTCTCGACTCGTGTCGGACTCAAGCCTTAAACACTCTTCGTCAAGAGGTTTAAATATCTGTTCATTAAGAGTGTACATTTTCAAAAACACAAGCACTAGAGAGCTCGCTGTAATATGCGTTTACCTGTGAACAATGTCTAATTATTACCAAGAATGAGATGCCAGTTTTAAAAAATCCTTACATAATTATTAAATAATCTAAGACATGTTTTATAAGATCCTATTTTATAAAATTATCAAAATGTAAATCAAACAGTTTAAAACAAATTATTGGTAGGATTTGAAGGAAGGAAGGAAGGAAGGAAGGAAGGAAGGAAGGAAGGAAGGAAGGAAGGAAGGAAGGAAGGAAGGAAGGAAGGAAGGAAGGAAGGAAGGAGGAAGGAAGGAAGGAAGGAAGGAAGGAAGGAAGGAAGGAAGGAAGGAAGGAAGGAAGGAAGGAAAAAAAAGAAAGATTCAATTGGTCAAAATATGACTGATTTTAATTTGAGAAAGTCAAGACCCCTGAGGTGGGACAGGCCAAAAAATCGATTATTTTAATTAATTTTATGCTAGATAACCATTATCAAACATATCTAAGATTCATCAGAATAAACATGAGATTTGTGCCTTTTTTCATGAAACTTCTCACTCTATTCATACTTTTCAGTCATGTTAAACTGATTTATGGATGTAATTCAGACTGTAAATAGAAGGAAAAAAATCTAAATATAACATGCACATGCACAATGTGCTGAGCGCGAGACAATTCTGAGAACAAGTAGTCTAAAATGCTCTCCAGCTAAAAATGTGAGCTAAAGAAGAGAGCCGAGTGGTGTTTTCAGATAATGTCTTCCAGATCTCCCAGAGGAATAATTGCCCCCAAATATGTCCGTATAAGACTGCGGACCAAAGGAACCATTCAAATCATTTCGAAGTCAAGATTTGATGGATTTCCAAGCATTAATGAGAGATTAACATGAGAGCATACTCTAAAATCAAGAGCTCTTAACTTCATCAGTGATGCTTTAAATCTACAACTAGAATGCAGAATTAGCATTAGATTTGGCTTAGTAATGCAGTAGCCCTTATTACATAATTAACAATAAACTATTTACACAAAATGCCTACAGTAACAGTAGGAGCAATACTATTTTTTTGGTGTGCTTATGTAGAACAGCTGTTAAGATCATAACCCATATTCTTAATTTCACATCAGGGCTCCTTGTTAAATTAAATTAGACTGTGAGATGAATTCTCACAAGTGCGCCCTTAAGAGTGAGACACTTGAGTCCAAAAATGGCTCCAGTTCTCTCTTTACTGTGTGTAATATTGAATAAAAGCAGCACCTGACACTTTAAAATTCATGCAATGCAAAATCATGAGTTAGATTGCTAATGAACTTATATGAACTGATAAAATACCTTTTTTTTTTAAAACATCTGCCAAATACATTAATCTAATTGTCACTGTAAAATCACCTACATAAATAATAATAAAGTCATTATTGTTCCTAATATTTTAATTAATATTCTGCTTTAAGATCAACCGATAATGAACAATAAAGTGGTTTGAAAAGTAGGCACATATTTTGATATGGCTGGAAAATCTGTATTTTTGTTTTGCTTCACAATTTTATATATGTACTGCAATATTGACTTCCAAATAGCAACCCTAAGTCACTTGAATGACACTCATCAACACGTCTTGATGAAAGAGCGCTGGATTCATCTATTTTAACTCCACCTCATTTAAAGCGGTGTGAGAGGGCAATGAAAAACCACATATAAAAATCAACACCAACCTTCTGCTCTTCAGCTCTGCATAGAGGCTGTATTAAAAGAACTGATATTTAAATGGGAGTGGAAAGTCACTCCAGGAATATAAGCATCCATCCGTTTAATTACCGTGGTAATTTTCTCTGATGATCTGACATTCTTCACCGACCGGAACGACTGAAAACCCTTGGCGTGAGGAACATTTCTGGACTGTGTTTCCACAGACGCTTCTGACACCATCATGCCGGATGATGTCATGTCTAAGGGAAGTGAGGAGACGGTTATGGTCATTAGTAGGTAATGATCTGGATTAGACCTTCATTAGTAATTGTTTCAAGGTCAAAGTTTAGATGGTGTATGAAACTTAAGACATTAGCAGCTTTTTAAATAACTTATTCTATTCTACAAGTACTTTTAGTTTATTTCTATGAATAATTTAATTGCTTTTATAATTTGTGACCAAAGCTGGATTTGTTTCATTCTACTATACTTTTCTTCTAATTCAGAAGAAAAGTTTAGTATGAATTTCCTGAAACTTTTGCAAACCATCTTCAGCAAAATCATCAACCAGGTGCTTACATTTTTTTTTTTCACAATTGCTAAAACACTTAACTCCATTCTCTGAACCAAATTCTCAAAGGCCTAAACCCATTTGTCAAATAAATCAGTCTTTCCTCAAACACCATTTGCAAATCCCATGCACTCTTTTTTTTTGTTGTTGCAAAACTCTAAACGCATTCTCACTCATTAAAACACCTTTTGTACTGTGATGCACTTGTGTTGCATGAGAGGAGAAGGAGGATGAGGACGAGAAAGAGCAAGGTGTGGAGAGTGTTGTCCTCAGGCTGGACCCAACACGGAGACGTGATGCTGAGGCAGAACGAATCTCTCATTGACTTTGATTTTGTAGTTGCACAATGTTTTTGAGTGTACTGTAACATGCTTTTCATTTAGAGTTTTTTCTTTGATCTTTTGTGCTTTTGCAGTTGGACTACTGTATTTTTACAGTATGCAAGTACTGAATATGCAGACATTCAATATACGATATTCAATACAATACTATACTCACGGTACATAAAGTAATATAGTCACCTTACTTAGTTGTGATTAGCATTCTTTATACGTAATTGCAGATTTTGCCTACTGTATACAATATACATTTAATGAGTGAGAATGCGTTTAGAGTTTTGCAACAAAAAAAAAAGAGTGCATGGGATTTGCAAATGGTGTTTGAAGAAAGACTGATTTATTTGACAAATGGGTTTAGGCGTTTGAGAATTTGGTTCAGAGAATGGAGTTAAGTGTTTTAGCAATTGTGAAAAAAAAAATGTAAGCACCTGGTTGATGATTTGCTGAAGATGGTTTGCAAAAGTTTCAGGAAATTCATACTAAACTTTTCTTCTGAATTAGAAGAAAAGTATAGTAGAATGAAACAAATCCAGCTCTGGTCACAAATTATAAAAGCAATTAAATTATTCATAGAAATAAACTAAAAGTACTTGTAGAATAGAATAAGTTATTCAAAATCGCTATAAAGCCAAAACAATCTCTGTTACCGTAAATTGTATGTTTATCTCTGTAAAGCTGCTTTGAAACAATCTCCATTGTTAAAAGCGCTATATAAATGAAGATGACTTGACTTGACATTCGTATCTTTAACATCATGTTCTGGATGTGGTGATCTCCCATTTTTAATATAATGTCTAATGAATGATCTGTAGTGTTTATACATTGATTGATGTGTGTTTGATCTGAAAGCTTTGATTTTGAGAACAGGGGAAATGGTTTCAAGGCATGTTTGATTTTGCCAGAAGAGTCAGGGGTTTGTGAATGTAGTTTGAAGATTTGTTTTTTTGTTTTGGTTTAATGTTGTGAGAAAACGGGTAAAGGTTTCAAGAAATGTCTCTTAGCAATTGTGAAAAACTGTAATAAACTGAAATAGTGTCACTCCGTGATTGATTCTTTAAGCACAAATACACCTTTTTTAGGTAAACTGCTTTATTCAAGAAGCATTTTATGGGTTGAGTATATGACTCATTATTCAAAGCTTTAAAACATGTCACTCTTGCTAAAAGTACTTTGATATGGTACCAAATGATTACTATATTTACCTAAAAAATGCTGTTATTACCATAGTACATGAACAAAAAAAAGTACATAAAAGCCTTTTCACAAAATGAACTTATCGCAATTAACAGAAAAGTAGATGTTTATTTACATTTTCTATTGATCATGACAGCAGATATTTATCAAATGATGATGATTAAAAAATGCTGTTTAAATTCCTTTCAGCTTTAAATGTTTAGCCGTTTTTGTGCCATTACCCGATTTGCGCAGTTCCGTTGAGTGAGTCGATTAATAAAAAAACCAAGACAGCACATGCAAATAAACAACGCTATCGCTGTATGCAATTTATTCTGGGTGAATTCCCCACTCTTTGTCTTTTTGAAGAGGCTCACGTCAACCTTTAAGATCTTTTTTTTTGCTGATGTACAGCCCATCACATTACTAACTTTACTATACAAATATTTGAGACAGTAGCCTAAACAATAACTTGAGTCTGTTTTTCACGAACACCTGATCACAATCAAAAAGTGTTTAAACACCATGCTATTGATCAAACACTGTCTGTGTTTACAAATGGTTCTGTTTGGGCCAATACAGATGTAAAGTCGTCACAGAAGTGTGTGGAAACATTATGAGTATGGTTTGGAAGTGTTCATTGACGTCGGAATGCAAACAGTCAGACGGTCATATCAGTTATAGATTTCACTCTCAAACAATTCATATCTTGCCCTGTTCACTGGGTTTTCCCTCAGTAAAAGAGATGCATTGAGCCACACACTGAGCTAATTTACATTCATAGATTCTGTCCTCGATTCAACAGTCAGCATATTTACTTAGTTCACTGCATGTTCTTTGATTTTGGGCTAGGTCTCTTTAGATGACAAATCTGGCCCTGGTTTATTCCATCTCTGAAACAATGCATCTTGCTTCTGACAATAGGTGTAAACATAACTACTCAGCAGAAAATCGAAAAAGCATCTCTGGTGCTTTTCTGAAAACACAGAAATTGGTTTTAAGTTTGAATTTGTCACTGGCTTAAGTTTTGATCCCTAACTGACAAAAATGCAATTGAGTAATTTTGTGAAACTAAGTCTAATTAATTAGCATGAACTGATCAAATGTATACCTTCAATACAATGTAAGTCGCTTTGGATAAAAGTGTCTGCCAAATGCATAACTTTAAATGAAATGTGACTTAAAATAGATACCATTTTACACCATGCAAGAACCTTTACAAAAAAAGTACCATATAATGCATGGTACTAAATGATTACAACATTTACTTTACCAAAAAAGCAAAAAAGCAATGGTACTACTAACCATAGTACATGTCCAAAAACAAAACATTACTTTGGTGTAAAAAAAACAAAAACAATATAAAATAAAAATGTATACATGATAACAACATGGTACATTTTTATTCATTATTTTGTTAGATTCATCTTCAGTGATCAGTTTGTACCAATATAATCCAAAACGTGAAGTAAAAATTGTATAATATATTTAAAGGTAGGGTAGGCAATTTAGGAGAAACTAGCAATAGCAAGCTAGCTTTGAAAGCACAAACCCACCGCCCCTTTACAGCACTTTCCAAAGTCTCCTCCAGAACACAAATGCACAGAGCAGAGTCTTCAAAGCGTCACGTGACGAGAGACACCGTAAATTACCTCCTGTCTCAAAGAGAATAATAATGAATGTAAACAACTTACAGAGCTCTTACTTGTACAACCTGACTGCTGCAGATTAATTTCGGCATTGATAGCCCTAACATAGAAACGCACGAACAGCTCTGGGTAGAACGTCACGGGTGGCCATCTTTTACGATTATGACATGACGTAAACGCAGCATAGGCTGGTTGTTTTGGTTCAGGAGAAACAGTAAAAAGCAGCAGCTGTTTGTTTGCAGACCGAATGCAATGATTGGATGGACATTTTTTTGGTCCTGAGACTTCCACAGAAGATATGTAAAAAAAAAAGAAAAAAAAAAGATACAAAACAATTATACTAAGACCACGTCTATTATTGATTGCTATCAGGATGTGAAGTGCGCTTCAACCAGTATAACAAATGTGTTTATAAAAAAATTGCTACACTACCTTTAAATAATGATTATTTTTCAATCACTCTTATTTTTGCACTAAATGTGCCAGAGCAGAAAAACTGCAATTGAAACGATTTGTTGATACTGCCCCGATTCTGGCCAAAAACCCAATTAGTTATTCATTTAAGTCAAATTAAAACTGTAATTCAAACCGCTTACTTACTTTTTTTTATTGATGTCATTACAAAGTCTTAAAAGACTTTCCACATCAGCCAGTATCAGAAAACTCAATAAATTCAGATTACAGTAATCCACTTCATATGGAAACCCAGTGCCTTTAATCTTGTAAAGTTATTCTGTGGTGCCCCGTGTCATACGCCACAGAGCTTATTAAAGACGGAGGGATTCAGAAAGGCCACGACATCTTACTTTATTATTTAAATTTTCAGGAAATTCATAAATAATTTAGGGCATTTTTTTTTTTTTTGCCGAAAAGGCTCAAAGGGCCTGGAAATGTGTGTACCGTTGACAGTAGACAGTGATTAGCATAAAAGAACGTCCTAGGATTGGCGGTTTCTGAATGACAATGAAATATGAGATTTCTTTATGGTTCTGATCATATTCTACTCACAGATGTGCAAACATGATAGGTTCTACATATCTCTGACTGACACTCAAGCACATGTGTAAAAGGCCTGTGAAGGTCATTTTTTGCAAAGGCCAGTGTTCTACGTAAAGTCGGCACTGACTGAGAAAATGAATAGCTTGTGATGTGTATTTAACTATTGTAGACACTCAGTAAAAATCTGACATATAAAGTGGCTGAAGTAGATGCATCATGACCTGACTGCATCAACAAACACACACAAGCACAGTCTCCAGTTACAAGGCCTGTCCCATTTTCCTCATTTGTTTTTGTTTCATTATGCAGGAGGGACTGTGTAGCTGCTCTGTATTTCTACTCTCAATAATTTACCAGTGTTCTTCACTATCTCTCCGAAGAGACTCCGCGCAAGAGTCTGTTCAGTCACGCATCAAAGTAATTCAGGTCATCCATGTGGACAGAAGGTAAAAACACATGTGTTTGTTTGTCAGTTGAATTGTAGATAAATATAAGAATTGAGAGTATCCCATACGACACCAGAGGCAGTAGGGGGGGAGGTGACAGAGAACTTGTGGAAAACTAAATGGGAGAAGGAAAGAAGTTTTTCCTTCATGGACATTCATGATTTAAGATAAACCCTGCCAAAGTCTGAAAAAAGTTTGCAGAATTTAAGGACCCTTCTGAGACCTAAAATAAGTGTATATATATATATATATATATATATATATATATATATATATATGAGTATATATATATATATACTCATTTTAGGTCTCAGAAGGGTGTTATACAAGTTATATATATATATAACTTGTATAACATCATAAATGTTTTTGTCACTTTTGATCCATTTAATGCATCCTTGCTGAATAGATGTATTAATTTCTTTAAAAACTGAACATTGTAGCATGCCTCCCATCCAATAAATTGCAATAAGCTTTGTTACTTTTGATATGAAACCTGATCAAATTCTGTCCATTTTATTATGAAATTCAAACAATAAATACTTTAATCTTGTGTGATGGATCGCTCAGATCAAGTGAAGCAGCAGTGCGGAGCAGCATGTAAACTGATCATCTCTTCCACTACTAGTTACAGCACGAAATAAACATGAATGAACATCGGAAGGTATGTTAAAAGATATAGTACAATTTATCAAAATCCGTCTCATGTAAACGCTCAATGCGTGTTTCAACCGTGGAAAGACGTCAATAAAACAGCTTGTAAATAATGTGATGTAACGTCACATTTATAAATATAAATACCTCAGAAAAGCCATCAATGTCCATAAACTCGATATAGTCAGCAAAGGAACTCTAGAAAGGAGCATTTTGCTAAATATATGCACCAGCTTACATATTCATTATATTTGTACTGTTCTCCAATAATTAATGCATGTTTGAATAAATACATCAAGTTTTTATGAGAGCCAGCAAATATAAGTTATTATAACTTTATCATTTAAAAAAATTTTGGGTGTAATTTAAGTGTTTGTATACAAATCAGTTAATTTTATCCTTTAATTTTACATAGTAATGTAGTACCAACTGACTCCATGTATAGTTTACAGCATTAGTTTATTTATCATGTATGCTACTGTACATGATATATATATAAATTAATCGATATTGAATTAATCTAATTGAATCAGAAACAAATCGCTAGCTTGTGAATTGAAATTGAATCGAATTGTGAAATTTGTCAATACCCAGCTCAAGTTTTTTTGTCCAATCAGATGCGCTCTAGAATAAGAATGTCCTAATACATAACCCTACCTGAAACCAACTAGCACAGTAGCACAGCATAGTTCATCATGTCCCACCAAAATGTCCTTTTTCAATCGGAATTCTAAAGGAAAAGAAAACTGCAGTTGTCAAGCAAGTGAATGGGGTCTTTAAAGGGACTTTGGTGAAACCGCTAGAGGTCATTGACTGCCTCAGGATGAGCTTAAATCTCAAAATGTCTCACAAATGATTCATAGGAGTCAAAAAAATAAAGATGACAGCGCTCAAGACAACAATGAATTGATCTCTATAGATCATCTGATGGTAGTTCAGAAGAATAAATGTGTACCACAGCAATATTCTGTTAGTCAGCAGAATATTTAAATGAACATGAATTGGCTCTGGGAGATGTTTAATTTCCATGGAGAGGTAAACCTGTTCATTTAATAAGACACTGTCCAGCCAACAAATACACCCGCTAATTAAGGTGACGTCACACCCCAGGATGGACGCCTACACGCTCACATGCATTTGTCAAAAACAAGCACAACAACAAAAGAGAGATGAGATGCTACGATAGCATCTCTGTATCAGAAACTACCAGCATGACGTGAAGTCAAGAGTGGACACTTTTTCAAAGCGTCTGCCAAGCTAACAGTGTGTGAACACACACACACACACACACACACACACACACACACATTACAGCTCTAATGGACCAGGCCCTGATATATTATATTCACGGATTTCAAGTGAAGTGCTTCTGGGTCCTGACAGTACATCTCTAATGCCACTGTCACATGCGACAGCACTTGAACTTTGCTATTCCAGCATTTGCCGAGTTCTCCGTTGAGGTTAGCTCATTTAACAGGACGCTAGTGTGCGCACTGATAGACTGACGGTGGAAATTCACTCAATGTGATTTCAGCGACAATACTGCACTTAAGACTGCTCAAAAAAAGCACTTCTTTGATATTCAAAAATATTAACAGAACTAGTTTGAAGGCCACAGGATTAGAAAGAAATAATTTAGCATTACTTGAATTTACATTGGTAATTAAAAAAAGAGAGCTTGATAATTGTCAACAAAATGTAACGGCACTACAAAAAAATGGAAGAAGATAAAGTGATGAACAAGACAAGCGGGAGTGTGTGGATGCTCATATCATTGTTAAGCATTAATGACAATACACGCGTTAGCGCTCAAGGAATTCAGTCACATAATGTTGAACGAGTGGCTCTGTAATGGACTGCATAGCTTTTTCAGAGAGCACACATTCTTAGCTGCAGCGCGAGTGGGAGTTGTATCATCTAAAAGAGCAAAAGTTGTTGAATGAAAAACACTTGAGATCAGAGGCTGGTCGGGCTGAAAGCTGCGGTCAGGAATCTTTGATAGATTAGATGCCTCATAAAGCAACTTTCTGGCCTTGACAATGTGAGAGCAGTACCAGCGCTCGCTCACTCACTCACTCACTCACTCACTCACTCACTCACTCTGTCATTGTGCATGACTGCATGTGCTGAAAAAGGACAATATGCTTAAAGCTGAAGAACTCAATGCTCTCTCTCTCGCTCTCTCAAAGACACATGCTCTCTCTCTGCATTACTGGCAAGATATAAATTGTACATGAGTAATGCCAAATCAGTGCAATACAAGTAAAAACAAAAGTGCAATGGAGTGAGTGAGTTAGTGAGTGAGTGAGTGAAAATAAAACAGTAAAATAAAACAAAAAAGGGAAAAAGCAGTAATGATGCAGTATTTTAACCATGCGTAAAGGATGTGAAATTTTAGATGTTTTTTTTTTCTTTACTGTGCGTTACTGGCAAGATATAAATTGTACAATTGTAATACTAAATCAGAGCAAAATAAGTAAAATAACAATAGTAAAATGAAGAATGGTATAGAAGCTTGTTTCCGCCACAGAATGAAAAATAAAAAAGGTAATTTCGACATTTTATCTCACAATTCTGACTTTTTTTCTCACAATTGCGAGTTTACATCTCGCAATTCTGACTTTATTTCTCAGAATTGTGAGATATAAAGTCAGAATTGCGTGATATAAAATTGCAATTGCGTGTTATAAAGTCAGAATTGCGAGATATAAAGTCAGAATTTATTGATATTAAGTCGCAATTGCAGGTTATAAAGTCAGAATTGCGTGAAATTAAGTCGCAATTGCGTGTTATAAAGTCAGAATTGCGAGATATAAAGTCAGAATTGATTGATAAAGTCGCAATTGCATGTTATAAAGTCAGAATTGCGTGATATAAAGTCAAAATTGATTGATATAAAATCGCAATTGCGTGTTATAAAGTCAGAATTGCGAGATATAAAGTCAGAATTGATTGATATAAAGTCGCAATTGCGTGTTATAAAGTCAGAATTGCGAGATTTAAAGTCAGAATTGATTGATATAAAGTCGCAATTGTGTGTTGTAAAGTCAGAATTGTGAGATATAAACTATTCTGAGGGGAAAAAAAGTTAGTCTTTTTCCCCCCTTAGATTTGGCCTGATAACTCGCAATTGCGAGTTTATATCTCGCAATTCTGAGAAAAGATGTCAGAATTTCGAGATATAAACTTGCAATTATGTGTTATAAAGTCAGAATTGCGAGATGTAAACTCGCAATTGTGAGATAAAAAGTCACAATTCTGTCTTTTTTTTCCTCGTAATTGTTACTTTATTTCTCAGAATTGCGACTTTATATCTCGCAATTGTGACTTTATTTCTCACAATTCTGACTTCATATCTCGCAATTGTGATAAAAAGTCGCAATTATTATTATTTTTTTTTTAATTCAGTGGCGGAAACAACCTTCCATAGAATGGAGTAAACATGTATAATAAAATAAAAAATAATAATAAAATAAACAAATTTAAACCAATATTTTTTTATGGAATACCACAGTGTTTAAAGATGATTTATCCAAGCAAAAAAATAATTTATTTGCCCTTATCTTTAATCAAAAACTTTTAACTTTCCCTTCCCCTTCCAACGACATCTCTTCTCTGATGACGTGTGCACTGGCACAAGAGCGGGACAATAATCCCTGCCTTCCAGCAACCTGTCACTCACACACACTATAAGATCGCAGCAATTAGCAAACAACAACAATCTAATCAACTCCCCATGGACAAAATCAAGTCCTGCCTTTTCTAGTTCGAGAAGCCATTTCACTCAAATATGTCACAAAACAAACACAATAGAGAAACCAAGATCACAATTTCCGTTTCATGCCGACTTTAAACATTACTTGAGGTGAAGGTAAAATTAATTAAAGGGATAAAGAAGATAAATAAGACTAAATCTGGCAATAATACAATAATGAACATGCATATAATAAAAAGGTATGCTTCCTCTCTCTCATTTTTGATGCCATTCAGGCTCTTCTATATTCTCTTTTATTTGAGCTGTCCTCCACTCTACAAATGTTTAATCTATCATCTTTTGGTTGCTTCCATTTTCCCCCATTGATCCTGAACTAACACGGAAACACTTCAAGCATACAGGGACAGAAATGAGGTTGCGTGTCTGTGTTAAAACTCAAAGATGTACTTTATCATGCAATATTCATGATAGTTGACTGAGCTTTGATGAATAAAATTGATACAGAATTTATACTGACTTGCACGTGTGTGTTGTGTGTGTGTCTCCTCATGTGTGTTCTGTACATGAACTTCTTGCCAGATGTGCTTTTGACCTTCCTTTCAAATGTTAATGCATAACTAAAAAACCCTCGGGCTTGAACACCGGCACACATACACACAACTGTCTGTCTTAACATGTAGTAGAAGACTCAAGGACCGTTCGCTTGGAATGCAGGGCTACATACATAAATGATGTGTGATTCATCACGTTTCTGTATTGATGACGATATGGTCAGAAATTCTACTTGCATACATTATCACACACTTTTTTTCCCCCAACTTCCTTCTAAAACCATTAAACCTCAATACTGAACTCCAAACCGCAATCCTCAGGGAGACGTGACTTCCTGTCAATGCTTCAATGAACTCCAAATGTGAACTCTCACCTTATAAACATCTTATAGAGGTCAAAGGGGAGACATTTAACAACCTCATTTACTTTCACTGTAAAACAGGAGCAGACTGAACACACTCACACACTAGTGTAGTCTGAATCCTAAATATAGACAGATGTCTGTGGTAATTGTGCTTCATCAGATGTCTTCAGAAGGAACCTCGACTCTCGCTCTGGGTGTCCAAATATGAGGAAAGTCAGACCTCATTTTATGACATTCTTGAACTGAACAAAATTAAACACTTCTGAGTCCAATCAGAACAGAACATAACAAACAGTCTTTCCTATCGTTTCTCACATCATTCTGAACCAAAAATCAATTATGGAATGTGTTTTTTTTTTTCCAGGTTGAAAATATGTCTCTCTTTCTCCCATGAATTCACTAAGCAGCTGCATAACATCTATTAAATAAATATTATCAAAAAAAAAAACACTTCATTTATATTGATTCTATATTAATTTGAGGATTCAATAAAGTGCAATTAATAAAGTGCAATTATTTATTATTATTATTATCATCATTTTATTATTAATGATCTGCATACAACCCTAAAATTGAGTCAACACAGCCTGCAAGTCCAAATAAATGGCATTATCAGTGGGCACAATTCATTTCGTCCAGAGCCAGCGTGACGTAACTGAAAGCAGCAGAAGCGGAGGAGCAGAGCAGTGAGAGTTAATGTCGGGATAGCTTTTTCCAGGTGGATAGAGCTAATGCAGGAGAAAGATTTCAAAAGAGACACTGAAGTTGCCTGTTTTGTTCTCGACAGGTACGTCAATGTTACAGTCTTAATTACAAGCTTTTTTTCATTGTTTGGTTGTGTACTTTTTTTTATAGACAGATGAACATTTATAGTTAAAAGTTGATGATGATATCTAACAATGCACGTACTTCAGAAAATATAACGAATAAAGAAGGCATAACTAATTACAATAGTTCATGTTTTTCACAGTCAGTAATTCATACTGTAACATTCGTTTGTTCGTTGTGTCAAGTTGCTGTTTGTTTGAAATAACAAACCTGTTCACCCGAAGGAACACTCGAAGAAGTGCTATTAGAAGACATCCTGTCATAGCTTTTTGGTACATAATGGCTACCGTAGATGCAACGCGCATTTGAAAAAGCGAGGCGCTGGAGAGCACAATTCGTTTGAATGCAAAATACATTTTCACCGCTAGATGGGAGAAATTCCTACACATTGTCCCTTTAAAAACAGAATTAGATGCAGCAAGTGGGTCCCTAGCGGTAAGCTCACGCTGTTGTTGTTTTGTTCAATAATTTTGGACTATGGCAAGCAGACTTTGAGACAAAAAAAGGACTAAAACGAGGGTCAATATCATTTTCGAGATGCCGAGAGCTCCATGTCCGCGACTAACTTCGACGCGAGTGGCGTCTCTGTCAAGAGTGTTGCATGTACTTTATTAGACAGGAGAGCAAATGTACATAAAACTAATCAATGTAATATAGTTCAACATGATGAAATGTTAGAATATGATCTGTATGTTATTCTAATGTTGATCTAGCTCACTGCTATTCTCATACAGCCAACAAACTAACACATAGAATAACATTCAGCACACTCAAATGCAGTTTAGTGTGATAGTGTAACTGTTAGACCAAGTGAAACAGCGCTGCGTTACCTCACAAGTTTAATTCGTCTAATAAACTGACCTGTGTGAGTAGTAATAAAGCACTTGCGTGTAGTTCAGTAGAATTAATTATCCTTATTACTTTATATCCGATTCGCGTGTGGCGCTGATACCTCTCATTAGCAATTGTGCCCTGCTTCATACCACGGTCATGTCAAAAACATCAATGTTTTCACTCATCCATAAACATTTTTAGACCCATCAGTTTGACAACAAGATCCATAATTCCGCTTAATGCTTTGCATCACCAACCTACGCCTTTGTGATTGTAAGAGGTTAGCGACCCCTAGTGGCGAACAAAATGACATATTGTAGCTTTAAAGGGATACTCCACCCAAAAATGAAAATTCTGTCATCATTTACTCACCCTCAAGTTGTTGCAAACCTGTATGAGTTTCTTTCTTCTGCTGAACACAAAGGAAGATATTTTAAAGAACGATTGGAACCAAACAGTTGTTTGGCACCATTGACTTCCATAGTAGAAAAAAAAATACTATGGAAGTCAATGGTGCCAAAGTTCCAATCGTTCTTTAAAATATCTTCCTTTGTGTTCAGCAGAAGAAAGAAACTGAAAGATTGAGTTACATCTTCCGATGGCTCATAAAACGTTCTGTGCACCATGACCCCAGGGTTTTGTCGCATGTTGTGACGTCACAAGCTGTGACATTTGACTCCCATTTGCTGTCTCTTTTTATCAGTGCTGCTTCATTTTGTCTTCCCAACGCACTGTTTATAAAAATGAGTGCATATTACAAACTAATTTATGTAAACAGGTCAAATCAATTGTGTGTAGTTGCAAGTTTTTTACATTGACAAGTTTGAGGTTGACATTTGTGTTATTTCTGCATTTAATAAAATATTTTTATTTTTATTTTTTATTGCACTTTTGAGCTATTTATATAGTTAATATTGATTTATTACATACATAGCCTTCAAATTGGGGGTGTAAGGATTGTTTTGATATATGGCATTTAAAAATGCAAAAAAACAAACAAAAATAACGACTTTATTCAACTATTCATTTCCTTCTCTGTGGGCCTCAAGATTTCACGTAGTGAAACTACGCAAAGCCTCTAGGTTGCACGTCACATGTAGGCTCACTATTGGCCGACGCTGGTCATGTGAGTGATGCGTGTGACGTACAACCTAGAAGCTTTGCGTAAATCTCGAGGCCCACAGAGAAGGAAATGAATAGTTGAATGAAGTCGTTATTTTTGTTTATTGTTTGCGCACAAAAAGTATTCTTGTCACTTGATAAACTTAAGATTGAGCCACTGTAGTCACTCGGACTATTTTAACGATGTCTTTCATAACTTTTGGGCCGGCCAGTTTTGATCCCTTAATAAGCCTATGGAGGAGTGATCCAGCTCTCAGATTTAATCAAAAATCTCTTAATTTGTGTCCCGAAGATGAACAAAAGTCTTACGGGGTTGGAACAACATGAGGGTGAGTAATTACTGACAGAATTTTAATTTTTGGGTGAACTAACCCTTTAACATTATATCACTTAATGGTTTTAAATTGTAAAATATACAGACATCCTGTAAAACTGGAAACATTGTCACAGTATTTTTTACGGTGAATTTCTGGTAGCTGCCAGTTTTTTACCAGAAATTTAACAGAAATTTTTTTAGTGTACAACTACTTTTTTTGTTTTTACACTACTGTAATTCTAATCAATAATCATTTTATATTTTACACAGACAGACAGATGATTGACCTTAGACAACACTAGTCAAACCAGAACTGACTCCAGGTATCTCCATGGCCTCTACAGGTGTGTTTATGAAAATGAGAGCATGTCAACAGAGGAATGTTCCAGTCTCTCCTAAGGTCCAGCCATTCAGTTTATAGGAGTTTCATCCATTCAAATGTGTGTTAAACACGTCTTCTGGAGAGTCGTATCAGCACACTCTCTGTTCAATTAAGGCAAGACGTTTAGTGTTAAAACCAATTTACAGCTTTCAGGAAAGGTGTAACAGTCACACTTCTATAACACCACAATGAGAGAAAACTTCATTTCCCACCTCGACACACACATGCGCTTACAGACCTCAGTTCCATTCCCTCAAAACAGAGACAAACCTCTAAAAATGTGCTAAACATATTCATCGACATCTCTCATCCTCAAAATCAGCTAGCCTATGTGTCCCTCTCTATCCTGTGGGTAAAAATAGACACTTCCTTTCCCACTTCTGCAAACCGGCACTTTTTGTCAAGGTTACCATGGAAGCCAAACTTGGGAGCTCAACTAGCTTGAGGAACGCTGGGACCCTGTCCTTGTAACAACTGATATCATCGGCCCATAACCCCCGGTCGAGCAAATTTGCATGATTGTTCTTTTATTCTTTTGTAGTCGGGCTGAGAGCGCTATTACGGTTATTGCGTATTGATTATGATAACCTTTGGCAGGCCTATATGATTCAAGGCCTTAGGCCTGAGTCAATCAATAGAGCATTAGGATTCTCCAGCATGCGTGACTTTGTCTAGATAGCATGTTGTAGAGCTCATACCACAGATTGAGACACGCAGGCTTGGCATGCACTGTATAGAACAGAATATGCAGCATTTGGTGGATGAATAAATGTTATGCGAGTCGCATGAATGCCGAATGGGAGTGGATATTTCAAACGTGGAGACGACGGTCGGTGGTAACTCCGTATTCTGGGGATGGGGTGTAATTTGTGATTACACAGCCTGTTGTGTCATCCACTCCTGAGCTCTCAGCCCCTCTGGAGTACACGCTTACAGCATGATGAAGCACGTGTCAAGGTCAGCCTGACGTGTCCTGGACGTACTCCAGCGCGTCTCTAATCACCGAGGGCCAGCGTAGTGCTCCTGGAGGCGTGCTTATCAGAAAAACATTTCCGCTCTCCTTCGCTTTGTGTCTGGCCATCTCTTTTCTGACAAATGTCTTTTCTCTGCTCGGCTGACTTGCTGCAATGGATTTGTTACACAGCGGCCTACACAAAGAGAAAAGTATGCCAACAATTCTGTGTGTGATTTCTCCCTTACAGAAGACACTATGGTGGTGTCATAGTACAGTGATTGTGTCAGATGGTAATACCTTTTTATTTTGTGTATGCTAAAGGATAACCATATGTGTGTACTGTGGTATTTACATGGTACTCAATGCATGTAAGAACTCAAAGGAACAAATCCATGGTGTAAACGGCACCATGTCTAAAGGCATTACTTTTTAACCAGTGTTGTGGAAGCAGATACTGCAGTGCATTTAGGGTTTAGCCAGAACACACTGCTTTAACTGTCAGCCTCTCTTATCTTTAGTTTCAAAAAGGTATTGTGCTTTTGTTAAAATATGAGAGGGAAAGGAATATTCACACCAAGACTCAATATTCCCTATAAACAAGACTCAGAAAAGTACTTAAGTTAAAAATGTTTTGTTTATCCATCTTTTCAGTGATGTGTCTAGATCTGGTATCAAGGAAACTTACAAGATCCATAATGGTACCAAACAAGCCAGAAATATCTTCAGTGTCACACGACCCTTCAGAAATCATTCTAATATGCTGATTTGCTGCTCAAGAAACATTTATTATTATTATTATCAATGTTGAAAGCAGTTGTGCTGCTTAATAGTTTTGTGAAAACCATGATACTGGCCTTTTCAGCATTCTTAGATAAATAAAAAGTTCTACAGAACAGCATTAAATTGAAACTGAAATATTTTTGTAACATTATACATGACTTTTGATCAGTTTAATGAGTCATTGCTGGGTAAAAGGGTAGTGTATATCTTATGAAACATTAATAAATATAAAAAAAACATTCGGGCTGCATGATATTGGAAAAAAAATACATTGAGATATTTTGTTTATCTGCAATATGTATTGTAATATGGAAAAAAGTCAGCTGACTTGAATAGCTCTATTTGGAAAGAATTAATAATTGTAAAATGTTTGGGGTTTTGTTAGTGAGTGCATATGCAAAGGAAATTAAAAACATTTTTAAATGAGAAATCCTTTTAGAGTTGAAAATATTTGGGAAAAACTTGAAACATTTGGGTGTTCATCATACTTGGGTTTACTAAGAGCCAACTCAAACCATAAAATGGACCTTTTTTTCAATACTTTTTTTTCATAAGATACATTCATACTGTTTTTGACCAATTCAGTATAATATAAAATAATAATGCATATAATAAATAAAGATTGAATTTATTCCAATAAGTATTTAGATTATGATTTTATGAATTATGGCTTTATTTTCATTATTAAAAAAAAATTGAACAAATTTGAAAATATATTGTAATAATTTATATTATATTAAACATTTTTAAAAAATCTAATAAAATTAAAATACTAAGGGTACATTTACAAAACAAAATTTGTATGCATTTGGGCTGTTTTGGGTGTCTAAAAAATGGTAACTTTTGAAAACGGTTTTTAAGAACGATACCATTATAGTCTCTCTTAATGCGAATTTGTGAAACCGGTGGCATCATGCGCATACGTATTATGTGTTCAGTCTATAGGCGTGAGGTGTTTCTTTACAAAGTGAAGAACTACTGGCCTGGCATACATAATACAGCATTTTTTGTCATTTTTGCGGATCCATTTTGACATTGCTGTCGTCTGAATGCGGAAAACGCAAAGGAAAATCGTTTCCGTATTTAGTACATCGTTGTCATGTAAACGTACCCTAATATTTACATCTTATTTTCTTCATTTTCAAATGGTATACCATCAAGATTTTATTTTGATGGGCTGCCGGCAAATAAAGTTGCCAGTTTCAGAGTGAAGGCATGTTTATTTACACGCGTGTGGCTCACAGCATCTCAGAATGGCTTGAGTCACAGTAAATGAACCAAGCCATTCTGAGACTTTGAAAACTGTATCATGAATTACAATTGTGTAAATGACGCACTTCACTCTGAAAGTGGTAGCACATGTATTTGCTTAGTTTAATCGCACCCTACACGTTTTGACAATCGCACCAAGCCATATCGATTTTTATTTCGATATATTGTGCAGCCCTACCAAATATTATTTTATATTACATTGATTACATATTATATTATTATAAAAAATTAAACTACAGCAAATTAAATTAGTATCAAATGGTTTGAATTTTGCATTAAATAGCCAAGTGAAAAATTATAATTTTCTGGTCAGTTGTTGGCTGTTTTGTTTTAAGAAGTATTTTTCTGTCAAATAAGTTTAATTTTTCGTTAAAGGTGCTAAAACATTTATGGAATAGCATGCATAATATTTCCTATTAGCTGACAGCTATGCAGAGAAATTACATCTAACAGCAAAAAAAGATTTTGACTGAGAGTGTGGTTTTACCTCTAGAAAAAGTTAGCACAAAAAAGTCGTACAACGCCAATAACATGAGTGAAATCCAAATTGTCATATGGGTTGTACTTGCATTAGAGCATGAGAATGAGCAGAGTGCTTTTTGTTTCTTTCTTGGCGTGAAGAGGCCTTGAGCCTGAGGCAGATTTCATCCTCTCAGTAAATCTACCGTATTTTCCGCACTATAAGGCGCACCGGATTATAAGGCGCACCTTCAATGAATGACCTATTTTAGAAAAAAATTCATATATAGGGCGCACCGGATTATAAGGCGCATAAGATACTGCAGTCAAACGTTTGACTGGGTTTGCGTTATGCATCCACTAGATGTGCTAAAGGGAATATATGTAGGACATATATATCGAATGTATGTCGCGAGCCCTCTGAACATTTGAGTGATCTGATAGTAAGCGCGCTTGCTCGTGAGCGAGCTCGCGACATACATTCACAATCTGACCGGTATGAGTGCTTAGATACGGCGGCTCGCTGACAGCGATGGCACGCTGTTTCATATATGACGCCCCGGTTACCTTGAACGGGGAACGTTTTCTGAGAGCTTTGTAGCGAGTGCGCGGCGCCGGAGCCGAGGCGTTTATTAATAAGCGTGAGCGCGCTGGGGCGGGCACGTAACTTACATTCGCAGCCTGACTCATATGAGTATTCATGTGCGGCGGCTCGCTGACAGCAACAGCTGGCTGTTTTGAATGAGACGACCCGGTTACTGTGAACGGGGAGCGCTTTATGAACATTCTGTGACGCGCGAGCAGCGCCGGGGTAAGTTTGTCTGTTCGTGTGTCTGTTAGTAAGAGTGAGCGCTCGTGAGCGGGCACGCGACTTACACACATAACCTGATTTATACGAGGTTGAACTGGCCGTGTGACAGTCTGACAGAGCGGCCATAAGATGGACACGAGCGCGAGGCTGCGAATGTAAGTTGCGTGCCCGCCCCAGCGCGCTCACGCTTATTAATAAACGCCTCGCCTCCGGCGCCGCGCACTCGCTACAAAGCTCTCAGAAAACGTTCCCCGTTCAAGGTAACCGGGGCGTCATATATGAAACAGCGTGCCATCGCTGTCAGCGAGCCGCCGTATCTAAGCACTCATACCGGTCAGATTGTGAATGTATGTCGCGAGCTCGCTCACGAGCAAGCGCGCTTACTATCAGATCACTCAAATGTTCAGAGGTGTTGGACATACATTGCGAGCAGCGCCGGGGACAGTGTGTCTGTTCGTGTGTCTGTTTAGTAAGAGTGAGTGCTCTTGAGTGACTTACACACATAACCTGATATATACGAGGTTGAACTGGCCGTGTGACAGTCTGACAGAGCGGCCATAAGATGGACACGAGCGCGAGTTCGCGGGCGAATTTAATAACGCGGAGCGTTAATAACCAATTGATCCATATATAAGGCGCTCCGGATTATAAGGCGCACTGTCGTTTTTTGAGAAAATTAAAGGCTTTTAAGTGCGCCTTATAGTGCGGAAAATACGGTATGTAAATGAATCATTCAGAGCTGGGGTGATTGGTTGGGCCGTCAGTGGCCTGTCCTCTACAGTTAGGGATGACTTTTTTTAGACAAATTTCTGTGTTTGTGCAATCAAATGGCCAAACCACCCAAAACCAGTCAACTGCAGACCATTTCAGTTCCTTTAGACTTATCTAAACGTCTGAGAGACAAATCGGATGATTCTTCCACTGTAACTGTTTGCTTTTTATAATTTTAGAATATTGCTAACCCGCCAACCCTCATTAAATAAAAAAAAAGCAAACACTCTTTAAGAGGAAACAAGTGCTAAGCTGCATCACTGCTTATCAAACCCAACAAACACACACGTAATCAGGGCTTTGGTTATACAAATGAAGACAGTCAAATGATAGCCTCTGAACACTGAGGGTGGTATTCGCCCAGATGACAGCTCTTCCTGGAAAAGCTTCTTCAATTGAGTGTTATACGAGGAGTGACCATTACTATTACGGTAGAATTTGCTGATTACTGTTCTCACAGTCATCTTAACTCTTCCAAAACTCTTCATAATGAAATTCACAAATCCATCCAATACTGGACATTCATTCACAAATCAAAACTTTTATTATGACATGAGTCACGTTTTAAAAAGTGGGAACAGTCGATAAACAGACATGCTGGTTGTCATCCCAAAATGATTAAGGCTTCACTCATGCATAGGCTACACATGGATAATTTAACTTAAGATCTTTCTCTGTTTCTATGTAATGCATTTATCTGGAAATCAGGTCTGGAGTGGGAAATGTCTTGTCTGGTATTTATGCTAAAACTGAAAATATTTTTAAAACAAATAATTTAAATAACATTAAAGTTCTAGCTCACTCAAAAAAACAAGTTGCTTTTTTTGTCCATACAATTGATGTCAATGGTAACCAAAACTGTTTGGTTACCTGCATTCTTCAAACTATCTTCAGATGTGTTCCAAGAAAAAATGTGTCATACAGGTTTGGAAAAATAAATGTAGTCCCCAAGATGCTATTTTTGACATAATACTAATTGAGTCATGGAAACCAAGACAGTTCAGAGCACACATCTGAATTGTCATGTGTGCTGAAGAGAAAATTACCGTTGCTGCTTTCTATGAGTGAAAACAACCCCTCAACAAGATGTTACAAATAACAAATTCAAGAGCCATATCTCTCACTTGCATTCAGGTATAGCAAAAGGCACAATGATCAAACTAAATCCAAATGCTTTAGCTGAGCTTCAGTCTCATGAATAAACCAGTCCAATGTTTCTTCACCTAATAAACTCAAGTCATTATGAGACAGTGGGAAATGGAATTAGATTCCTCTGTCTCACCTCTCGAACTTTCCATGCTGTGTTTTCTACCATTTCAGCTTTATACTCTGATTAAGTGATCAGTCTCTCTCATACGGGACTCGGTTTCAATACGCTTCTGGGCTCTCCGCCAAATGCACCATCCGCCAACCCAACCCAACCTAACAATGACAACCATTCAATATTTACCTTCAGGCCCTGTTGGTACACGACCATTCAACTGCCAGTGTCACTGTCAAGGCGGCCCTAGAGGAAAAGCTTAAATCTTAAATCTAAGGCTTAAAACTCAAACCAGCCCTGATTGTGCCTTTGACACAGCTGCATAAACAGTAGTTTCCTAGGGCACAGGAAAAGATAATTCAAAGCTTATTCGCCCTCAGAAGCTTTGATACTGCGGACATGAAGGTGTGCGCATTAGAGAAAAAGCACTGCATGCTCCGCTCTTCAGGAGATCAGAGACAAGAGTGGCTCTGTGTCTCAACTGAGCTGTCACGGAGGAAAACCGAGATTACCTGGCTCTCGGTCTCTGCCCGCGTCCTTCAAGCTGAGAAGTTCTTCAGTTGCGCTGGGAGGTCATATACTTGAGGAACCATGTGGGAGAGAAAGACAGCAGCTATCTTAGGAAATGCATTTCACCAAACTATTCATACTATTTCTTCTATACGCAGTATGTATGCCTTGTGTAAATGTTCTGCATGTATAGAATATATATATATATATATATATATATATATATATATGCTAAAATGTGCAGTATACAACAAAGCAGACTGAGGAACACTGTATACTGCAATGCAATGTGCGAAAACATCCATTTCAATGTGACGAATGAATCAGTAGTAGTAAAACCTGTACAATCTTTTTCTTGACTCATCATTTAAACGGACCACACAAAATTGCATACAGCCTGCATACAGTTGTTTATAGTTGGCATACATTTTTTTCTATGTCTATTAAAAAGACAACATTTCTCAGAGATTTGAAATGGAGACATTTGTCACCACTTAAAATAACTGTACTAATGAGCCATGTGGTCCCATTAATATTTTTATGATTCTTAATGTTTACTTAGTAGATACATTTATATTATCTGTTCTAGCGAGAAATAATACAAGCATTAATAGCCGAATTAAAATAGCAAAATTCTAATTATTCATTTTCTAGCTTTGATGGCTTTGCTGATGCTCTTGGGAACACATTTTTACCTTTGTTTATGTTTACAAACTACACAGAATCATTCACAGTTTCCATTTGAAGGAACTGATGTGTCAAATGTACCTGATGTATTGCTGCTAGCCTCCCCATGCAAAAAAAAAAAAAAAAAAAAAAAAAAAGTAAAGTATTTATTTCCTAAATGATAACCTGAGGACAACTGCTGAACTAACATGCAGTGTAAGGTAATATCATATGTAGCAAACTAAGGTTACCATTGCATACTGTTTTTACATAAAACATGTAAAAAAATACTAGGTAGTATACTGTGCAGTACGCAATATACCAGTATTCCATTTCATTTCATTGTATTTTCAATCTTGTCCAGTGACACACACAGTGTAAAAGCAGTCAAACGGTCGTGGTAGAGTATTGCCTTACAGCAGGTATTCCCCCCGCAGTACTTTATGCTGTCACTCAGTGGACCGTGTGAAATGCTTGCTGGGAATTTTTCAGAAATTTGATACAATAACAGTGGGATATACACTTAAGAGGCTTCATTTAATCTTCACGGTGCAGACAGAAATTTGTAACATCACGGAGTATGCATCACACACACCGGATACTACACCAAACCTACGTCTCTCAGTGATGGTACCCCAGGAAGTGTTTATCTCCTCATTGTGTTGTCACTGCAGGCCATTCTGTTCATCTGTTCGGGTTGAAGCATTTAACATTATTTCTTGTTGAAACCCGTTAGAGGGTCACAAACAATGTCGATCCGTTTCTCAGCTCTGAAATTGTTTTCATGTTATCAGATTTTTTTTTGACAAGCTCTTTATAGCTTTCGAATTTTGTGCTTGCTGTAATGATGTCAGTGTTTTCTGTCAAGTTTTTTTTTTCTCACTCTATGTCTCTCTGCTTTCCAATGACTCCAGGGACTACTCTCTTATAATATCAAGGAAGCAGAATAAATGCAGCAGTTTGGGGAAGTACTAAAAAGACACTTCTAACTTAACTACAGTCAGTTACTGTACCTCAGCTGCAATGAAAATAGCATGGCTTTCCAGTAACAAGCTAATTTTGCAGATGAGCAGCTGTGACAAAATGGCATAATATTGCACGTACAGCTTTGCAGCCATAAAAATAGAAGTAATAATCAAAAACGCTCTACCAAACTCTCCCCTTTTGCATGTAACTTTTTTTTTTTTTTCAGTTTACCCACAAATAATACAACTCTGTGATCATTTACTCAACCACATGTCATTCCAAACCTGACATTCTTTCTTTATTTCTTCTGTGGAACATAAAAGATATATATACATAGGGGGTGAACATGCTAAAGCTGTTTCTCAACCAGGAGAGAAGGTTGAAGGTGACTGGGTTGCGGGGTGTCTAGCCAAAGAAACAACAAAAAACTTGATTCTAAATGGTTTTTTTCTGATTCAAGACTTATTAGATGTCTTTGAAAGCTGTTGACTCTTCTGCAAAGACTTCACTTCACTAAAATTTCTTTTTTTTATGTAAACATCCTAGTCAGATGTGTTTGACCATTGCACTCTCGTCCTTTGCAGCGTCTCGTGCATGACACAAAGTTCTAAAAACACAGCGCTCAAATTAAAAGCAGTTCAAATTACGCAAGTGGTACGTCGTTTGTTAGCTGGGAAGGATTTGTATGCAGGTATGATGTTCAATCTATCCATCAGGATCAGTGTCCATATGTTTTATTAACAGTTCATGTTAGTATTGTGTATTTATCCATGGCAACTGTAATCTGATTCTGTAATCTTAACCTAAAATACCATCAATTCTATATTTTTGATGACTTTGGTGGCTCATACCAACTTACTAACTTTATTGCACTAAGTACTCTGGGACGGTTTATTATTCATCAGTGTAATGAGTACAGCGATAGACTTACAATTTATCTATGTTAAGTAAAGTGGGATGTTACTTTTGTGTGTGTGTTAACCGTTATTTATGAAATAAAAACGATTTGCTTGGTTGAAAATAAAAAAAATTGGGTTGGCGCTTAACGACTATGGCAATGTGTCCCATGGCTAAACCAGTTGAGAACCACTGCACTATGTAATTGGTACAACCTGTGGGCTACTGGGGGTACTGCAACAAGTGCCAAAATGACAGTATTCCAACTTATGTAGACGAGTGACTCCACCCAACGTGTTTTGAGCCTCAAAGGCGTGTTAACAGTCTACAAGAGTCTGAGGAGAAAGCCGTGGTATCCATGTTTTGTCTTGCCACATTCTAGTTTGATTGCACTTTGTTTGATGGTGCAACCGTTTTGCATCTGAATTTTGCCTCAGGTATCTATAAAAAAAAATTTGATATATACTGTATATATATATATAATTATGGTACTTTTAGAATGGTAATTCGTAATGGTTTTGGCTGCCGGGGCATTAGCCAACAGCAAATACCAAGTGCTTTCCAACAATGGCAAAGGTTCAAAATAACACCACATCCTATTTAAGTAATACATAACACTCTGGAAAATACCTGCAGCAAAGTCCAAAAATTTAATCCAATTATATTTTATTCATATCTTTGCGTTAGTGAAAAACTATATGCTTGGTTAAAATTGAAAATGTATTAAAGCAACACCAAGCAACTTTTCCTCTGCGGTCACCCTACAGGTTGGAAGCGGAATTGTCCATTACTGCTGTCGTAAATAATTTAGCCCTTCTGCCTCCTACTGTCGCACGCGCACGCACATGCTCTCTGTTTATCCAGCTTTGGAATCAACAATGGCCACAGACAAGGTAGAGTATGATGCATGATGTTATGAAAGTATGATGTAACGCTTGCCGTAAAGCAAGTCAAATTTGGAGTTTTCTTATGTCTCATTCGGACTACAGAAACGCGACCCGATCTGGCAATCTTACATAGCGTGGATATATCAGATAAAGGACCGCAAAGCGGTGGCATAAGTGCATTTCACCATGTCACGACTTGATGAACACTGAAACGATTTTGAAAACATTATTTTAAGGTAAAAATTCTTACTTAGTGTTGCTTTAAATCAGACTAAATGTGACATTTAAGTTAGCATTTTCCTAGCTTTTATGGTGATCTAGTGAAATAAATTGTTAACACATGATTGTTTTCCTTTTTATGTGGGATTTATTGGGTGCAAATCAAAAGATAAGATTATTCATAACCAATGAAGGATAGGTCTACCATCACAATTCTTCACTTTATGTAACACTTGAGTAAACAATGAAAGACTCAAACAGTAATACATTCTAAGAATGATTAGATGTACCACAACTGAAGCCGTCGTAAAACACCCGAAAGACATACAACATTGACCATTGATGTCTAGGTTGTCAAGTTGACGTTGTTTGTCAATTGAAATGAATCTAAAATTGCATTGTGTTTACACCACACACAGTCAGAGTGACGCAAAACTGCGTAACTTCCATTATAACCAACATCAATTGTCTGTGACAAACTAGGCAACAGTTTTCAGCTTGATGTCAGATTTTTTAAATACATGTTTGTGTTTACTATACTCCAATTGCCAATTAAACTAAACAATTACAGAACAAGGAAGAATTTGAAAGATTTATTTAAGAGAATTTTAAACCAGCATCAGCGTTGACAAGCGAGTGCATTGAGAGAGTTTAATGGAATGGAATGATGATAAGAAAATCTTTGTCGAGGTGCAACAAATTTCAACGTTAATCTTAGATCCGTCTTGCGTGTCAATGCAGCCATCTGTTCCAAAACTTTCCCAAACAGCCTCCAAACAATACGGTAAATCAAACAAGACATTACAATGATTAAAGTGGGTGGATTTAAAGGTAATTGAACCCACCACGCCTCTCTCGCAACTCAATATTTACATTTAAACAACAAGCCTCAGGTGGATCACTGTTTACTCTTTATGCATTATTTATTAATTCATTCTTTTTAGCAGTTACAGTTTTTACAGGGGAAGCTCTCGCCAAACACACTGCCACTGCTTCAGTAGCGCCGCAAAAATGGTCTATTTGGAAACAAAGATGCATTTTATTGTCGAGGCAAAGTATGTAGTGATTATTTTTATTGTAGACAATAACAGTCTGTTTGCACTGCTTTGTCATTTGCAATGGCAGCCGAGTCATTTATACTATCAGTGTTTATGTTCGCAGACGTGTTTATGTATCGCAAAGGCAATTTATGCTCATAAAAGAAAAAGGGCTCTGTAAATATGAAACGCTCCAATTATGGGTGTATTTTGTCTGCACGTTTGTGCACTTCTTTTCATCAAACAGGAATTGATTGTGAGTTGTAAACACATTAAAACATGAACAAACAGGTTTCATTTAAAGCCAAACACATTTTTCCATTGTACAACATTGGCGGTGTCATTCTAATATTTACCACACAACCGATCGGGTAAGCAAGAAAACCAAACATCAAGCAGGCCAATAACTTGTCCGAGGCCGTAAATGAGAGTGCACATGTTAATGTGGAAGTGACAGCAGCATTAAGAGCAGGATGTCCATTAAAAGAAAATGACAGTAGGACATCAGTCGACAGAGTGTTTTAAAGCTTTGTGAAGAGGCCATGGCGTGATTAAAAGCACTGTCCATTAAAGGTATTGTTTCACAATTAAATTATGCTTAATTAAGCCTTACATTGCAATTTAGAGGAAGTCTTGTTGTGCTTTTATAGTACCAGAAATAAACTTATTTTCCTACCAGGAAAACATCTAAATGGGATGGTATGTATCTCTTTCAGGCATCTTTGGCACATAATATACTATGTGGATGTGGACTCAAGATGCTTACTGTCTTTTACCCGAGGCCTGTCTCACCTGAGGCAACACTGCGGGCATGAAAGAACAGCAGATAAGGATACAACAGCATGAAAGGATTGAGAAGAGAGCTAGTGGTGTGAATGTGTAGAATAATGTGTCCTACCAGTACACATGCAGAAGAGAGTTTGTGTTGAGCGGTTAGGTCAGGTTCACAGCGCAAGCTCACTCAATAGTGCACACACTATAAATTCTGACTCAAAAGACTCATTCAATTCAACAATTAGACTTACAGTACACTGGTTGCATTTGTACGCTTTTGATTCACTATAAAGAACTGGCTCATATGAGTCTATTGTTTGTAAATGGGGTTACACTAATTGTTTTCCATAATACTCAATACAGACTGCAAACTCACATTAATTAAAAAATAAATTAACAATAGGGTCCAAATTATGCGGCTGAGTGAGTTAGTTCATCAGAACGCAGTGGCATCTGCAGGATGGGAAATATGTAAAAGATTGATCTTGGGGTTTTAAGTGTCGGTATTGAGATTGTTCAAACAAAGAACATAATTAATCAGAAAAAAATTTTAACTAAAAAACTAAAATCTTACCGACCCCACATTTTTGAATGGTACTATATATTTTTACCCAGCCAAGGGTCTGAGAAAGACCTATGAATAAAATTAGTAAAATTTCCTAATTAAAATTTGAATGCATTCTGTATCTTAAGAAGGAGATGATTCAGTAAATAATAAGATGACTTTCAATACAGAGATGCCTTGCAAGCACAAAACAAATCTATAATATGGCTCTTTGGAGCTGTGATCAATGAGCGGCATTGTATGTGAGAAATGTGCGCACCTGAGGTTCTGTACTATGTACACACATACATCAGCACTCTAGACATCTAATGTTTGCACTGGATTAGACGCACAAAAGCCCTGATGACATCATATCCTCGCTTGAGCTGGAACACAAAGGTATCGTCCAACAGACGGGCAGCCATTAACATTACAGAGGGTGCTGAAAGATGGAAAGTGTGTGCGCAACTCAGAAGGAATGCAATTTCATTGTCTCGCCACATTTATGCTCCTATAATACTCCATCTTTCTTTCTAATATGACTGCATTAAGAGTCGCTCCCAGGGCAAATGCCCAACACACAGTCTTCTGTCAACAAATTTGGAGCAGCACGAGTTATAATCAGCATATCAGCCCCTACAGAGTCTCTCTCGTGTCTACAGGGTGGAATAAAATCTCGACAAGTGTTTAATTACATTACTCTTTCCCCCTTCGTCCTAATCCATGTAATCTCCTCTCTCTCCAACTCTTTCTCTTATCCAGGAACTTTGATGTTACCCGCACACACACCCCAGATACCCTTAAGCCCCGGTGGCCGAAGACCAAAAAGCGTCTGATGGCGTGCCTGATTGCTGCAGATTCTGCCAAACGTCTGATTACATCTTCCCGCATGTCTGCCCAGCGCCGCCTCCCGAAAGGAAGCGATCAGGAAGTGCGGGGTCTTGCAAATGTGGCTACCATATGGCTCTGATTGTATTGCCACTGACACAGAGGGCGGTGGATGGATGTGATTGGATAATGATGGGGATCGGCCATGTGTGGATGCGATTCTGAGAGATGAGCCGAGACAACGATTCGTGAGGAAGAGGTACTAAAGAGAAGATTAGATTAGGGATCAGGGCATATGAAAACATCTGTCAGATGCAAAAACCTCAGTTTCTCTCTCACTCCACTTAGGCCTTGTTTACATCTACTATTGACATCCATCCCAAGTGATCTGATCAAAAGTGGGCAGCAGGTGTAAACAGATCACTTATACCACGTTCACTTCAGATGTAGTCGAAAATAAATCACGTTTGCCAAGTATAAACGCTAATCTGTCCTGATGCATCCTGGTCAACATCGAATTACTTGTGAAACGTAATAATTCCACCAAGACATGAGTTTTAAATTTTTCCAGCTGTGCACGGCTCTAAAAGAAAACAACCGTCCAATCAAACTCTTGGAAAAGCTCCATATGTATACGTGCACAAGACTATCTCTGGAATATCTCTGGTTTGCCTGATATGTGCTTCCTCTTTAAAATCGAAACATAAAAAAGCTTAAAATATCACATTTGTGGCGATATCAACAGTATACAGTATTTGGGAGCAACAGTTTGATTTTTCAACACAGACTGACATGCATTTGGGCATGAACAGAGCATAAATCATTCGGTCTCCGCTGACCACTTGTGATCTGATCACCCTAAGGCAGATGTTAAAGGGATAAATCAACCAAAAATTTAACTCTGTCATCATAAACACAGGTTTACGTACAGGGCATAAGATGCTAAATGTTATTCTTACAACAAATTCAATAACTCGTTCAGGTTTGGTAGCCTCCTCACAACACACTCTCCTGGAACAAGTTATGGTTTTTTTTTGGCGAATTGGTGGACAGTTCGTATGAATTTGTATAATGTCATTTGAATGTTTTTGTATGATCTGTTTACACCTGAATGAGAGTTAGGTTTAAGAGGCAGACATTCATGCTTTTAAAAAAATCCCTACGTTTTATACTAATCAAATCATATGAATTCATAGGAAATCAACCCTGTAAATTAATGTGTGTGTGTGTGTGTGTGTGTGTGTGTGTGTGTGTGTGTGTGTGTGTGTGTGTGTGTGTGTGTGTGTGTGTGTGTGTGTGTGTGTGTGTGTTCAAAGTCTATATATCCAGGACTTCAATCAATATCCATTGTATTTCAGCATTTTACTTGCCTTTTATTGGAGGAGTCAAAACTCTGACTTGCATCAAACTGATTGAACAAATCCCACAACATTTTCACAGATGCCAAAATGCCCAAAGCAATCACAGTCTGCTAATAAAGCAGCACAAAAGAGCCACTATCCACCTTTTCAGAAGCTACGACTGAATATGAGAGAACAGACATATACTTCTGTAATCAAAGTAAAAGTCTATAAAACAAAAAATGCGAGATGAAATGAAACCGAGGGAAAGAAAACAAACAAAGACAGACACTATTAAATTGTGTAGACCAGACAGACGTCAAGTTCATCTCCACCACTACTTTTCTTTCTTCAATTTTTATGACTTTAATTGCCGCTATTTAATAATTTTCAAACTATTTCGCCTGAAGGCAGAACCACCCATAAATCACCAGAGTATGAGCGGAACATTCTTTCTCTTTCACCTCCCTCTCTTCCTCCTTTTATCATTCTTTCTCTTTAGCTTCATTCAACTGTCACATGTCTGTCTTCCATTCAGCTCTGAGGTTTATATGCATGCATGTCTTTGTGTCCTTTTCTCTCTGGGTCTGCACAGATATATATAGTAACATATATCAGCTATCTCTCTATTCCACTTTCCACTCATCCATTCTTCTGTCAGTTTTCCTTTACATCACTCCAAACCATCCAATCTCTCTCTGTCAAAATACTGAGGGCTGCAATGGCAGGTGGAATGAGGAAAGTGAGGGAACATATATATGTATTCATGTGTCTCACATTGAGTGTGAAAGAAGTAAAAAAAATTGACATTTGCACTGAATCTATATGGCAGGATGACCAAATGCTCTGAACATGACACAAATTGGAAAAATAACAACATGTTATATATAATAATATAACATGTACTATAGACCTTCATTCAAGTAAGCAGAAAAAAAGCAGCTTGTCACCATGTTACCAAAATGACCGGCGGCGAGTGAACTGACTTGCCTTAAAGGGTCCAACTAGCTAACTAGGCATGCAAGACAGAAGCTGGCTATGTCTCAATGTGATCCATTGTTCGGTAGTAGGGTTGCAAACAACATTGCATTCCATTAATGGTTATTGCACCAATGCAGATGAAACACGAACTAAAATAGAGTTTCCTGCAATAATTATACAATGGCATCGCAACACCGCAACTGATTCTGCAGCATGAAACAGCAGTGTTTTTTATTGAATCAAACACATGCAGCTTAAAACTAACTATGAGACTTGGTGCAGACACTCTGTAGCATGCTATAAATGATTGTTCTCTCTCGCGTCTGTTTGTGCTTGAGCATCAATCAAACAGAAAAGATGACTGCACACACAATGAGGGAAAACAAACAAGTGGCAGGCCTTTATGAGCTGTCCAGCTTTTGTTCTATCTCCATCTCTATTTCTGTCACATATGTATGTAGAGCAGCTCTATCACTCTTTCTCACATTTGTTTAGAGAAGTAAAATGGTGAAAATAGAATCTGCCTTTTTTTTTCTCCTCATTTTCACCAAACTAGACTAGAGGGCAGCAGCACCTGTGCGCCTCCACTTAGGTGACTTGCTCAGACCTGCCTGGAGATAAACAGGCTCGTTTAACAGAGTGATGCATCACTGTTGCTTCATTTACATATGCATTCATTTCCTCAAAACATGCTCTACAGGAATGGGTGATACTGATTTTCTTTTTAATCAAATACCAAGTAATAAGGCCAATGTAGCTATTATCGATACCAATACTGATACCTCTATTAAATGTTTTATTCTGAGAAAAATAAAATCACAAAAATACTGAGTAAATCATAGCCATTTAATATTATTTTTGATCGCCAACATTTCTAAAACTCAACAGGTCTAAACTGCAAATGATCAGATATCTATATTTTGTATAATTTCTTAACAACAATTACTAAACAGGATCAAACATTTAACAACTTTAAATTTCAAAACATCACACAAACCTATTATAATTAATGACACATTTAGCTTTGTCGTTAGTGATATTTCCCCCACTTTAAAGACTGATATGCAATTTTTTCAATTCTAAATAAATAATAAAATGACTAGTTATTAAAACTAATAAAAATAGATTCAAATTATTTTATATTTTAAGTAAGGGTTGATCCTCTCAATACATCAGTTTTAAGTTCCAACAATAATTTTATAATACTAAATCAATATTTTATATGTGGAACAATCTTTTCAATACAATATCAGAGACAGCGTCCATCCAACAGTACCGCTTTCTTATTAATTTCCACAAAACATGCTATATTATGAAAGCGAGTGCATGTACTTTTTTCCTGGGCAAATCAAAGGTCAGCCCAAAAAGGGCCTTTAACATTCTGGCATGTCATCCCATGTCTTTAACACTCTACAAAAACATTCCGAGGACTTTCTTTGTGTTGACTTCACTTTTTTGTGTTTTATCTTTAGCTTTATCAGTTTGTGGTTTGAGGAGTGAAGGTCTCTATGGACGAACACACACACACACACACAACAGGCCTGACTGGCATGACTCAACTTCCTGTGTTTACCAAAACAACACCTATATATAGAGTGTCCATTGGTCTTATTTAGAAACAAGGGACCACACCTTTCCTTTCCCAGCGAGAGAGGAAGAACCAGTGTGTCCATACGGGTGTGCATCAGAATTATGATCATGACAAGACGGGTGTGAGACTGTTTGCGTGTTTAATATTTGTAACATGAGTCAAACGCCTATACTGATCTCATTACTCTCTTACTTGGAAGTGCGAGAATGACATTTACACTGACACAAACAAATGAGAGGGAAACTGAAAGAGAAACAGTGCACAAAATAGCGAATTTGAGTGTGTGTGTGGGGGGGGATTATGGGAAACACTCCCACAACATTTGACCTTTTGACCCTAAGCTACAAAGGTTACGGTTGGAGAGGAGACTGTCCACCACAGACGTAAATATTTGGCATTGACAATCGAGAGACTGACACAAGCTGCTCCTCAAATAATCACCTGTCCATCACAAACACTTCTCTCCTGTAGGAAAACACACTTCCTGCAAGACAGATAAATAAAGATTGTCATCTAACCCAGGTGCTCATGGGAGCCGGCGACGAATGTGAAAAGCCTTCACATGACACTGGGAAAAACATCACACTACACTGCTAAAATTAACTCCTACACCTGGAAGCTGAATTTCTTCCTCTCTGCTCACACTCTCACCTGTGTTGAGGTGTTATAATGGTGTTATTTAAAGTAGTTTCATTCTCGGATGTTAAAATACTCTCACCTATCTCAATTTAATGTGCAGGGACAACTAAAAGTAAGACATTCACTATGCATAAACACTATGAATATGACAAACTTTCAGCTTATATTACAGCTAATCTGTTTGGTGCCACTAGTGGAACAAATTCAAACTGTAAAGTAAAATTCTGGAGCTGATAGTGTTTTGTTTAAACTACACTACTGACCATCTGTTCCACCTCGTCTTTGACCTCCTTAAAATCCTCCAGTTGACTAAAGTATCAGTAAAGAACATTTAAGGCTCACAAGATCTTCACATTGTTTCACTGCTCATTAGCATAAAGTTCACATCCCCAAGACACACCCACATCACATCACCAAATAGTCTCTCTAAAAATAAATGACTACTAGTCATTTTGTCACTTCAAATCGCTGTCAAAGTGAACCCCCCCTTGAGAGAGAATCAGACATAAGGCTGTAGAGGAGGATGAGAAACAGGAAATTACATCAAAGAAAACAGAGAGATGAAAGACACGATGGAGGTGACAGAGACATGAGAGTCATTAATTCATTTTTATTAAACTTGCAGTAGTGGATTAGTGGAGTTTCAGGAGTGCTGCACTGGCCTGTCAAGAAAAGTCTAACTTTATTTTCTGCACCGTTACTGTAAAATCAACACTTTTACACTGTCAAACATAAAATGAAGCCTCATCTTAAATATAATAATAATAATAATAATCTTTTGCTTAAGAGGTTGTCATCATGTTCATTATGTTTCATGCCTGAGAACTGCAGTAAGGGGTCAAAGTTCATCAAGCTCCCTAGAATAGGACTGCATTCTTTGCGGTGTATAATGTGCAATTACAAAATCAAACAGAATTCTCGTATTTGACCAAATCAGTGATGTTTGAATATTTATGCAAGTGGGACAGTAAATACACACACTAAACATGAATATACACACAGAACGAGACAAGATGTCTTATATGTTTGTGTGTGTTGGGCAGGAAAAGAATGTAAAGAGTGTTTGCGTGTGACTCTGGTTCCTCTTCCAATAAACATGTCACTCAGAAAGAACATGTACTGCCACTGGGACATCGAGATGGGGTAATGTAACTGCCTCGGGTAATGCTGGGAAAAATCCGAAACGCAGCAACCGGCAGAACATCTCAGAAATACAGTGTCAAAACAGAGGGAAATAGGAAAGAAGATTCCTCCCGAGCCTTCCACATCATTAATCATGTGTGCGCTCAGCATTTACATGGTGCCTGTTCAACCACAAATAACGAAATGCCTTATTTAACCGCTAATAACAAAAGTGCATTATAAGCCATTACTTTGCCATTGCCATTTTAAAATGGCTTTCTGCACTCACTAAACAGGACACACAGTTAGCAAAGAGAATGAATCACTTCTCTCTATCAGTAAGCACAGTATAGATGTATTCCCACCATAGCCGATTTAATCAATCATTTTACTGAATTGCAAAGCCAAACTTGACATTTATAATGATCCAAAATATTTACATTTCTAATAAACGCTGTTCTTTTGAACTTTCTATTTGTCAAAGTATCTGTAAAAAAAAAGTATCAGTTTCCACAAAAATATTAAGCAGTACAACCGTTTTCAACATTTATATTATTAATAAGAAAGAATAACAAATCAGCATATTAGAATGATTTCTGAAGGATCATGTGACACTGAAGACTGGAGTAATGATGCTGCAAATTCAGCTTTGCATCACATGAATAAAGTTCATTTTAAAATATATTAAAATTGAAAACGGTCAACCATTAAATTGTAATCCTATTTCAACGTTTGCTGTATTTTGATCAAATAAACGCAGCCTTGGTGAAAATATGAGATGCTTTTCAAAAACAATCTTACCGACTGGCTGATGCTGAGAGCATATATAATGTCAATGATATATAAGGGCTATAATACAATTTAATGACGACAAATGAAACATACACATTTCTAAATATAAATTAATACTTTAAGAAGTTAGACATTATTTACTAAAAATTCACAGATGTGGAATGACCACTTCTATCAATTGGCAGACAATCTCAAAATGTTCAAATATTTGATGATCAACTGAATTAGCCATTATTGATGTAGCACAATTCATAGTTAATGTTTGGCATTATTTTTATTTTATTCTTGTCAAATATGAAAAATGAAATACAGAATTTGCATAACTCTAGGTTTACACAGACTGAAAGAATTGGCTTCATGGGAACTGTGCCTTGTAATTAGACGCTACCTGTGATTTATTCAAATAAAGAACACATTTTTTTTAAATAAATAAAAAAAACAGTTAAATTCTCATTATTCATCCTGTTAAACTGAAAGACAGCTGTGAAAATGAAAACTAAACAGCATTCCAAGGAAGAAACTAATAAAGCAGAACAAACAAATGCATAAAGGAGGAAATGTTACAATAACCAAGTACTGTGCTCTCGCAGCAGGAAAAGCTGTTCAATTATCAGGAAGCTGAAGCTACATTAAACCTGCCAGATTCATTCATCAGTTCCCATACTCAATTACATTTGACTTTCTACATTATTTGAATAAGTTATAAATAACAAAAGACCACATTCATGTGCAACATTTCAGTTACAAACATTACCTCAAATGTCTTGTGATAGTAGCTGAACACATTTTGGTCATGGCGGTCTGTTGAGGTGTGTGTGTAATATGAGAGAGAAGAATGAGGAGTTTCTAGAAGTTTCACAAACTGTGCCACAAACAAATTCTTATGATTAGATGGAGAACAAAAGATGGAGAAAAGGAAGGAGGAGGAAAACAGGAACAGCTCATAGGAACTAGGTGTATCATTTCAGGTGCTTTAATAAAGTTAGGTTTCAGAAGTGAAATCAAATATGAGGACAATGATCAGATATAAAGTTTTTGAACCTGAGAGCACAAAAAAAAACTACAATGTTAACTGTATTTATGTATACTACCATTCAAAAGTTTGAGGTCAGTCAGTTTTTTTCCTATGCTCACCAAGACTGCATTTATTTGATCAAAAATGCAGTAAAAACAGTAATATTGTGAAATTATTACAATTTAGTTTTCTATTCTAATAGAAATAGAATGGATTAGAATAGATTTTAAAATGTAATTTCTTTCACATGATCAGTGTCACATGATCCTTCAGGAATCATTCTAATGCGCTGATTTGGTGCCCAAGAAACATTTCTTATTATTATCAATGGTGAAACAGTTGTGCTGCTTAATTATTTTGTGGAAATTAATACTTTTTTTTAGGATATTTTGATGAATAGGATGGTCAAAAGTACAGTATCTGAAATATAAAATTATTTTGTAACAATGTTTTTACTGCCACTTTTGATCGAATTAATGCATCCTTGCTGAATAAAAATGTTAATTTCTTTCAAAAAACAAAACAAAAAAACTTACTGACCAAACTTTTGAATGTTAGTGTATGCAAAAGTCCCAGTGTGCACTATGGCCAAATCAATCCATAACTTCAGGCGTAGAGAGAGATAAAACGAGAATAATGATAAAAAGAAACACAACGTAAGAGAAAGCAAGCAGTCTTTGGTGTATTTGTTACCAAAGAAAAGACAAAAAAATTTATTTAGCACAGAGCAGCAGAGGATTAAACAAGTGTGTGTGTGTGTGTGTGTGTGTGTGTGTGTGTGAGTGAGTGAGTGAGTGAGTGAGTGAGTGAGTGAGTGAGTGAGTGAGTGAGTGAGTGAGTGAGTGAGTGAGTGAGTGAGTGAGTGAGTGAGTGAGTGAGTGAGTGAGTGAGTGAGTGAGTGAGTGAGTGAGTGAGTGAGTGAGTGAGAGAGAGAGAGAGAGAGAGAGAGAGAGAGAGAGAGAGAGAGAGAGAGAGAGAGAGAGAGAGAGAGAGAGAGAGAGAGAGAGAGAGAGAAATAAAGTCAGAAAACAGCCATAGCATAGAAAAACTGAACCGGAGATTGAAAGACAGAGAGAGGATTGACTTCATTATCTGCTGCTCGTCCCCTGTGATTTGGGCCCATCCTGCTTTAGAACCGCAGGATGATTTGTGCAGACAAAAGAAACGGAGCGATTGGCAACGTCTGCAGAGGTAGAGAAGAAAGGGTGAGATAAATGAAGAATCTGTGTAATTTCACAGCTGGAATTAAAATGACAACAATGACACTAATTGGACAGCAGTTTCTTCCAGTTCCTTTGTGTTTATCCGCTTTGGAACGCGCGCGCGCGCGCGTGTGTGTGTGTGTGGTTAGATTGTACTCTGCACTAACAGCATTTGTTGGGGAAAAATACACACCGCCAACCGTTCAATTCACCTTCAGATGCACAATCAACACTAAGAAAATAAAAAAAAACATTCTCTAAAGTATAACTGACGCCAAGGTCATTTTGAGTGGATATATGAAGTCAGTTGAAGAAGCCAGAAGTAGGCTACAGTTCATCACATTAACTAAATACTGTGTATCTTCATTTTGAACAGTATATCTGTTTTGTCATTTCAAAAACACTTTTACTGGGGCATATGTATTTCCCAAGGAACTACTGCTGTACACAGTAAAATATAACTTTTAAATCTGTAATAGCAATGTTTCAGCAATCATGTCGTGTGTGTTTTTCTCAGCTCTGTGGAATCAGAAGTAACAATATCTAATTAGTTAAAACGGGTTTGCAAAAAGGTCTAAAACTGGCAGTGATTCAGTTTGATTTATTTATTCAAGTTCACTCAGGCACTCAATTATTTGCAGCGATTTCTATAAGACAGAAAACAAAGAGAGGAGTGATAAGGTGGTGAATATATTTGCCTACAATCCATTGTAGGAAACAAAACTTGCAAATGTATGGAAGTAAAATAATGCCAAATGTTTTTGAAACAAAAAGCCTGTTGAATTGTACTACTTGAAAAAAATATGCATTGCATTAACCCTGCTTGTATTTTAATGCATTGTATTTTTAGGGCTTGCATTTTTATAGGCTGAAATTTAGCATGGTTAAATATTTAAACTGTGAATATTTCAAATCAAATCATTTCAAACACATTTTCATTAGTAAAATTTCAATAATCCATATTCACCTTTCATATTTCATTTCCCAAATATTCAAACTGATTAAAAATACAACCTATAATATTCAACAGGCGGTTTTCGGTCCATTTTATTTCGCTTTGCAAATTCGCTTCCACAAATTCAGTGGTTCAAATTCGACAGTAAATTCAACGTTGACATCCAGGAGCTGCAGGAAAAGCAGTAGATTACCGAGTATAATCTCCATCTGCTGTTAGTCGACCTCACCAGCAGGGGGGTGCAAGCGCGTGTTGTTGACGAAGACCAGAGCAACAGTTGGTGCAAGCCATTCATTCATAAAAACTTATTTACAAAAATGTAAGTGTATTTGTGATTATTATGACGTCTGTTTTATGTGAAATTCAGTGTGTTCACGATTACTTTTCCTGTGTAGCCTACATGCATCTTTCTCTACCATGAACGATAATGTTATTCCTCCGATGCAGATGTACAGATCCAGTGTTACATTTGACATATTTCTCTTGGTTGTTTAGTTGCCTTAACCTTATATTGCAGTGATGTGCTGCATGCAGTACTAGGGTTTGGTTTCCCTCAATATGTCAGGATTCCCCTGCTGGACATATAAAACGCTTAACGTAGCTTAATGGACATAAAAGACCAAACTCGCAGGCTAGCAGATGGACTCAGAATATGAATTTAACGCGCAAAGTTTCATGCTGAGCGTTTCCCAGTGATATACTGGCATAAATTTGGTTTGACATTGGACATTCGCACATTTAGGGACCGTCTCTAAAGTTACATACGACATTGGCATACACGTTTCTAACTTAAATACCATTTGAAAAGAACAACTTACAGTCATAAAACCAACTCTAAAGTGTTCATGTAGGTGTCAGGCTCAGGCATAATGCGCAATTTATTCAAATAGATTGAAGTTTGCTATTGAAGTTAGAAACGTTTAGGCCTATTAGGACTTGTTACTTTAGAGACGGTCCCTAAATGTGCGAATGTCAACCCAATTTTACATTTAGTCTTTTAGCTGGCACTTTTATCCAAAGCGACTTTAACTAACAATATAGAACAACAATATGAAAGTGCTACTTCCCAGTTTAATCTAATGCAGTACATGTACAATACATACTTTCCAAATAAGGTGCGAGTTTGGTCTTTTATGTCACTGTAGTCCATTAAGCTACGTTAAGCGCTTTGTCCTGATGGAAGGGGAATCTTTGAGTATGATGATGTATTGAGGGAAACCGATTATAATCCCGTTCACTGTAGAAAAGGCTGATAACATAAGGCTACACGGGGAAAGTAACAATGAATGAAACATAAAAACAGCTTTTGTGCCTTTATCATCTTTTCCGCATATATACTGACCCAGATAATCGTCACAAAAAACTTAATGCATGCTGAGTTTTTATGAATGAATGGCTTGCGCTAACTGTTGCTCTGGTCTTCGTCAACAACACCGCTTGCAAGTTGCACCCCCTGCTGGTGAGGTCGACTAACAGCAGATGGAGATTATACTCTGTAATCTACTGCTTTTCCTGCAGCTCCTGGATGTCAACGTTGAATTTACTGTCGAATTTGAACCACTGAATTTGTGGAAGCGAATTTGCAAAGCGAAATAAAATGGACCGAAAACCGCCTGTTGAATATTATAGGTTGTATTTTTAATCAGTTTGAATATTTTGGAAGTGAAATATGAAAGGTGAATATGGATTATTGAAATTTTACTAATGAAAATGTGTTTGAAATGTTTTGATTTGAAATATTCACAGCTTAAATATTCAACCATGCTAAATTTCAGCCTAAATACAAGCCCTAAAAATACAATGCATTAAAATACAAGCAGGGTTAATGCAATGCATATTTTTTTTCAAGTAGTACAATTCAACAGGCTTTTTGTTTCAAAAACATTTGGCATTATTTTACTTCCATACAAATGTGTTCTACGGATTGTCATCAATGAAGCAGCTCTTTATTGCACATACAGCTTGTGAACAACTCTGTAATGAAAAATATGTGAATTTATTTTTATTTTATTTTTGTATTATTCTGGGACCTGCATCCCAGTAGAGATTAAATGCTAAAAATGCCTGTTTTAAAGGGGTCATATAATGCCATTTTTGCAGAGCTGAGAGCAGCAGGCGTAATGATATGACGCAGCGCCTGAAAATAGTTCCGTTGTGTTGACGTAAGGTAGCCTATTTTCAGGCGCTGCGTCATATCATTACGCCCGCTGCACTCATGGTACGGCAGTAAAGTTTCTTGATTATTACGCAGGAATGATAGTATAGTTCCTAGCCAGGGCCGCATTAAGGGTGTACTCACACTAGCCAGTTTGAACCGTGCCCAAGTGCGTTTGACCACCAAAGCGCGGTTCGTTTGACTAGTGTGAGTGCTGCGAACCGTGCCCGGGCGCGGCTCGATTAGCCGGCCCTGGCCCGCTTGGAAGAGGTGGGCCAGAGCACGGTTCGGTTGGACTCGGGCGCGGTTCGCATGCAGTGTGAGCGCTAACCGTGCTGGAGCACGGAACAGGACGCGCGTCGTCATGGTTTTGCGACACTCCCAAACCAACACAGTCCGTAATCAAAGCTGCAAAGTCCTTGCTGCACTTCAGCTGGTACCTTGCAAACCTCGTCATACGAGCAGCACGATTACGTGAAAATTTTCGCGCCACTAAGGCAACGCATCTGTTTAACAACAGGCTGTGGACCACCGTGGACCAAACGACACAAAATTATCCACAAAGAAAACAGAGCGATGGACTCCATTGTGTTCAGAGAGCGCCGCTCTTCTTGTTTATCCCGAAACCGTCGCACGCACCATAATGACGTAAGCGTGCTCCGGCACGAATGCTGAAACCCTGTGTGAGTGCAGGCCAGAGGGGGAGTGGGGAGGGGGGACAATCGTACTCGGGCCCGGTTCATGGCAACCGTGCCTAGTGTGAGTACACCCTAAGAGCTCACTGGGCCCCGGGGCTTTTTTTTTTAGAAATGCTAATGGTCTTGTCCACTTCAATGATGTATGCTAAGCTATGCTAAAAGTGGTACCGCCAGAACCGGAGATCGGCTGAATGGATTCAAAAACAGTAAAACTCAACAGTTTAACTCTGGGGGAGTTGTAAAATGAGCCTATTTCCAAATAAAGTGAAGTATCCCTTTAAAACAAAAACTCTGGATGGATTTTTATCATTACATGATGGTTGTGTACAGGCACTGCCAACAAACATTTAAGTACAATCAGCTTGAAAAAGTGCATGTACCATTATGTGACCCCTTTAAAGGGACACTTCACCCATTTGCATTAAGCTGTGTATCGTTAGAAACCCAGTCATATTTTTGAATGGTCGTGCATTATTCCCTCATTTTTCCCTGAGACAGGAGAAATAAGGATTTCAGTGTTGCAGTTCCTGCTTACAATGGTGTAAAAATCGTCATTTTTCATCATTGTAAGCAGGAAATCCCATATCTCGGTAGAGGGGCTGAGACTACAAAGACTCGTTCTTTATTTTCCCAGGGGGTGGGACCCACTCACGCTACAGGCCTATTACAGATCAGTGGGTGGGACTTCACTTGCAGAAACTAAAAACAATATCATCCATCTTGTTTGGAAGCTAAGCTAACAGGCGCTGTGGAGCCAGATGTAAAGTTACGACAATGGCGAAATGTACTCAATATGATATTAAGAGGATTTCGAAAGTCTGATGCTCGAATCAGATGTTCGTGGCTACTTTTACGAGCCGCAATATAGAGAAGAGCAGCTGAGGCTAATGAAGGAACAGGAGGCAGCTGCCTGTCGCGGACTAGGAGCCCGGACTGGTGGTGCCTGTGCTCTCACGGTTAGCCTACGGACACAGAGATAGAGTCCATCTGCTGCAAAGAATTTCAATGATGGCAATTTCTCCTGGACGGAATCTCTGAATCAGACAAGAACACAGACGTTTGTGCTGTGAACCATCCTAGTTTCGCACTGCATATGTTCTGACAGAACATCCCGGTATTATGCAATAATTCACCATTTCGAAAGGAATACAAATGAGGAGTAATTCACTAATGAGTTCGCCAACTAAATAGAAATTGTGTGTGAAATGAATTTCAAGCTCTGGTGGCAGCTAGCCTAGACAGAAGAGTGATTTCTCATAGGCGCTGTTCTGGATTAGTGGGAGTGGCTTGCGGAGCTGTGCAATGTGGTGCATTGTGGGAGTTGTTGTCTTTCATACAAATGCGCCCTAAAGTTACTTTATGTCTTTTCTCGCTCAAGGCGGCACCAAATTCTAAATAAATTTTACATTTCGACTACATTGTGGAGAGCAGGATGAGGCCGAGGGACGTGAGAGATGCGAGACCGGTGCGTCTCACAGGTGTCATTCATTATCACTCACGTCCCTCGGCCTCGTCCAGCTCGCCACATACATACACTCACCTAAAAAGGATTATTAGGAACACCTGTTCAATTTCTCATTAATGCAATTACATGGCAGTTGCTTCAATACATTTAGGGGTGTGGTCCTGGTCAAGACAATCTCCTGAACTCCAAACTGAATGTCAAAATGGGAAAGAAAGGTGATTTAAGCAATTTTGAGCGTGGCATGGTTGCTGGCGCCAGATGGGCCGGTCTGAGTATTTCACAATCTGCTCAGTTACTGGGATTTTCACGCACAACCATTTCTAGGGTTTACAAAGAATGGTGTGAAAAGGGAAAAACATCCAGTATGCGGCAGTCCTGTGGGCGAAAATGCCTTGTTGATGCTAGAGGTCAGAGGAGAATGGGCCGACTGATTCAAGCTGATAGAAAAGCAACTTTGACTGAAATAACCACTCGTTACAACCGAGGTATGCAGCAAAGCATTTGTGAAGCCACAACACGCACAACCTTGAGGCGGATGGGCTACAACAGCAGAAGACCCCACCGAGTACCACTCATCTCCACTACAAATGGGAAAAAGAGGCTACAATTTGCAAGAGTTCACCAAAATTGGACAGTTGAAGACTGGAAAAATGTTGCCTGGTCTGATGAGTCTCGATTTCTGTTGAGACATTCAGATGGTAGAGTCAGAATTTGGCATAAACAGAATGAGAACATGGATCCATCATGTCTTGTTACCACTGTGCAGGCTGGTGGTGGTGGTGTAATGGTGTGGGAGATGTTTTCTTGGCACACTTTAGTGCCAATTGGGCATCGTTTAAATGCCACGGCCTAACTGAGCATTGTTTCTGACCATGTCCATCCCTTTATGGCCACCATGTACCCATCCTCTGATGGCTACATCCAGCAGGATAATGCACGAATCATTTCAAATTGGTTTCTTGAACATGGCAATGAGTTCACTGTACTAAAATGGCCCCCACAGTCACCAGATCTCAACCCAATAGAGCATCTCTGGGATGTGGTGGAAGTGAAACGGGAGCTTCGTGCCCTGGATGTGCATCCCACAAATCTCCATCAACTGCAAAATGCTATCCTATCAATATGGGCCAACTTTTCTAAAGAATGCTTTCAGCACCTTGTTGAATCAATACCACATAGAATTAAGGCAGTTCTGAAGGCGAAAGGGGGTCAAACACAGTATTAGCATGGTGTTCCTAATAATCCTTTAGGTGAGTGTATATGGCCCACTTTCAATAAAGATTTATGTTCCCACAGGTTAAATGCTCCTTTAAAACAAAGGGGAAAAAATGTTAGACATTTTGCTTGTAAAATGTGTCTTTGCTATCCTTCTTTAAAATAACTGCTACTTGCTTTGATATTCTGTTATCAAATAAAATGATTCATACATTTAAAAACGCACTGATTCGAAGGTTCAACAGATGAAATAAAAAATGGAAAATAAAATAAAATAGGGAAAATAAAATAAATCGGGGGGAAGAAAATTGTATACATTCTATGACATTGGGAGACTCAACTCTTTTAAATTCTTTCACAAGAGTAAAAAAAAAAGAGATTCGTTCAATGATTCATTCAGTGACCATTTATGTAGATGACTTTGTTGCTATACACATTTGGGCTTATTGTTCATTCGGTCAGTAAGTCCAACCAAACCTGACAAAATTCAATTGGGTTTGCAATAGGGGTATATAAATTTCATACAGTGAAGTCTATGTAGGTGTTTTATTTCTACATGTTTATTCAATTTCTTACCACTTTTAAACACCTACTGTAGTTGAAAAAATGTACGTACTATTTATTACATTTGTATCGTATATTGTAAATGTCCTATTATTTGTAATTTGCATAATCGTTCTTATTTTTAATAACAAAGATAAAATCAAGTAAAAAGATTTTGGTCATATCACCCACCCCTACTTTGGCCGAAATGGTCTGTGAATTATTTTATTATTTTTTTGCTACCTTGTAAGGCTAAATTTTTTAAATAGGGAAATAAGTTTGGCTGTACTGCTCAGTGACTTGCAAAATAGTCTTAAAATCCAACATGGAAAAAGAATCGTAATAAGATAGTGGATCAGGATCCTGCCTGAAAAAAAATCATATGATGATTTGTCATATCTGTGTACCCTTAGTCACACAGTTGATGCATGTGTGTAAATCTGTTACTTACAAGTTTCAATACTTAGCATACTCCCTTAGAAGGCAGCTGTCTATGTAGGCAGCTCACTGGGTTTTGAAGCAGTGCTTAAATGTCACTTATAAAGTCATTTCAGTGTGGGATTCATGCTTTGTCATTGCCCTTATCTCCATCTTCAGCGCTTTCATAAAGCATTATCTGTTACGGATGTAATTTTTCTTATCCTGCTATTGAGTGCATTGCTCATATGTCTCTCAGAGTGTCTCATTGATATCCCACGATGTCACAGCTGCTGCAGTCAGTATGCGCTAGCAGGTAATCAAACCCTCTTTTGATAATGATAATAACGATCGTAGCACTGTCATTCTGTTTGTCATGGTAACAATAGCGACACACAGAGAGGATCTTATCTGCGCAAGCTTCCCTTCTGAGCGGAGCGGAACAAAGATTTATCATACACATCAGACAAAAACATAACTTTGAATGAGGAGTTTTACAGTGTGGTGAAGTGGAATCATTTGCAAGACTGTGACCTACACAAATATCGTTCCACACAGCAAACTTGCAATTGATTTCAGTGGAGTTTGACATTAGCATGGTGCTATGCTAACAGCACATTATTCTAAAGTAGGGCTGCACAATATATCGAAAAATTATCATCACGATAATATTATATGCGATATCCGTATCGCAGAGAGGTGCAATAAATTCAACTTATTTTATGTGCCAAGCATTTGTGTGTTGCATGCATAGGTTGTTTATCCAAATTTGACCAATCAGATGGGGCCTTACACCTTTATACCCACCTCCCCAGTAGGTGCTAGTATGCCATTGGCGAGACCGGGCCCAAAGGGAAACCTAGGGGATCAGAGCAGAGAGTGGAAAATAAAAACGAATGGCGGGAGTAGAGACAAGCAAGGAAAATGACAACAGCGAAGAACTTGTGCCTAAAAAGAACTGTACGTCTGAAATATGGCAATATTTTGGCTTCAAGAGAGAAGACATGTCACAAATGCAGGTACTGTGTAAGTCGTGCCGAAAAAATGTTAACTGTAACACACATGTATGCCTTTTTTTACGTATTCGTCATACCGTGGCTCTGAATTGTCAAAACACCTCTCAAAATGCTTGCTATGGATACGAAAAACGCAGAAAATCGAACCCGATCTGTTTTTTTTTTTTATGACGGACGAAAGTTTCGGAGGCAGTGTGTAAACGTGATTGACACAACGTGAGGTGATATTTATTTTTAAACGCATTTTGAGAGGTGTTTTGACAATTCAGAGCCACGGAATGACGAATACGAACATTTCTGACTCAGTGTGCAAGGACCTTAAAGGGATAGTTCACCCAAAAATGACAATTACCCCAAGATTTACTCACCCTCAAGCCATCCTAGGTGTTTTTGACATTCTTCTTTCAGATGAATACAAACGGAGTTATATTAAAAAATGTCCTGGCTCTTCTTGAATTAGATTTAATTAGATTAGAAGAATATCTGTTACCTGATTATTGTAGTATGATCATTACATATATAAATTATTATTTTTAAATGGCTAATAAAAATAGCATTTCTCTAGGGAAATGTTATATCGCAAGAAATATCATTGTCGCAATGCTCAACAACATCGCATATTTTCCCAGTATTGTGCAGCCCTTTTCTAAACCATAAAAAATACATAGCACACACAAATATTAGCTTAATGCACTAAACTGTTTTGTCCGCTATCTTGGATATGTCTGATCTTGTCGCATTGCCTTGTCCACAAAGAAAACACGTTGCCTTAAGGTGCGGTCACATTAGCGAAATTTTACAGGCAAAATTTTACAGGCAAAAAAAAAGGTTCATTGTCAGTAGTCACTTTCAAACCAAGCAGCTCTCTGTTGGTCAATGCAGCAAATTCACATGACCAACTGAAATCTGCAAGGGAACATTTTTCACCCTCACGTGAAATTTCAGATGGCGTGGATTCCTACTGAAGTAACTGGATTTTCCCCACAAAAATTCGCTAAACAACGGCAAATGTGACCACACCTTTAGAATTTGCCCAAAAAAAAAAGACCCCTAAGGAGGCAGAATAATTAGATGCACACCATTGGAAGGTTTTTCATAAAATTTTTCATTAGAAAATTCTTGCTTTCATTACAAAATACCAGTAGGCCTACATAAAAAATTCATTCTGTTATGATGCTGTGAAATATTGCCTATGTAGGCAGCTCATTAGGTTTAAAACAGAACATCACTGTGAATGTAAACAAACGTCACAGCTTCTGCCCGTATCGCTCACATATACACTAACTGAACTCTCTCTCATTAGGGTGCGTGTGTGTGGCTTCTGTCTGCCATACTGCACTAAACCTGCTGATAACCTACACGCAACTACTGGATAACCTCCTAACAACTCGCATCTGCGATCTATTCACAGGTCAGGGGTCAATGGTCTGGCAGTCCAGCACGGAATAGGAAATGACTGACAGCTACAACGATTTTCCTGTCATTCTGCAGAAAAAATGTTAAGTGCGAACGTTCTTATCATCAGGATGCTAACTGTGCCCAGCAATGCTGGTGACAGCGGTGGGAAAGGTCACAGGTTAAAGAGAGAATCGTCACCCATGATGTTGAAATGGGTTTTTAATGACAAGATGCTCGTGTGATGTTTAGGTAAGCTAGTAATGGAAACAATGGCATTCCCACACACAGATGCAGCTCCACGTAAACATACACACTCTGTGCTGCATCCTGATTTTTGGTGTTTGTCTAAATGAAAAAAATGAAAAAAAAAAAACTCTTACATTCTGAATAGCATAAAAGACTCTTTTACAACTCTATTATTTAAATCTTCAGTCTAATACAATGTAACAAGTGGGTCTTGGGAGGTTAAAATCTAGGGCTGCATGATTTGGAAAAAATATCTAAATACTATAGGCTAGGCCTATATATAAAATTACTATACTATATATAATACTATAAATATTTAATTTCAGTTTACAAGTTCTCACCATTGTTTGAGTCAGAAGTCCCTTACAATATTTGAATATTAAATGTGGATAGACATGTCTAGTAATTTTTCTGATGACAGTACAGAAATGCAGCTGGGGCGACACGAAGTTCTGTTACTGTCAAATAAGACGAGTACTTTAGGACCAAAGGGCTACAGAATAAGAGATGTATATGTCAGTCTTTTTTTATGTTCAGAAGAGCGTAATAGGTTTACACGAACAAGAAAATAGTCCAAGGCTGCCTTTTTACAAATTTTCGAGTCATGAACAGTGCATTTTTCACATAAATGAGTTTTCTCAGATGTCTGTCACTATATTCTCCTTTTCCTTATTTCAAACCTCTCTCACTTCGGAAAGAATAAAATCACTCGGATCGGCAACATTGTGCTTTTTGTGTTTGTGGTCAGAGATAAGCACTTCAAAGCAGGAACGCTCTTGAGTTTGTGTATACGTCTGTAAATGGAGATACATATCAAATCTCTTGGCTAGTTTTCTGACAAAATAAGGAAGCAGAGGAATTCATAATACAATCAGACTGATGTAACGCATCTGAAACAATCCACAGGGTTCCCACGGTCATGGTAGACCAAAGCACCTAATACAAGTAATCTTAGAAAGCCACGGAAAAGTCATTGAAATGTCTATAGTGAATACAGACTTTCTAGTTTTGCTCTGCTCTAAAAAATTTCATCAGCTAGTGCTTGTGTGCAGTAAAACGTGCCCGCAAGCTAGCATGATAACATCACTGTTGTTTGACGATCATATTGTAGACTTAGTACACTAATAATTATGACGGTTATGATTCAAAATATGAGTAGTACATGACATACAAATGAACAACCTCCCAGTAAAATCTCTAAAAATGGCCAAAACAAGGCAGTTCCATGGTACTCTGTTTTGTTGGCATGCTCACTCTTAACAAATCTCCTGTCTTCTGACATCTTCTAAAAGTCAATAAGGGAATGTTCTGCCCCAAGATACACAGTTACTATTATAGACTCCATAAAATTGCTGTTGTAGCGAGATCTCTTAATGCCGGTGGTCAACTCTGACAGCTAGTTATTAGGCCAGTGCTAAAGCATTCATAATGCGCCAAACTATGACAGCTAGTAACTCCCAGTTCCACAGTTGATATAGCTAAAAGAGAGCTTTACCAATATATCACGCTCTCAGAGACACAGAGATTACTGAGGTAACACCTGGTCTGATGAAGATTAGAAGGAGAAACCATCTCAACATGACAATCTGAATACAACCAGCTCTTCGCATTAACGTCTACATCTGAAACCTTGACATTGACTGAATATTGAGAGTACACAAAACATCTTGAATATGAGTAAATACTGAAAGATTTAATATTTTTGGCTGAACTGTCCCTTCAGAATCTCATGTAGTTCCAAACCTGTATGACTTCATGTGGAACATAAATGGATACAATGAAAGCAGGAGGGAAGTACCAGTTTGTAAAGTGTGCCACATTCCAAGCAGTATGATAGTTTTATGAGAGGAAATGTTTAAATCTAGATCATAATTCAATGATAATCTTCCTTTCTGAGAACTCTGTTTCTCATACAAAGATTAAAATATATATATTGTATAAAACTTTAATAGCTATTTTTGTGTCAAAGTAAAGGAAAAAATAACAGACTGAAGTAAATTTAGGCATTACAACATTATATTGTACACTACGAAATGTGGACATTCATTTTGAGATTTGCTAAAATTACACTTAACAGTGTCATTAAAGTATTGTTGTTAAAGGTTAACTGACTATTCGATGACAGCAAAGTTCATCTCAATGTAAAATAGGAGAAATGAGCATGCAAAATTAAATATACATTATCGACCAAAACTGATCAATTTAAAAAAGAAAATATAGAATAATACTGATGTGGTACCAATATATTAAAGTACATCTCTATTTCTGAAGATTTGGAAGTCATATGAGCTACTTTCCATGATCCATTTAGGAGAGTGATTTCCAAACAGGGGGTCTCAGCTAATTTCCAAAGCAAATTACTTAAAATGACTTAATTATTTTTATATAAATTATAAAATAATAATACATACTTAAAATTATAAAGTTGTTCAGCTTGGAAACACTTATTTAATAATAATAATTGGAGCTTGACTATTTATTAGCATTCTTCGAAAAACATTCTCCATTTATATTCCAATGAAGTCAAATGGGTTTGGAACGACATGAAGGTGGGTAACTGATGTCAGAATCTGAATTTTTGGATGAATTTTTGCTTTAAGAGATTTCAAAGTTTAGTAAAGCTGCACACAAACCCACTAATCAACAATTAAAGACAAGCTCACACCAACACATAAATGACTACTGCTTATGTGTACCACATGACATCTAAATTATCACTCATACACACACTCATCCAGTGAGAAAACATTTAATTACCACATACGAGTACACACACACAACGAGCTAGACTGAACACGAGAGAGAGATCTGACATGTTAATTACAACAGAACCCACAGATGGCACAGAAACACGCCTCAACGCGCCTCTCAGAGTCTCACATGTAAAACACACACACAATCGCTCTGTGTTTTCCTTAAAAACACACACTCTTCTGAACTCACCCAATGGGAAAAAGGCCCAAAGTTTCAGTGCTGGTTCTGACTGTTGGACACTGATTCCAGCATGTGTGACTAACATCCCATAGAGACTGGGACATAATCCTGTTTTCTCTGGACCGTCTCCAGTCTTTATAACACACACACAATCACAGAGATCAAAACGCACACTGTCATTATCCTGCTATGTTCTTCCTCATGTCAGGATAATTAGTAGGATTGGATGAAGGATTTCATGCAGCTTTTCATATTTCATTCTTCTTTCCTTTTTTTAAGCTCAAACTATGATGTTAATGTGTCTCCCAGAAGCGCAGAATAAAGCGTGTCAAAGAGTGGAAAAAAACAGGGCTTTGGTAAACTTATATTAAAGCACTGACATCTCATAAAAACTTCTGAAGATTATTTTTGTTATTTTTAACAAGGTCCCTGGTCATTTCAGTTTGATCTTAGTTTATGCAGCACAGATTGTTTTGTGATCCAGTCACAATGTGATTAAGGCTTTGCGAAGAAGCTACTATTGAAGGATGGGTCAGTGGAAACCAGCAGCCTGTGCGAAAAATGCAGAGTTGATAGTCATTCCACATGCAAATACAATGCCAATGCATTTAAAGCATAGCAGAAAAAAAAAACAATGTTAAAATTATGACCTTTTTAAGGGGCAAAAAAAGAAAACCCCTTACTAACATAATTGGACCTCTGGAGAAAACATTAACTTAAAAAAATAAAATAAAAAACATCCTATGTTCAAAAACTCTTGACTGACAAAAAAAGTAATTCAGATAAACTACCTTTCAAATGTTTGGGGTCAAAAGCTTTTTGTTTTTAAATATATTAAAACTTGTATTCAGCAAGGACACATTATTATCAAAAATATTTAAGCAGAACAACTGTTTTTAACATTAATAATAAGATGATTTTTTTTCTTGAGCAGCAAATCAGCATATTAGAATGATTTCTGAAGGATCATGTGACTAAAGACTGGAGTAATGATGCTGTTTTAAATTAAAATAATATTTCATTTCACAATATTATTTTTACTGAATTTTTAATAAATGCAGTCTCAAAAAAGACTACCAAAAGTTTTAAAAACATCTTACTGAACCCAAACGTTTATATTATCGTAAAAAATTCAATTATCAAAATGTTTCACTTCACATATTTTGTATAAAAAACAGAAAGAGTGTCAAACAAGCTTATTTGTAGGAATTCCACTTAACTGGAGGTACACAACACAAGTTAAAACTAGGAATTAACATCAAATAGATGGTTATAAGCCTACCGTATATGTTCAGATTAAACTTTCATGTTACAAGATATTTACTCAATATTCTTAGTAATATTTGGATAAGGATACAGTGGCAGGTAAACAGAACGATAACCGATCTACAACAGTAAAAAAAAAAAGGGGGGATTATATGTCATGATAAGACTGATCAAACAGACAAGTGAACTGGTTGGACAAGCTAACATACAGTAAATCTACCACAAACAACAAAAGAAACCTGCAATGTATCCAATATAGACTAGAACTAGTGCAAGAAAACTCAATGGAACTTTATTTGAAATTCATTTCTCAAAGGGAATAAATCACTTGCTGAATTGCAGTGATACTGTGTGAAAACATGACTGCACACTAGATATAAGGCTTACTCTGTGTTTTTCAAAGCATGCCCCAGAGCAAGTCTGCCGATGCAAACATGAAAGTGCACAAGTACAAAGAGGTTCGTGTCAGTTTCTTTGCACATATTAGTGATACAAGCAAGAAATTCTTTCTTCTGTTTATCTAGGTTACTGTGTAACAGGGTACACAGAACCACCTTAAGCTCACTCAAACTTTCCTGGCCTCAAGAGGTCACCAGAATTTGTGTCGATAATTGTCGAATTTTGTTAGATATGGTTCAAGGCATTCCAACAAGCCTATTGAACAAAATTTAATTGACACTTTAAAAAAATCACCCTATGTGCAATGGTTCATCCACAGTGAAGCCTCAGAGGAGGGAACGGAGAGAGAGAAAGAGGCATGGCGTTACTTGCACAATAACACATTTGTATTTATTTCCTCAACACATTAAACAAGCATCAAAGAGCAGCATATTTCCCCCATGACTCCTCCTGAACCGCCATACCTCCATAATATTCATACAGTATGTGTTCGAGTGCGGGCAGAGGAATCTGACTTCAAGGCTAAACAGAGAATGGCAACAATCAACAAGAGTGGAACCCAACAAGTCATTACACACATCGTCTAAGTAACCGTTTTGCATGTTTTTGAGATGAGGATCTGTTGTAACTGCCTTTTAATGGTATTTGGCTCTTAAAAGAAACGGCCGCAAGTATGCACACACGCAGCTGCACGCAAACACACTTGGCCTGTGCTAAAGGAAAAAGGTAGGCTCTGCAAATTCATGTGTGAAAACACACTATTTCACTGACAGATTGAAGTATTTTTTCTGTGGACTTAAGTCACATGAGTTCAAAGTGGCCACTGTTTTCCTGACATCATTGAAGAACAGGGGTCAATTTCATTAAAGTGGCAGTCTTTTGCTGACAATTAAAAAGTGTGTTTAATATGCGAACCGTATGTGCCTAACATGTGTATTTCCACATCCACTCTAATAAAAAATTATATAACAAACAACATAAATGTTTTTTTTTTGTTATCCCTTCCGAAAAATACGTTTATTCAAGTGTGCTATTAGTATACTTCTTTTAATAGTTCTTTTACTATTTTAAAATATAAACTTTCAGACTATTTTTTATGTATTTCTATACTTAAAATTGCAGTTAGACTTTTCTGTCAGTATATATCAAGTATACTAAGTATTTGGCCTATTCTTGTACTCAATCTTTTGATCGAGATAAACTTCAAAGTATACTTAAGTATTCCAACTAATCTTATAGTTGTGCTTACTCTTTTGATTGAGTAGAGCATTAAATTCTTTTTTTTTTCACAGTTTTACATTCTGTCTTATAAACTTACATTGTTTAAAAATATACATTTTTAAAGAAAACATATGTTCCTAATTCTGTAAGTGAATTTTTGTTTACTTACTGAATTACCGTAGTGTACTTACTGAATTACCGCCATTAACTGAATTTTCCGGCCATCACTGTTTAATACGGTAGGGGGCGCTATTACACATCTTCTGAAATAGTACAGAATCTCCAGATCAAAACACAGGTGAAGAAGAAGCAGAAACAAGAGATAGAAGATTGCTTACGCAAATGCAAAATAATGCGATCATCAAACAACAAAAAATATCAAAACTGACTAACGTTAACGAATGAAATGTCGACCCACGAAGAGGAAACGACTGTGAAGCTTTGGGGGTGTTGATGGACTCGATCTGTTTTGATCATTGTTCTGAATCCCATACGGATGAAGCCTTTGACAAAAATGTGATTTTCTCTGCTTTTTGTTTAAAATGTTTTTTTATTTTTATGAAACTTTTATGAAACTTTTATCAACATTCAAGTGTTGATAAAAAAATTATGCATGAAGCTAGATTGAAATGTTTTTAAAATGGAAAGAGTTAAAGTACAGTTAGAGGCATATTTTAGTATAAAAAAATTAATACCTAAATAGAAATATAGTAGTATACTTAAACTGCAAAAATTATATAGGCTAAATAGTAAACTATAAGCATGATGTTATGTGATGAAAACAGTATAAAACTAATAAACTAGTAGTTTACAGAGTATACTTCAAAGTGTACTTTCATAAACTACAAAACGTGCTAAAAGTATTTGACTAGTAAACTATCAGCATATCTAAATTCACTTGTAGTATAGTTGCAGTACAAAAAAACTTAGTTGTAAACTAGTTGTGTACTCAAAGTTTATTACTGTTACACTTGAAGTGTACTTAAAAACATACTACTTTTATATACTAAAAGGTGGGCCAATTTAGTCCCAAGTAGTATTAAAAAAGTACAATTACAAGGATATTTCTAGTATATTGATATTAGTATACTTACTAAATAACTTAAAAGTATACTTAAAATGAACTTGAAGTATACTTATTTTTGTAAGGATAATGTAAGAGTTAGTTGACATAGTTGCGTCTAAAGTGAACCATAAATAGAGATTTTATAACCTAATAAATGACAAAATCATGCAACAATTACTAAAAATGTAAAATATAAAAATAATATCTAATTCAAAATATTTATAAAAACAATAATAGTAAAAAAAATAATAATAAAATAACACATTCCCTTTAAAAATAACAATGAAATCACAATTCTAAATCCATTTGAATGTAAAAAAATAAAAATAAAAAATAAAAAAATAAATAAAATAAAAATCTACAGTTAAAAGATAATTACCTGAAATATAAAGTGGTTGTTCCTAACAGCAGCTGACAGATCCAGATAAAAAGCTGAAATGAGAGGCCTGTTTGTTCTGTTCTCTCCAGCTGCTGCCAGCGGGTCACGCATGGTGGACAGACTATTGATACCCGGCCTCGATCATCCCAACTGATGATAAGATTCAAAGTCAGAAAAACATAAAACACCCACATGCTGTCTCAGTCTCGTTTTTATGTTTGATTTCACATGAAAAGAAGTCAAAAGATAGATTGAAATGAAACCATGAGGAAGATTTACACAATAGTGTTCAAAACAGCGCCTACAAAAGTATTCACGGTCAGTGAAATGAGCTGATTAACCTTAGGAAAATCTTGAGGTCAAACTAAATATTAAATGATTGTTTATTTTCTATTCAGTTTTGGAAATATAAATACAGTTCCATTTTTATAAATGGTTTTGATATTTTCTAACAATAATTAAGATTAAAATTAAATAATTTATGAAATAAAAAAGGCAAAAATAAGTAACATAACAGTGAACAAATATTTAAATATTTACGCATGTCACTCATGACACCTGTGCCCCTCTGAATAAAGCATACAAACATCTTATCTAGTATCAAGATTCATTACATCATGTTTAACAGATGATTACAGAACGAGAGAATTTAAGATTGAATGTGGGACTTTCCACGTGGCGATGGAATGAATGTGATCACGTCAGCACATGCTCTGATGGGAAGATAAAGAGAGTTAAAGGGAAATGAAAAGATTGCCCTTCACTTCACTAATTGTAAATGATTGAAGAGATAAAGATCTATTAAAACTCCAGGCTATTTGGGGGAAAAAACTAACTCTCTTTATATCCGAAAACTCAGTGGGTCTTTGTATTACACACACACACACACACACATTTAAGGTTGACACCTGTTGTCACAGACGTTGTGATTGTTATATGAACTCTTAATGTGTGTTTGTAATTACTTTCACTCAAATGCACCTCATGACTCATTATGAATTCCTCATAAACTGACTAATTCAAGTCTCGGTTCACAAGGACAGTTAACACCCTGACAATTAATAACACCCTGACAATGGCTGATTTGGCAATAAATCAATCAATCAACCAGAGATGGTTCAAAGCAGAGTAATAAAAATTCCACAGACATTGACTTGCACTAACAAGAATACAATACAACATCAAAAAATATCACTCAATATATTTCACACTTAGAGTGTCAAAGGTAAAGCTTTATACAATTCTGTATTTAACAATTTGATATGATTTTTTCCCAATCGCTGTAATCATTCTAACCAAAAAGCTGTTGATCCATTTTAATGCAAGAATTAAAATGCAGTATTTATATATATATATATATATATATATATATAAATACTTAAAATTAAAAAGCAATATTTAAATGTGTGGTGAATTCCACAACTATCTTTGAGTAATGCAACTAAATCACTTGCCAGTGTGTTTGCACTGGCAATGCATTTACAGTGATTGTTACAGAAACTTTATAATAATTTCAAAACAAACACAAACATTTCTCATGAATACATGTCTCATATTTAATTCAATCATGTGAAATGTAGAAACTTGTTAATTGTCAATTAAATTGATGATTAAAATAATAAGTAAATATAGGGGCACGCAGCAGAAAGGGCATGTTTTATAATAACGAAATTATCATTTGATAGCATGTTTACAACTACACTTCCTATTAAATCTTATTTTAAGGCTTCAAAGCAAGGGCACCAAGAGCTGCTTCTAACTGCTTATTTTATGTGGCACTTAATAATGTCAGCTTTCACAACATTCTTAATTACAGTAATGCAGTGTGCATCCTTCTCCTCTCTTAAGAGACACTTTAATGGGCCAAACACATTTGCTGATTTTAAAGAGAAGTCAATGGACACAAAGTGCAAAACTAATTTTGCTGCAAAAATCTGTATGCACGAGAGTTCTAGAGAAGCATATAAGCTAAAGTCAGATGAATAATAAATCCTAACAATAAAAGTTTACATTCTGATGCCTTAGGAGAATCTCTTTAAGTGCTATGGTACTTTAGAAAAACGGCAATATACCGATACTTCAGGAACCTGTCCTGGAGAGATTCACTTTTGAACAGACAGCACAGCAGACGGATACAGCAGCCCTTTCCCTATCATCATTATCACCCCATTCTGTCAGACACACCATGCTGCACACCCTCTGTTGGCACAGGGGGCATTAACAGAGCTTTGTTCGGGTGCTATGGGGGGTTAATTACTGTATGAGGCCTATGTCAGAATGCTCATTATAAAACTGAGTTTTGGCACTAAATTCTCATGTAAAGCTGTTGTAAAATACAGATAAATGCACACGTCACTACACGTTATATATTAAAGCATCAAGTTGCTGCATGGCTTGTCAGCCTCTAACAGCCTGAAGTTGGAGTAATATTGTTAACTATAATATCACAACATATCATTTTTTTTTCCTGAGGTCCACTTTAAATGTTAGTGTTTTTTACGATAAAGAAATAGTCATTTATAAGTTTATAACTATTGTCAATTCTTCCTCTGATTTTAATTATTAAACAGACCATTGTTTTGCTGCTGAAGAAATCACATTGGGACAGATTTACAAAAACCATGCTGAAATGTGACAAGATAAGCAAAAAAAAAAAAAAAAAAAAATTTGCATTATAGATTAATTAAATTTTTTTAAAGTGCTTCTAACAGTTTGAATTTTTGTTCATTGCCACTATGTTTCACTGCATAATTATTAAAGTATGACCGAACAATACAGGCTTTTTGAATCTCTCTCACACACACAGACCTTTAAGAAATTATTTCTTTAAACCTGCTTGGAAATGTGTTCATATTGACGAATTAGCATTTACTGTAGAAAAACGTCATATTTTTTAAAGGGTCGAACTCGACATAGGAAATTACATAGGGAGGCGATTCAGTTATATATTTTGTTATTTCAGGTCCAATTCTGTAACTCTTTTCCTTTCACTATTTATCATGTCTTTTCACTTCTTCCAACCAGCAGATGCCTGCAATCCCTCAGTCCAACACGGCAGCATGGTAATGCAAATGTGAAGTGAAAGAAAAAAGAAAGCAAGCGAGAGAGAAGGTACGTGTGTGTCTGTCAACACGGTTCTTACAGGTTCATATTTTAAGCGTGAACATTAAAGATGAATGCACACGTCAGTTCAACCCTGGTGCCCTTGTGTAAACAATGAGGCCCTGTCTTTCAGCTCTCTCCCTCGCTTCAGCCCTTCCCTCCCTCTCCGTGACAAAAAGTTAGAGAATTCCCCCCCTAAAGCGGGATAGGGAGGGGCGAGGCATTAAAAATATACTTCCTTCTTCCATTATGAGACCACATCTTTTGGACTTCAAAGAACCTTTAAAATCAATAGTGGAGTGTCTATGTCATCTGTGTTTGAGGTCTGTCTCTGTTTCTTTGAAGAACATCAGGTCTAAAGGCCTATTGCCAAAAACCATCACAGATTTATGACTTTTAATCATCACAGATGAATGCTCCTGGAGTCCCGCTCTCTTTCTCACTCTCTTGTTCCTGGCACGGACTAGATTGTCAAGTTGCCCCTGTGAGAGGAAAGATGCCAAAAATGAGTGAAAAAAACACTGAAAATACTCAGGAAGAGAGTGGGCGTTTGAAAAGAAAACTAGAAAGAGACTGTAATTGGAAATTGATGAAGTGTCAAGGATATTGAAAATTAGGGATGTGCAAAACTACATCATTTAAATGTTGACTAGTCGCCGATTGTCTGAAACAGTCCTGTCTAATACGTTATTAGATAGAACTGTTATACAAAGAAAGTAGACAGTGTAAGGCTGTCTAATTTGATCCAATGGCGGCATTCAAATTAGCGGTGAAGGTCTCACGCGTGTTCCGTCTCTTCCCATCATGGCAAAGGGATTTTCAATTAAATGCAATACATTTTATCTTATGTATTAACTCGTTTCATCTGACTCCATAAAATGAAAAAGTTTTTCAATGATATCTGTGCATCATTAAATATACGTTAATGTTTGACTATTCCTTTTAACTCCAATGAAAATGAAGTCAAAGTCTGTTAGAATAATCAAATATAACAATTTATTATGTCAGGTAAAAGTATTATGCCAATTTCATAATCAGTTCAAAGATCATCTATACAAAACATCAAATGCTTTAGGATAAGAGAAATAGATGCAAACCCAACATTTAAGAACTACATGAGCCAACCTCACGGGCTATCTGAAATACAGAAAGAGCCACGATTCCTTGCTGCATTCCATTAAATAGCCAGAACTTCTTTACAATGGTAATTTGCATTCAGAGGTTACACCTCTTGGGAAGAGGAGGAAGACATTGCCTATCTTTCTTTGTGCCAGTTCTCTAAACTTCTAAAAAACCTTATTACCTTTTGTTTTACTCTTTTGGAATGAGACATCTGAACCACTCACTCTGGGACATTTAAAATGATACTAAACACAATAATCATTCACATTAAACCGTATATATTCTTATGTGAGTTTTAGCTGTTACTGGGTGAGAATATGAAATGTAAATCAGGTGAGACTGCGTGAGGGGGAGGTCGAATGTTAATTTTCAGCAAGTTCCTTTGTTTCAATAGACCATGTGGTCAGGACAGTTTCTCCAACCAGGTTTACAGTCTTATAACAGTATATGAAAAAGCATTAGCGTTTGCCGTGTGGTTGATGCCCAATGTCACTAACTGCACTTATGTCACTAGTTCCTATAGAGCTGGTTTAGACCCTACTCCAAAGTAGGCGTTCCTAGAACTAAAATCATTCCTAGATCCTGCGGTGCGAATATGCCAAAAACCAGGTACTTCAGCCATTAGTTCTAGGAACTATAAAAAGGTTCCTCCGGTGCGAATGCCCCTATTATTGCAATAATTGTTTTATTCTTGGCTTTATCTTGTTCACTAGGGTTGTAAAACTGCTTTAGAACAATATTTATTGCGAAAAAGCACAATGCAAATTAACGGAATTGAATGGAACTGAAACGTTTCTCTGCAAGCTTATAAAGGGTGTGGAAATTGTTCGCCGTCAGTAAATGTATTATTTTGTCTTCATATCATATCTAACCCTTGGTCTAGAAGGGGGTAACTTTACAAAGACTTAACATGCAACAGGGATAGAGAAAAAACAGCAAGATACTAGACAACAGCCAAAAAAACATCCATTTACATCATCCCTTGTTTAGAATAGGACGGTGACGTCATGTTATGTCGACTAAATAAAATATTTGAATTACATCACATACTCTTATGATAACAATTCGAGTGTCAACAATACCCATTTGCAGGCACTGCGATGTCCCAGTCCAAGACAGTTTTCGAGTCACCAGTACACTGAACTGAGAACAGTTGGAAGTGCAACCATTAACCAACTTTAGATTTGCTGTTGCTCTAATTCTAAACAGCCTATATATATAAAAAAAACAACCTAAAAAGCTGATTTAGCCAGTTCTGTATGATTAAACTCTGTTTAATCTCTCAAATGTCCATCATGTCATCTTTAGTTGTCAGCACAATCCAATTAACTGACTTAGACTGGCATGTAAGATTTACAAAGATTTTTTTTTATTTTTGTTTCTGCCATATTCCCCTGCAGCCTTCTGCAGTTCTGTTGCTATATTTATGATTTAAGGTTATGTTAGCTGACCATACTAAACATAGGCATAGAGGATTTTAACCCAGGTTCCCTCACAAAGAAAACTTAGACCACTAACATAACTCTCACTTATTCAAGTTCTTTTTTTCAACATATAGAACAAAGTGTAGTGGCAGCCCTGGTCTGCTTACATTTTGATGAATAAAAATATTTGCTTAAATATGTTGACATTTGTTGCTTTAAATGGCAGCATGTTATCAGCATGCTAAAATCTTCATTGAGATGTAGAATCCCTAAATTCATTGACATAAAACACCACCACAAATAAATAAATAAACTAAAAAATAAAATAATTAACTATTCTGTTTTTGGACAACTAATAAACTACTCAAAACATCTGATCCATCCATAATTAAAATTTGCCTTCCCGTCAAAAATGCTCCTGAATGAGTACTTAAGAGACTATTTTTCTCATCTGCCAGATCACACTCTGGATTATGAATTTTAGATTAATTACATAGTCTATACACATTCTTCAGTAGTGAGAGAGGTATGAAAGCAGTGTGTGTGTATGTGTGTGTGTGTGTGTGTGTCAGTGCGTGATTATTCACCGGGAGGAGTTGCACCCCCTGTCCAAACACGTTCCAGAACACACACATTGCCCCAGGAGTCTTTGTTATCATATTATTTCATTTGAAAGAGTTTGAAATATTGTTTCTGCCTGTCTGCTGTCCTGCAGAGAAACTGCCAGCAGCTGCTCATTAGCTATGGAGCCGATTTCTCACCCGACACCCCTCGTGACTCCCCCCACATTCTGCTACCATGGCGGTTACCATGCCAACACCAAAGGTCCCATCTTAGAGGTTTGGTCAACCCCACCAGGATGCTTAAGGGTTGTACCAGGCATTAACTGTCTCTTTCTCTCTCTCTCTTTACATCTGGATCACGTTGCTATCACAAGCATGTCTACGGTGTCTTGTGCCATGCTGAAAGGAGGTATTGACCTCTGACCTCTGGCTTGAAGCAGTGAAGTACAATGACCTGTGACCCTTAGGGTTATAGATGAATGAGGTGTGGGGAACACTCAAAACGGGATGACAGGAAAGCTAAACGACAGCTTGTCAGCATGGACTTTTTCACAGCACCAACAAGAGTCTCTATCTCAATCTGATCTGTCCAAACAAACTCACACTTAGTGAGGAATTCATTGAGAATAACCTGCACCCAGTGATAGCGCAGTGTGTGTGTGTATATATATATATATATATATATATGTGTGTGTGTGTAAAAATAAAGATCAATTAAATTGTATATTTAAACTATAATCTAAAAAATAGTGCAGCATTTGCAAAGACATTAAGATGATAAATTATTAAAAATAAGACACATTAAAATAAGCAAAACCAACTACAAATCAAGACATTTCTTAATTTACCTACCCCCTCAAAAACATATGAGGAAGCATACAGTAATTTTAAAAGTCTGATTTATAGACATGTAAAAGTCATGCGAGTTAACAAAATCTTAAAAAACCATTGACAATGACATTTTTATAATGAATATACATTTTACTAGTTATGACAAGCTCTAAGATATTATATTGGGTAGAAATTGTGAGGAAAAAAAATATCCCCAGTCAGTAAAATCACAAACAACTGGAATATTCATGTAAATGTGATGGTTAAAAGGGGTGGGAACCCTGAAGAACATTCAGCTCGTAAAACATCTAGCCTTATCCTGAAATGTAGCCTAATTATTAAAATTTTTGTTGTTTTTATGGGTTATTTAAACTTTTGAATGGGTCTTGGAGTCGAAAAGGTTGAGAAGCACTCTTTAAACTGATATTTCAATAGTATATAAAGAATATTTAAACAGTATATGAAAAGCATCTAAAAAAGCCTGACAGAGATTGAAGTCTCTAAACTTCCTTTTGAGAGCGGTGACAATATAATTATAGTAACCGTTGTAGGCTGGACGTGAAAATCTTTGGTCGGGCAGAATAATATCAGATATACGACACAAACTCTGTTGGTTGGCCAATTCTCCACGCTCAGATGACTTGGTTTAACAACCTGCCATATCTAATTCAGAATAGGCAGACTAGTCTTGAGTCTCATTTAATTTTGACAACTCTTGCATCAATGAAGGAACACAATACAGGACAGGAGAGAAGATGAGAAAGGAAATACTTGGATGGGAATCCATTAAGCCATATTCTGAAAGTGATAATGGGTGACAGAAAACTATGGAAAGGTGAATGTTGCTTATCTTGCGTCTGGACCCCCAGAAGTACACAATCTAAACATTTCAAAAAGAAGACACCTTCAAAGATCAATGCCACATCAAAACCACAGAGGGGATGTGAGGGTCATAAAGCTTTGAGAACTCTCTAATCTCGCGTTTAACCTCCATACACGTGTCAGTCATGTTTACATGCACCTCCCCACGGCACCTCAGTGACGGATATCAGGCCCAACAGACTCGCAGACATAACAAAACCAAACCCGACACGTCGGGCGAAATAATTAAACTCAATCAGTCTGTCAACAGCATGAAAACATTCTTGCAGCTCAACTAGAGCATGTTACACCAACATTATGCTTAAAATGTGCTGCTAATCTCAAGTAGCAGCTTTTGGGATTTGCTGTAATGTGCCGTGTTAAAGAAGTACTGTCACAAATTTAATATTTGGATCCGCTTTCTGTCACACAATAGGCTGATAAGCCTGCTCATAAAGAAGTTGCAACACAGTGTAAAGATAAAAGAGCTTGTGACCGGAGCATGTTTTTTGTGTAGGTGGTGATAAGTGCGCTGTGCACATTACTGCGGAAAAGTAAGGCGAGAAAGGTTTTTGTTTTTTTCGCATGAGTTTGTGTGTGTGCTGAAGTCAACCCACACCTTTCCTTCAGGGTGAAAGAGAACTATCATTATCCAATTCATCTTAGAACACTTCAAATATATGAACCTAACACTCCGTTCACACAATGAAAACAATGCACAAAATGAGGCGTCATTTACGTTGACAGTCTTACGTTAGCTTAAAACTTGCTGACATGTCAGAAAACACTAAACTCACCAAACAAGTTGCCAAATGGTATGTAAGTGCAAATAGTGCACTAAAATGAACAATTATGTGCATCTGGTGTTACATGTTAAATCTGGGATCAAACAGAGAGTTGAAGTTTCTCATTAAATAAAAAAATAGTGGGGATAAATGAGTTCAAATCAAGGCACAGTTTTGAAAGCAACTGAAGAAGTTTCTCTAAAAAAGTAGGCTAATTAAACTTAATTTAATCAAGGAAAACTTTTCCACACAATTAATACAGGTTTGTATGACAGGACTACAACAGGCCCCTTTAATAATGTTTTTTTTAAATGTACAGTAGTACACTATGTAACATTTGGCCCTCTAGTGCAGTGTTTCCCAACTTTTTTTGTCACGGCACACCACTAGGCCTATATAAAAACAAAATTGCACAAAGATGCATTGCTTCAAATGGCATATAAATCTAGATATTGCTATATTAGAAGTAGTAGCCTACTCACATTTAATGTGATTGAGCTTAAGTCAGGTAGGAACACAATAAGTATAATGATGAAACAGCATCATACTTATTGTGTGATGATGAAACAAATTAGGTGATGATAAAACAAATTAATTTACATATCACCGCTGTTGGCCGGAAACCTCATATTTAATTAAACACTGTCGTCGAAGTTGGTATTGTGGCTTTACATAGCTAGCTATGATCAGACACTTGCACGTGTCATTATATTATTAACATTTTATGAAAATCAAGCTCAAATTGAGTTAAAGGTTTTTGGCCAGCGAATGACAGATAGTTTGTCTGTCACTGGAACAGCCGCATCTGAGGCAGTACGTGCATGCATCGCATTACGTTTTAATCAACGTACAAGATATAACGTTTTTTGTAACTATATGGGCGCTCAATTTTCTTGTTGTTGAAAACTCAAGATCAAAATCTTATGATACAAAAGATGAAGCACTATGCGATATTTAAAACACTATATTTTCTTCTAGACTAGACGGCAAAGACTAAGACTATTCTCCACTCTTCAAATACAAAAATTGTTTAGCCTTTATGGACAGTGTTTCTTGAATAAATAAAACGCTGTACTTACGCAAAGTTTCAACATCAGTTCTGTATTTTCCCTTGCATTACAAACAAGCAGAAATCTCTCCTAAAGGTGCGTTCCATTCGACCGTAAGTGGACTGTGAAGTGGACTTCACAGGGTATTTCGCCATCTTAAGAGATTCCAATCCGAAGGGAGCGAATATGTTCAGTTCGAAGGGCACTATAAACGGCATAGGGAATAAGATAACATCGATACATCACTTCACAGGAAGAAGAGACCAAAATCACCCAACTGTCATTGTGCACCGCGTCACCAGTCTGAACTAACCATAGAGCAGAGCCGTTGGAAGAGATTTTAAATTTTAAATGAAAAATTCTAACTGCTCTGAGTTTACGTAGGCATTTGAGAATTCATAAATATTGTTGATGTTGTTGTTGTTATTATTATTATAAAAATTAGAGTATTTATGAATGGTTAGGGTGATGAATGTTACATTTCCATAGTCTATTGTGTGAATATCTAAATAAATGAAAAGTTTTGAGAAGCAGCTGAGGCACTGGCATTTTTTTTTTTTTTTACTTTATTTACCTCAGGAATGTTTGCTATGCAGCTGTGCAAGGGAAAGAAAGCGCACGAGATGAGACCTCTACAATTACTACAATAAGACCATATTAAAGGTGAACTAAGTTACTTTTTTACCTTAACCGAACAGCTTTGGAGTCATTGTTATGTTTATATTACTGATTTCGTGTTGAATGGTGGTCGTCTCGCACCCCCCTGGTGCCTGTGAGCCGCAAAACCACCCTTGCAACTTTGGGCCGGCGAGCCACCGGCCTAGGAAGTATCGTGTGATATCAGGTCTCGCGAGGTAACGAATTGCTTTACGGCAAAAAAACAGATTTGATAAAATTCTGATAAAATGAGCATCAAACAGAAATAACCCGGCGCCGTATACATGTGGTGTTGGGCGCGCGCAGCTCTTAAAGGGGCCATACCTTATTTCCACTCGTTACAGCGTCCATCCTACTAAACAGGTACCGGTGTACAGGGGGAGGGGATCCGGCCGTGAGTGCGAGCCATCTCTGCGTGAGTGCTATTCACGACAGTACAAGATGTTTGACAAAAACGGAATTCTTACTGAGTGCTGCTTTAAGAGCACATTTATATAGATAACCAAATCAAAATGTATTTTCATATTCAATGACACTTACAGTACAGCTTCAAATATGTTTATAGTAAATTAAAGTAGTCTATGTAATAAATAGGGATGCTCCGATCGATCGGCCGGAGATAGGTATCGGCCGATCATCACATTTTATGACTCGATCGGTACTCACTCAACTTGGCCGATCTCACAAACCGATCACAATTTGATGACGTCAAAACGTGAGGAGGTAGCCTATATGATGCGTGGGGACTTAAATGATTTGGCAGTCATGTCATCGCCGGTGTGGTATTAGGCTGCTATGATGTGTCGAGAAACAATGAAAAAAATTGCTATTTGCCGTGTATGTTTCAAAGGAATCTCACATGGAGGATCATTGTCCTCCAGAGAGAGCGCCTTTTTGAAGACGAGTATGCTTCGCTCGCTCAGTCCACAGCGCCACTCGCTCAGAACGCCCGCAGTGACAAGCTGGTTAGAAAATATGTTAAATAAGTTGGGCTGCCCGTGCACGACTAAAGTTTTTTTCTAGTCGACTAGTAGTAGTTCATTTAAGCCATTAGTCTAATCGCATATCTATATTAATTTAATTAAATATATATGGGAGAAAATACTAAACCATAATGAGCGTCATCATTGCCTATATTCCGCATATCAAGCGCATGCATAAAGCTTGCCACAAAGAACTGGCAAAAGTAATGTTTATGCAGCATGATGCATTTTAATTGTTTATTAATAAACTGCAAAGATACAGTTGGTGATGTTGACGCCATCTTCGCATAGTGAACGCGCTTATAGAGAGAAATGCACACTTCATACGGATTAGCCTACATAAGCAGAGAGTAGCCCATTTATTATCGATTTAAATAGTTTTTTTTTTTTTTAAAGTAGACATTTCAAGCCTGAACTATACGTTCTCAGGTATGTGAGGCAAGTTGAGGTTCGGTTCACTTATGAGACGCGCTCCAGTTCACGCGCCGGCGTGTCAGTGTCCTGATTATATTGTCTGCTATATTTCGCTTATTATTTATTAAATCCAGGCAAATGGTTGATGAAACATAGTTTGAAATTAAGATACAATTTTTACAAAACGAAATTCACTTTAAAGAATGGCTTTCTACAAAACAAAACTTAATTAAGTGGTCAAAATCATGTCTGACCCATTCCAAATGTTTTCCGATATATTGGGCATCTTATGATCCTATCTTACTCATCTCATGCGGTTCCCTTTTAATATAATCAACATATATGACATAAAAAAAAAAAAGAACACTATATTAGCCTACTATAAGACATAAATATGAAACGTATATTTATGTTTTTAAGTTATATTTAAACGTCACACCACTCCGCTTTTCTCATGTGTGTGGCCTATATATGCATGTGTGCGTGCATATGGGGGAGGGGTGCGATTTTCGAATAATAAGCGAATAATACCCAGATCTTCGAATATTATTTTTGCTTGAAACGCCCATCCCTTCTAATGAGTAGCATCAAACTACTCCAATTTGTTCTAATTAAATTAATAATTAATCTAATTAAATTAATTTTGTCCTGCTTAGACTTGAATTAGACCAGGTTTAAGTTACATCAGACTCTCTATTTTAGTTATTAGGGCCCAAGCCCAAAGGGCGAAGGCCCTATTGTTTTCCTTAGGATTATTTATTAGGGCCCAAGCCCAAAGGGCGAAGGCCCTATTGTTTTCCTTAGGATTATTTATTATTATTAGGGCCCAAGCCCAAAGGGCGAAGGCCCTATTGTTTTCCTTAGGATTATTTATTATTATTAGGGCCCAAGCCCAAAGGGCGAAGGCCCTATTGTTTTCCTTAGGATTATTTATTATTATTATTATTATTATTATTATTATTATTATTATTATTTTTTTACTACCTTTTGGACACTTTTGGAGGCCTTAACATGCTCAAAAACTCCTGAAACTTTGCACACATGTCAGAACCCGCGGCCATCAGGGCCGGGCTGAAGATGGTACCCGGGCGTGGCAGGGGGGCTCGACAGCGCCCCCTGGAACGGGGTCCGAAAACATGGTCCATAACTCAAACACGCTTGCATGTAATAATATGAAACTCGGTACACATGTAGATCTCCTCGTTTCATATATACTTCACACTCTTACTTTTTACCCCAGCCCAACAGGAAGTGGGCTATTTAGGGTTGTTGGTAAAACACACGCAATGGAATGTGAAATACTCCTCCTAGAGAATTCAAACAAACGGCACGAAACTCGGTCAGCATGAAGTCAAGACATTGAGGATGAAAGTTTGCGAGGGGATTTTTGATATCTCGAACGGTTTGGCCGTGGCGAGGAAACAAAATTATGGCGAGAAACGTGAAACAGGAAGTGTGTCATAACTACTGCATACATTAACTGATCTTGATGAAACTTCAACAGTGTGTTCGTTGTAAGAGCCCGATCACATGGATGTGACTATTGTGAGTCAAAGTTATAGCGCCACCAACTGGCAGCAGGAAGTGTGTCACTTCCTAAATGCTTTGAAATCACCCTCTTATTTTTACCCGATTTGCTTCAAACTTTATGTGTATAATGTAAACACACGGCAGATGTAGACCTGTGAAAGGATTATTGATATCTTAGATACTGTTGCCGTGGCAACACATCAAACTTTAATATTCTTGTTTGATGCTTTTGAGACTCTTAGCATGCTTGAAATTGCATGAAACTCGACAGACACAGGTATGCATATGGTTCAGATCAAGCCGGACAACTTTCTAATTAACTGTCATTAGCTCAGACCAAGAGGAAGTTAGATATTTTGGTTTGAATGTGGATGTTTCTGAGAATTTTCTCTCCCTCTCCCTCTGACAGAGAGAATGCACCCTGCCATTCGTGTGTGTCTGTGTCTGTGTGGGGAGGGGGGGAGGGGCTCTTTTAGTTTAAACACAAAATTATACATAGGGCCATACTGCCCTCTTGTGTCCAAAATTATATTTATATATACATTATACATATATTTGGTATGTGACTGAGGACCGAGAGCTTTTAAATACGGGACATTGATAATGGCCACGTGCAGAGCGCTCGAGGGAATTCCTATGGAAGTTCTGCTCGCTCATCGCCGTGGACGCGCACCGTTATGAATGCCCGTGCAGCCGTTAGTTTCATTTTAAAATTAGCGCCTTTTCTGGGGCCGATTGCTTGAATTGTGAGTTCAATAGCCTATTATTCTTCATGGAAACCACAACAACAAAAGAGTATAAAAGTTTGGTGTGAACGCAGCATAATGAACAAGCTGCGATCTCAAGATTGCAATGCTGGAGTGTGTGTGTGTGTGTGTGTGTGTGTGTGCGTGTGAGAGAGAGGCGCGGGCGAACTGTGTGTGTGTGTGTGTCTGTGTGGGGAGGGGCTCTTCGAGTGATAGTTATTATACAAAATTATACATAGGGCCATACTGCCCTCTTGTGTCCAAAATGATATTTATACATATATTTGGCAAGCATGTGACTGAGGACCGAGAGCTTTTAAATACGGACGTCCACATGGACATTGATAAGGGTTGCGCTTGCAGAGCGCTTGAGGGAATTCCTATGGAAGTCGGAATGAACTAAAAAACGTTCGCTCTGTTCTGGTCGCTCGTTGCCATGGACGCGCACCGTTATGAATGCCAGTGCAGCCGCATACTTTTTAGTGTCACTTTAAAATTAGTGCAATAACGGGGCCGATTGCTTGAATTGTGAGTTCAATAGTCTATTATTTTTCACGGAAAACACAACAACAAAAGAGTACAATGATAGATTCGCTTAAATAGGGGCTTTTACATAAAATAGCCTATTCCGTCATCATCTTTTCAGTCAGCTCTTCACTCTCGTGATTAATGAAATTTGACTCCTGTTGCTGATATTTGCTGCAACTTTCGTTCCGCTCACAATTTAGTAAGCAAACACGCTTCAAATGTGTTTTTATTTTATTTTTGTGTATATATATATGTGTGTGTATATATATGTGTGTATATATATATATATATATATATATATATATATATATATATAGCTTATGTTTGAAATATGAGTTAATTAACAATCGTTGGAAAGAATGATACTTTTAATATCACTAAACCGTCATTAGGTGCCGCCAGGCGACCGTCTTAATGAGCGAGTCATTGATTCATTCGTTCAAACGATTCGTTCGAACGGCTGAGTCATTCATGAATGAGACAGATTATGGATTGGTCGTTGAATCTTTGAGTCAACCGATTCGTTCAAAATGCTGAATCATTCAGTAATGAGAACGCGTTGCTGTGAGATGCTCGATGGTTCTGCTGTGATCTTTGTTTAACTATTTTCGCTGCTGAAACAGAAAAAAAAGTCAATATTGCATCTAAAATGTAAGTGATTTGACGTGTGTGTGTGTGTGTGTGTGTGTGATTGTGTCTGTTACAGTGATTGTTTAACCCTTGTTAAAGTTTAGGCCTTGTCTTTTTGGATATATATCTTTTTATATAAAAAAAAATAGCATACAACCCATGTATTTTAAATGTATTGTTTGCTTTAAATTACATTGAGATTTGTATGTTTGGTAATTGAACCTGAATGAATTATAAATGAATGTGCTATATTTCAGATCATATATTTGTTTTCCTTAAAATTTGAACTAACACTAACTTTATTCTCATCTGAATGATAGATTATTTATTTATGTATAAAATAAAAACACATTTGATTTTTCTTTTTTAATCAATGTAGAATGTGTAACTGAAAAAATAAACAGATTAGGGCTCTGATCGAGGACAATAAATGAAAACCAATGCAATATGATGAATGTCCAAAAGATTTTTTTTGCTTTTAAACTATGTGTGTGTGTGTGTGTGTGTGTGTGTGTGTGTGTGTGTGTAAGAGATTTCGGTTGGGTGACAGTTGTAGTTTACAGTTTGACAAAAGCACAATGTTGTGTTTTATTGTGATTGTACACAAATATAAGTAAACACTTTGCAGTTTGAATAATGTCCTGTATGAACAAAAGGACGGGGTATGTTTTTATGTCTACATTGTTCAATCACGCCTCACACACACACACACACACACACACACACACACACACACCAACTATTTTTCTAATCAGATCAGGCAAGTAATATTCTGTCTTGGCACACTTCATATAACTTTCAAACTTGTGTACTTATTTCATGTGTGCATTAAGTCCATGAGACCGTAGGGTGTCTCATTTTTCATTTTAGGTTTCAGAAGGTTGCTCACGCATACTTTGTGGTTGATATGTGCCCTCAATGCACACTTTTGCAGAGCCCACACCAATGCAAGCTCTACAGCACACATCTTCTCAAAGGTCAAAGCGGAGTTACGATATTGCCCGTCATGCACAGTAACCCTAAAGGCACCGGGGTGGCGGTGCCACCGGCTTGTTTATATATATATATATATATATATATATATATATATATATATATATATAAATATAGCTGCGAGCAGCGATGAAGGGCCAAAGCCGGCGGCACCGCCACTCCGGTGCCTTTAGGTAACTAAAGGCACCGGGGTTGCGGTGCCACCGGCTTGGGCCCGTAATCGCTGCTCGCAGCTATATTTATTATTATTATTATTATTAGGGCCCAAGCCCAAAGGGCGAAGGCCCTATTGTTTTCCTTAGGATTATTTATTAGGGCCCAAGCCCAAAGGGCGAAGGCCCTATTGTTTTCCTTAGGATTATTTATTATTATTATTATTATTATTTTTCTGCTACCTTTTGGACACTTTTGGAGGCCTTAACATGCTCAAAAACTCCTGAAACTTTGCACACATGTCAGAACCCGCGGCCATCAGGGCCGGGCTGAAGATGGTACCCGGGCGTGGCAGGGGGGCTCGACAGCGCCCCCTGGAACGGGGTCCGAAAACATGGTCCATAAATCAAACACGCTTGCATGTAATAATATGAAACTCGGTACACATGTAGATCTCCTCGTTTCATATATACTTCACACTCTTACTTTTTACCCCAGCCCAACAGGAAGTCGGCTATTTAGGGTTGTTGGTAAAACACACGCAATGGAATGTGAAATACTCCTCCTAGAGAATTCAAACAAACGGCACGAAACTCGGTCAGCATGAAGTCAAGACATTGAGGATGAAAGTTTGCGAGGGGATTTTTGATATCTCGAACGGTTTGGCCGTGGCGAGGAAACAAAATTATGGCGAGAAACGTGAAACAGGAAGTGTGTCATAACTACTGCATACATTAACTGATCTTGATGAAACTTCAGCAGTGTGTTCGTCGTAAGAGCCCGATCACATGGATGTGACTATTGTGAGTCAAAGTTATAGCGCCACCAACTGGCAGAAGGAAGTGTGTCACTTCCTAAATGCTTTGAAATCACCCTCTTATTTTTACCCGATTTGCTTCAAACTTCACTACTATAATGTAAACACACGGCAGATGTAGACCTGTGAATGGATTCTTGATATCTTAGATACTGTTGTCGTGGCAACGCATCAAACTTTAATATTCTTTTTTTATGCTTTTGAGACTCTTAGCATGCCTGAAATTGCTTAAAATTGCATGAAACTCGACAGACACATCTCATTTATTAGCCAGTAGACATGTGCAAAGTTTCAGAAACGGGCGTGTTGAGGGCTCAGTAGCGCCACCTTTTGTCAAAAGTGGGGGGATTAATTTTATCTACAGTAATAAAAATCGGTATGTGTATTGTTCTCCTCCAGCCAGACAAGTTTCTAATTTACACTCAATAGCTCCAACCAACAGGAAGTCAGATATTTTGGTTTGAAAATTGTCATTTTATGTCTCTCTCTCTCTCTGAGCCTACGTCTCTGTGTGTGTGTGTGTGTCTGTGAGTGTGGGGAGGGGGAGGGGGGCTAGATTAACCATTTGACTGCTGTGTGGTTTGGCCTGCATTAAAAAAGAAAATAAATGTCTTACGCCTTGTATTTTTTAAATAAGTTGTATTAATAAGTAAAGGCATATAACCAGTTGAATTGTAGTGCATTGAAAATAGTTTTATATAATTAGTTTATTAATTAAATTAACTTGGTCCATAAACTTCGTCAGAAAATTTGGTCCATAAATCAAACACACTTGCATGTAATATTATGAAACTCTGTACTCATATAGATCTCATCGGGCCAAACAACTTTAAGCCAGCCCAACAGGAAGTGGGCTATTTTTGTCTTAATGTGGATGTTTTGCAAAACCAGGCTCTACATTTTTACCCACTCCTCTTAAGTGGTTTATTTTATTCCCACCAAACTTTTTCAACATGATGAAAATACATTAAAGAAGCATAATTGTGAATATCTATTGAATATCTCTAATTGTTTTGCTATGGCGAGGGATTAAAGTCATGTAAAAAAAATAAACACTAAAAGCCTCATATCTTCTAAAAATTTAATTATACACCATTTATTTCTAGATAAAATTATACAAATATCAGAACTAAACCCATTTTATTCTTGTTTTGCAATTTAAGAATAATGTACAAGTTTAAAAACAGCCAGGATGCACTATTCAGTTAAAAAATAAATATATCAAATAATACATAGGGCTATACTGCCCTCTTGTGTTCAAAATCAGGTAGGCCTGTTGTATTTAAATATAGGTAGCTGCTGTGTGACTCCGAGAATTTTTTCTCACCGGTTATTTGACGTGTAACACCGGGGGCTTTTATATCGCTAAGTTAAAAGTGAAAGTAAAGTAAGGACATTTATAGTGGTGGCGCTCGCAGTGCGCTCGAATGAATTTCTATGGAAGTAGAAATGAAAAAACGTTCGCTCTGTTTTGCTTGCTCGTCGCCATGGACGCGCACCGTAATGAATGCCACTGCAGCCGCATACTTTTTAGTGTCACTTTAAAATTAGTGCAATATCGGGGGCCAATTGCTTGAATTGTGAGTTCAATAGTCTATTATTTTTCACGGAAAACACAACAACAAAAGAGTACAATGATAGATTCGCTTAAATAGGCGCTTTTACATAAAATATAGCCTATTCCGTCATCATCTTTTCAGTCAGCTCTTCACTCTCGTGATTAATGAAATTTGACTCCTGTTGCTGATATTTGCTGCAACTTTCGTTCTGCTCACAATTTAGTAAGCAAACACGCTTCAAATGTGTTTTTATTTTATTTTTGTGTATATATGTGTGTGTATATATATATATATATATATATATAGCTTATGTTTCAAATATGAGTTAATTAACAATCGTTGGAAAGAATGATACTTTTAAACATATCACTAAGCCGTCATTAGGTGTCGCCAGGCGACCGTCTTAATGAGCGAGTCATTGATTCATTTGTTCGAACGATTCGTTCGAACGGCTGAGTCATTCATGAATGAGACAGATTATGGATTGGTCATTGAATCTTTGAGTCAACCGATTCGGTCAAAATGCTGAATCATTCAGTAATGAGAAAACACGTTGCTGTGAGATGCTCGATGGTTCTGCTGTGATCTTTGTTTAACTAGTTTCACTGCTGAAACAGAAAGAAGTCAATATTGCATATAAAATGTAAGTGATTTGACTTATGTGTGTGTCTGTGTCTGTGTGTGTGTGTGTGTGTGTGTGTGTTTGTGTGTGTATGATTGTGTCTGTTACTTTTTGGATATATATATTTTTATATAAAAAAAATAGGCATACAACCCATATATTTTAAATGTATTGTTTGCTTTAAATTACATTAAGATTTGTATGTTTGGTAATTGAACCTGAATGAATTTTAAATGAATGTGCTATATTTCAGAGTTTTCCTTAAAATTTGACCTAACACTAACTTTATTCTCATCTGAATGATAGATTATTTATTTCTGTATAAAATAAAAAAGAGATTTTGGTTGGGTGACAGTTGTAGTTTACAGTTTGACAAAAGCACAATGTTGTGTTTTATTGCGATTGTTCACAAATATAAGTAAACACTTTGCAGTTTGAATAATGTCCTGTATGAACAAAAGGACGGAGTATGTTTTTATGTCTACATTGTTCAATCACGTTTCACACACACACTTTTTTTCTAATCAGATCAGGCAAGTAATATTCTGTCTTGGCACAATTGATTTAACTTTCATAACTTACTTATTTCATGTGTCCATTAAGTCCATGAGACCGTAGGGTGTCTCATTTTTCATTTTAGGTTTCAGAAGGTTGCTCACGCATATGATATGTGCCCTCAATGCACACTTTTGCAGAGCCCACACCAATGCAAGCTCTACAGTACACATCTTCTCAACAGTCAAAGCGGGGTTAAGTTATTGCCCGTCATGCACAGTAACCCTAAAGGCACCAGGGTGGCGGTGCCACCGGCTTGTTTATATATATATATATATATATATATATATATATATATAAATATAAATATAGCTGCGAGCAGCGATGAAGGGCCAAAGCCGGTGGCACCGCCACTCCGGTGCCTTTAGAAAGGCACCGGGGTTGCGGTGCCACCGGCTTGGGCCCGTAATCGCTGCTCGCAGCTATATTTATTATTATTATTATTATTATTATTATTATTATTCTTATTATTTTTTTACTACCTTTTGGACACTTTTGGAGGCCTTAACATGCTCAAAAACTCCTGAAACTTTGCACACATGTCAGAACCCGCGGCCATCAGGGCCGGGCTGAAGATGGTACCCGGGCGTGGCAGGGGGGCTCGACAGCGCCCCCTGGAACGGGGTCCGAAAACATGGTCCATAACTCAAACACGCTTGCATGTAATAATATGAAACTCGGTACACATGTAGATCTCCTCGTTTCATATATACTTCACACTCTTACTTTTTACCCCAGCCCAACAGGAAGTGGGCTATTTAGGGTTGTTGGTAAAACACACGCAATGGAATGTGAAATACTCCTCCTAGAGAATTCAAACAAATGGCACGAAACTCGGTCAGCATGAAGTCAAGACATTGAGGATGAAAGTTTGCGAGGGGATTTTTGATATCTCGAGCGGTTTGGCCGTGGCGAGGAAACAAAATTATGGCGAGAAACGTGAAACAGGAAGTGTGTCATAACTACTGCATACATTAACTGATCTTGATGAAACTTCAACAGTGTGTTCGTTGTAAGAGCCCGATCACATGGATGTGACTATTGTGAGTCAAAGTTATAGCGCCACCAACTGGCAGCAGGAAGTGTGTCACTTCCTAAATGCTTTGAAATCACCCTCTTATTTTTACCCGATTTGCTTCAAACTTTATGTGTATAATGTAAACACTCGGCAGATGTAGACCTGTGAAAGGATTATTGATATCTTAGATACTGTTGCCGTGGCAACACATCAAA